>OX123189.2:88179300-88779300 GCA_944739405.2 Euclidia mi | reverse complement strand
GCTTCGGGATAGTTTATACTAGTTCGTGTAGGGGCGCGCTAACCAAGAATCGGAGATTACAAACCCAGTTTAACCTTAAATATTTTTCTATGGTTTTACGATTATTAATATTTTCTTTTAGTCATTGTAATTATGTATTCCACTAGAGTACAATAAACAATTATTTATCTACGAAAACAAACTTATACTGAGTTGAAAGTTTATAAAAAAACCTAGGCAACACTTTTAACAGTGCTGAATTTATAAAAATATGTAGTTCGGTTAACTAGAAAATCTAATACCAAATTGCATAGTCAAACCACAGTATAAAGACATACAGTAGTTTGACGCCTTTGATCTCGTAGAAAAAGCCGACAACGTCTAGACAAGGGTAAGTACGCTAGGGCTGCCACATTTAAACAATACCTACTTATTCAAACACCGTCTATTTATTTTAGAAAAATATTACAATTTCGTTACGCTACATGAATAATATAGTGTAAATCACTTATATATAAATAATATTGGAGTGTCTGTTTGTAATTTTAAAATAACCGCTTTTTACTAAATGCATATGGATGTATACACGGCACATACACCGAAATGACATTTTTTCCAATTTTTGTCTATCTGTCTGTTTGTTCTCGCTAATCTCTGGAACGGCTGGGCCTATTTTGACGGGACCCTCACTGGCTTAATGGACCAAGGAGTAACTTAGGCTAAAAATTAACCGGGTACGCGAAGAAGTTCCCTCAGGACGCGGGTGAAACCGTTGGAAACAGCTAGTTTATTATATTACAATAATTAACGATAAATAATTATTATAAAACACGTTGCATTTTTCGTGCGGTGACAGATTTGAATACAAAGTGTCAGTCAACACCTATTTCATCACGCAGGTGTTGTGGGAGGCGGTTAAGAATATAAAGCATTTTTCGTACAAACCAAGTTAAAATAAAGCGATTGACATAGCGGTGGTTTAAAGGATGGGTAACCTTGGGATCAGCTTGCAGAGCTTATGTTATCGATATGAAGTATTTTGCAGATTTTTTTCGTGCAAACTACGTTAAGATAAAGCAATAGACATCACGGTCATTTTATGGATGGGTGACCGGGCTATGAGATTACGGAGAACATGTGTGGGGCTTATAAAAGGGGGCCAAAAATATGGTTATTTTTGAGCTAGGATGCGCCGTTACCAAGATACATAATAATATGTGATAGGTACTTACCTAATGCGAAGGTACTAGGTACTTATTGAATGAAATTAAAATCACACCAGAATCCAATATTACCTTACAACGCATATTTTCTTACGTCTGCCATGTTGTTTACGTACAATAATTGCTACTTTATTCTGTGATTTGGCCAGACAAGAGATATTGTAAAAAGTTAGTAGATTAGTAGGAATGTGCACATTATTTTAAGTGGTTATAGGTACATACATTTCAAAATAATATAAATAATTATAATTAATGAAATTTTCTTTTTTGGTATAAGTAAATTGATGAAATCGCAGATTTTTTAAATCCTTATTTATTTAAATCTTTAAACAGCATAAAGAATTTCAATGTCTCACAGCACAAGTCGTATGCACCACCTTAATTAATATTCATAAGCAAATAAATAAGTAACGAACAAAAAACAAGCACGTGCCAGCCCCCAAAAACATGTACCTAGTTACGAACTAAGGCGATATACGTAACTAGGTACCGCTCTTCCCGCGTCTCACCTCTTGGGCCCCGCACGATTGACCCGTCTAGACGCGTTCGTCGAACGACTGTATGGATTATTTGACTGTGGTCAAACTGTGGACTTAGATTAAGGCATTACCAGCAAAAAATCCAGTGTTGCCTATTGCAATATCGGCGTGCACCGTTTGTGCAAATTGCCAGGCCAGTTATTAACATTGGGATTGTATACGCACTGGCTGTACAGAAAGGGTTGCCGCTGTGAAAAATGAGCTGGATTATATTACGATCTGGCTTGCCACGGTTTTGGCCGCAGGCTATTTTGAAAATAGAGCTTTGTTTTGGTTTTAGTAATATAGTTGATAAGAATTGATTTGGGTCAGAGAATTTTCATAAACATGCATTTTCTTACCTATATGTATCGATACTTACTTGCTTCTTTTGAAGTATACAAGGCATATCTCTCTTATTTTATAACAAGACTGCTTATCTTGTTTCCAACTGACTCGGTATGACAATTTGTGGATTACACAAACGTTGTCTGGAGTGGGGATCGAATCAAATCAAATCATATTTATTTGCATAAAACAGGTATGTACATAATAATATATCAGTTGTTACAAAATCAGTAAGTCCGCTGTATTATTACCTCTTAGAGGTGTGCAAATTTTAGTTTGACATACATAGATGTGTTTTACAGTGCTTTAGTATTGTGATATCCATTAAAGTGAATTGAATAAAATTAATAAATGACGCATTAAAATAAAGTAAAACAGTAAAAATATATCAGTGACTAAATTAAAATAAACAGTAAAATTAAAATTAAAATTAAATTTGATGTCACCAAGCTCATGTCAAATAAAAATTTAATATTGTCAAATGTCAAAAATAAAAATGTAATATGTCAAATAATTAATATTGTCAAATAATCAAAGAATAATAAACGTCAAATAAATTCTGAATAAACATATAATTTAAAGATGAATGTCAATAGGTTATGAAAAATTTAAAGTTTAATTATATTAAATTATGTTATCTGACAGGAAATCTGCGACACTATAATAACATTTCTCATTGAGTAGCTTTCTTAATCTAAATTTAAATATAGCCATATCTGTTTCCTTTAGACGTTTTGGTAATTTATTATAAACTTTAGGGCCCATCGAAAAAACACTGTTATGCATTAACGTAGTGTTTGTCTTACGCATACATAGTCGGCTTTTGTCTCTTTGTAGACGCTTTGAATTATCAGAAGCCAGCTCAAAGAAACTCATATTACGCCTGACAAAAACTGCTATTTCATAAATGTATATGGACGGAAGGGTCAAGATGTTATATTTTTTAAAAAGGGTGCGCAACTTTCAGTCATTTTGAGGTGAAACATTGCCCTTATACAACGTTTCTGAGCCTTGAAAGCAATATCTTTGTTTGTGGAATTACCCCAAAAAATTATTCCATATCTCAGGATTGAGGCTACTAGACCATGATAAGCAGTCAGAAGAGCATCAATATTAACAATCTGAGCTAGTTCATGCAAAGCATACACAGCTTTATTAACTTTTTTGCATAATTGTTCTATATTTCAGTTTTTTATCTATATATCTATAGTCAAACCCAAAAATTTTGTGGTATCAACTTCATTAATTGGTTTGCCATTAATATGTATGTTTAGTAGTTTAATTGTTGGTATACGTTGACTGAAGTGCATTATCACTGTTTTGTTGGTGTTAATTTTTAAATTGTTAACATTAAGCCAAGTAACAACAGAGTCCAATACATTATTAATATCTGATTCGTACATGTTTTTTTCTTTACATTTGATGGTGACTGTGCTATCGTCGGCAAACAGAGATATTGGGTTTTTAGTTGCATTAGGTAAATCATTTATGTATATTATAAATAACAGTGGACCCAGTACACTACCTTGAGGTAAACCGTATAATGTTTTACGTGGCTCAGATTGATATACATACTCTCTTTTTGTTATATGGCTTATTCTTGTAATGTTTGTGTATTGTACTCGATCTTTTAAGTATGTCTCGATGAGTTTGAGTACATTCCCACGTATACCATATGTATATAATTTGCCTAGCAAAATGTCATGTTCTACATAATCGAACGCCTGGGTCATATCCGTATATATAGAGCAAATAGGTATTCTAGTATCCACACTACTCATCACAAACTCTAAAAAATCATATATGGCCATATTTATAGTTTTATTACATCGAAATCCCTTTTGTTCTTTTGCCAATATACATTTTTGTTCAAGATAAGCATTTAACTCCTTATGTATGTATTTCTTAAATATTTTTGACAAAACCGGTACAAGAGCTATGGGCCTATAGTTTTCCATATTTTCAGTACAGCCTTTTTTAAACAGAGGTTTTATTATTGCTGTTTTCAGCTGGTCAGGATAAATACCCGTTTCTATGCTTAAATTTATAATAAAACTAATATGTTGAGAAATATTAACAGCTACATATTTTATAACTTTTGTTGATATTTCGTCATACCCTACACTTTTTGTATTCTTGAGACTATTGATAATCTGCACGACGTTAAACGGCGAGCAGGGCTTCATGTACACAGAGTTTTGCATAGAGGAAGACATGTAAGTCTTATATTGAGTTTGGCATTATACAGCTTTTGGGGCTATTTTGTCGATAAAGTAGTTATTAAAAGCATTGCATATCTTACTGGGCTCACTAATAATTTAATTATTTATTTTAACACTAGATATGGATTGATGTGGTTTGTTATGTTTCGAATTATTTATAATATTCCATGTTGTCTTCGACTTATTTTGTGAAGTATTTATAGCAAAGGTATTTTGTGCTCGTTGTGTCAATTTTATTATTTTCTTGTATGTCTTAGTGTATTCTAATAATTTATTTTTATTGACAACATTTGGAACTTTTCGATATTGCCATAACAACTTTCGCTTTTTTATGCTGCAGGTCCTTATACCACGTGAGACCCATTTGTGTTTTTTATGAACATTTATTGTAATAATTTTAAACGGAAAGCAGAGATTATTAAATAATTTAAACAGATCAAATATATTATACGCTAAATTTGCATCTTTAACAGAATACATCTCTGAAAAAGCAAGTTTTCCAATATAGTAGTTAATTTTTTTTATATTTTCCATGCAATAGTCTCTGCGTTCAGTTCGCCAATATTTGATAAGGCATACTTTTTTCACACAGCATTGTAACAGCTGAGCGGTATGATCCGACAATGCCAACTCTATTACACTAGATTTACATTTACTTTTGAAATTATGGGCAAAATTATCAATGCATGTTCCACTAATTATTCTAGTTGGTTGTCTTATTACCAATTTCAAATTATAGTTGAAAAGTAAACATTCAAATTCTGAGGCAATGCTATTATAATTCAAAATGTTAATATTAAAGTCCCCAGCTATAACTAATTTATGTTTTTTATAATGCTTATTTAGATACATCAGTAATTTATTAAGCTTTTCAAAGAAAATATTGAGGTTGTTGGGCTGAGGGACTCTGTAAATACAAATTACAATCAGTTTAAAACTGGTTAACTCAATAGCACAACATTCAGAAACTGAAATTACAGGTGATCTTATTGAATCTGGTATACATTTCCAGAGATGCCCTTTTTTAATAAATATGCATGAGCCTCCTCTATTAGAATTTTGTCTACTGTAATATGCAGCTAAGTTATAATTTGGAATTATACATAAGTCTTCATGACCCGCCATCATAAAATGCTCCGTCACGCAAATAACATCAATATCAGTTTTCATATCTATAAGCTCTTGTAAACATGACTCTACGAAGTGTAGTGAATTTGTATTGGTTCAACATTCGTTGCTACGATTTTTTTAAGAAATATTAAGCAGTAGTCCCTATACAATAACTTTGTAATAGCTAATGCTGCAACTAAATTTCGAAATATTTTTAATAGGTACTTGTTTTGTAAAGAGCCGTAAAAGGCATCTCAGGAACTATTATTTCGCTCCCAAGACAATTGAGCCGGCTCGCGGTCTGCCACGCAGTTTTTAAAAATAAGTTACAAACTGCAAAAAATAAGTTAAAAACTATAACCCGACTACGTTAAAAGGGGGGTCTAATAAAGAAGAAACAAGAAAAGTATAAGTACAGTAATGCTCAAGCTAGAGCCGTGGTCGCACCTAACTAGTGTACATGTAGTTCCCTGCCATGTCAGTTTAATGCCGGTAAGTGTTTCTGGCACCCACATTAAGTGTTACGCACAATAGGTGCGACACGGAGCAGAAGCTTGAGCATTACTGTACTTATACTTTTCTTGTTTCTTCTTTTTTAGACCCCCTTTTTAACGTAGTCGGGTTATAGTTTTTAACTTATTTTTTATTTCACTTAATTACACGTTTTATGTTCTCACAAGACGGACTTCAGGACTTAATAAAGTTGATGAAAATGCTCTATTATGTTGAGAACTTTGAACGATTATTGTATTAAACAAACGCAGACAAGTACACTATCTTTCAAATTATTCCAAAATTAACTCTTGCTAAGGTTTTTATGTTAACGTGAGTTACCTACTTGATATAATATGTACAATGTTTACAAAAGTAGTTGTCTACTCTTTTAAAAGTTCATTTTGACTTGCATTTATTTTATATGGGCGCGTTGTATCAATAAAATCTTTTTAAATGAATGAAGACTGAAGTTTATCGACCATTAAACATCACTTCCATGTAATGTATTTATTTCTAGACTTAGACACTAGAATTCTAGATTAATGTAGTGATAGCACGGCGATGGAGAGAAAAAGGTCAGAGGGAGACAGGCATATTATGAAGTCTGCTAATCGTGACTAGGCCAGCGTAGCCCGTAGGGCACCCTAGTCCACTGGTCCTAGACCAGTAGACAAAACAATTTTATTAAGTAGGGTGCATCGATGTATCTAATTTCAAAACGAAACCAACACCAAAACTTATCCAATCCAAACAGAATTCCGCATCCACATTGAAAATTAATCACATTCACACGTAATTTCCAATTTCATTTACCTGGTTCCGTATAACACGAAATAGACGCGGTCGGTCCGAGGTGAACACACGTCAGCCGCACACTTATGTAACCCTAATTCAGATTGCATTTTGCGGTTCCTCTCCTGCAACTAAACGGAATTTTGTATGAAGTACTGCAATTTACGTTTGAAACTGTGAATTTTATGTTTAAATGACTCTTCATGTGATGACGGATTAAGTGTACAAAGTGTCACTACCTAGTACCTCATTTCGTGGGTATTTAAGAGACGAATAGTGACAATACATGAAGCAAATTGTAGGTATTTTTTTTTACTTCTCATAGGCTAAGGTTTGACCGCGATCTCGCCTGATGTTAAGCGATGATACGGTCCAAGATGGAGCCATGCATATTTGGGCCAAGATGGCAGACTCGATATCAAGCACTATAGCAATACCGACTGTCCATCGTGATATTGTAAGCCAAACCCTTCTATTGACTTATAATGCTATTGTGACGTATATTAGAAGTGGCTTATGACCGGCAGAGAACTACGGAAGGATTTATGATAATGATGTTTACTGTACCTACCTATAAATCAAGATAAATAGAAATTAGAAATTTTACCGCTGCCTCTTTTCAGCTGTTCAACTCTTTAATATAGCAACACAAAGCTACAGGGTATTGCAAAACCCTTCGAACGCCAAACGAGCCCAAAAGCGCAACCCGTCGAAAAAAGCACAAAAATTCACACTACGCCGGTTTTTCATTTCAGCAAGAGATAACAAATTTCGCGTCCGAAAATCTCGTTTCACGTTCACTGTCGTTTATTTGAATTAGCAAACAAATTGTGCCTTTTTTTGTCGGCAATGAATGAGGCGGCGAGGACGCGTGGCCGTCGAGTTTATACATTGGAAACTTTTTCGATGTGAAAAGCCTTGATTGTCAATTGTTTGCCGTATCAGACGAGCAGCACACGTGTCTGTTTCAAATAAAAACAATTTACATAAATTATATTATGTGACTTTTGAGAACAGTTTTAGGATGCCAAAACACAAGATTTTGCGTAGTAATATACTCAGTATGTCGATTTTCCAAGATATGCACCTAATTTGGCCTAAAAAGACTGTACTTGTGTGCAAAAATATAATTACAGATTAACCCCACGTTAAACAGAAAATGACAATGATTCATTCAATAAATCATTCATCAAAAACCCATAAATTTACAAAAAATCGGGCAAGTGCGAGTCTGACCCGCGCACCGAGGGTTCCGTACGCATTTTACCTTATTTAATTTTGTGGTTGGTGCTAATTACGCTAGCCCTCTAAATCTGTATGAGCGCCCATACAACTTAGAGGACTATCTTAAACGGAGTCTACTATGTATGTATGGGGACACCCTTAAATTTTCCACTTTTTTATTTTTTGTAATTTTTCCTTTATTTGTGCTGCTTTTGGCCAAATTTCGTGATTCTAGTTCAACGGGAACCACCATATAGGTTTTCGACCCAAAACCTATAAGGTACTTACGGTTGACCTAGAATTGTCAATTTTGGTCAAAACCAAGGTCTTACAGCACAAGTAAAGGAAAAATTCCGAAAATTAAAAAAAGTTGAAAATTAAGTTTAATTTTGGTACTTACAAGTTTTCGCAAAAATCTAATTTTGACTATATCTTTTTATCGGTTTGATCCAGGATCCTGATTTTAATACACCTAATAGGAACCATAGACCTAAGCACTGGTATAAATTTCAGTTTTTCAGTTTTTCCACCCGTTCCTGAGAAAATTGGTGGTGACACACGGACAGACAGATAGACAGACGGACAAGAAAGTGATCTTATAAGGGTTCCTTTTTTTACCTTGTAAGGTACGGAACCCTAAAAAGATGAGCCACATTCTGTTTGCTTTCAACTATCATAAATTATAAGGCAAAAATCAAAATTAATTAAACGCCATAATCCACAATGGTTCCTTCAAATAATATCCGTTTAATATGATATTGCAATCCAAACATATACCTACTCGCATTTTCGTTGTAAATATTGGAAGCTCCAATTCTCCAGTTACTCGAAGTCCCGGGTACATATCCCGGTAGAAACAAACAGATAATCGTGATTCGAATACAAGGAAATATAATGGAGATGTTTGAATTGAATTAATTATACTTTATCCGGTTTCATTTTGTGTTTTACGAAAAATTATCGTATTTTTTTTCTTGAGTTTATTTGGTAGATATTTTTGGGCTTCCTGGAACAGATTTCAATGTTTACGTGATATAAGTGTAATATCATATATTCCATCTAGAAGTATACAATTACTTTGTGAGTGACTGATTTATCAAAGCAGATTCTAGACAGCTTCTTGTGCCCAGTAGTATTGGACGTGCGTTGTTTATCAGTGGATACGCGGGTATACTTAGAGGTAAGTAGAAGTTAGTAAAGGTATACAACATTTGCAATCCCATACTCTTGAACTCATCATCATCCTCTTAGCGTTATCCCAGTTTCAATCTGGGGTCCGCTTACTAGCTTAGCCGGATTTGGCTGAATATTAGCTTTTCCACGGAGCAACTACCTGTCTGACCTCCGCAACCTAAAGGGATAGTGATACTCCATGGTTAAGATTAGTGTCAGTTTATTTAAGAAGGTACTGACGCCCTGTAACTATTGTCATAGATCTTCATGACAACCGGGACCGACGGCTTAACGTGCTCTCCGAGGCACGGGACAAGCGATAATTAAAATTCAATACGCACATAACTCCGAAAAGTTTTTGGTGCGCGCCATGGATTCGAACCCGATACCCTCTGCATGGCAGTCTGTTGGTATCTCCGCTAGGCTATCGCTGCCTTCACATACTCTTGAACTGAAAGCAATAAAACCAATCCCTATCATCATCAAACCATATATTACTACGATCACCTTACATCCAATAAGCCGGCATTACATTACAGTACCAATACTGAGTCACGAATATTTTGGTACATTTTCATCAGTCACGAATACTCCGGTACATTTCCATCGCAGTAAGTTTGCTCTCGAGATGGATCCTCTATATTTGTACATGTGATCTTTGCAAACATTTAGCGATCTCTCACAATATTGAACGGTTGTTTGTCGACGTGTTTTATGATAATCTACGTGTAACATACGCTGTTGTGTTAGCTCAAGTTTCTGAATGTATTTCGTCTTAATACGCAGAGGATGTGATTTTGCGAAATAGATTATTGTATTAAAATGTTTTGTATCCGGTTATTTTGTTCTGAGAAATTAATTACCTACGAATGTTTTGATTAGTGCACTAAGGGTATTATTACAAAACAAAGACTAAATAAAATGCCAGGTTTAGGGGGTGAACTAGGAAGGGATTTATGTAGTCATAATTATGTAATTCTTTCAACTTTAATGACACACTGTTTTCTGTTGTTGTGTATGATGTTCCTCTATCCTTCCAATAGGTCACAATGGAGTTCTGCCAAGTAACGCCTGATTCAATCAACTGTTTTCGTTAAATAATAATTTCAACAAAATTCTGATTATAGGCTTCGGGATAGTTTATACTAGTTCGTGTAGGGGCGCGCTAACCAAGAATCGGAGATTGCAAACCCAGTTTAACCTTAAATATTTTTCTATGGTTTTGCGATTATTAGTATTTTCTTTTAGTCATTGTAATTATGTATTCCACTAGAGTACAACAAACAATTATTTATCTACGAAAACAAACTTATACTGAGTTGAAAGTTTATAAAAAAACCTAGGCAACACTTTTAACAGTGCTGAATTTATAAAAATATGTAGTTCGGTTAACTAGAAAATCTAATACCAAATTGCATAGTCAAACCACAGTATAAAGACATACAGTAGTTTGACGCCTTTGATCTCGTAGAAAAAGCCGACAACGTCTAGACAAGGGTAAGTACGCTAGGGCTGCCACATTTAAACAATACCTACTTATTCAAACACCGTCTATTTATTTTAGAAAAATATTACAATTTCGTTACGCTACATGAATAATATAGTGTAAATCACTTATATATAAATAATATTGGAGTGTCTGTTTGTAATTTTAAAATAACCGCTTTTTACTAAATGCATATGGATGTATACACGGCACATACACCGAAATGACATTTTTTCCAATTTTTGTCTGTCTATCTGTTTGTTCTCGCTAATCTCTGGAACGGCTGGGCCTATTTTGACGGGACCCTCACTGGCTTAATGGACCAAGGAGTAACTTAGGCTAAAAATTAACCGGGTACGCGAAGAAGTTCCCTCAGGACGCGGGTGAAACCGTTGGAAACAGCTAGTTTATTATATTACAATAATTAACGATAAATAATTATTATAAAACACGTTGCATTTTTCGTGCGGTGACAGATTTGAATACAAAGTGTCAGTCAACACCTATTTCATCACGCAGGTGTTGTGGGAGGCGGTTAAGAATATAAAGCATTTTTCGTACAAACCAAGTTAAAATAAAGCGATTGACATAGCGGTGGTTTAAAGGATGGGTAACCTTGGGATCAGCTTGCAGAGCTTATGTTATCGATATGAAGTATTTTGCAGATTTTTTTCGTGCAAACTACGTTAAGATAAAGCAATAGACATCACGGTCATTTTATGGATGGGTGACCGGGCTATGAGATTACGGAGAACATGTGTGGGGCTTATAAAAGGGGGCCAAAAATATGGTTATTTTTGAGCTAGGATGCGCCGTTACCAAGATACATAATAATATGTGATAGGTACTTACCTAATGCGAAGGTACTAGGTACTTATTGAATGAAATTAAAATCACACCAGAATCCAATATTACCTTACAACGCATATTTTCTTACGTCTGCCATGTTGTTTACGTACAATAATTGCTACTTTATTCTGTGATTTGGCCAGACAAGAGATATTGTAAAAAGTTAGTAGATTAGTAGGAATGTGCACATTATTTTAAGTGGTTATAGGTACATACATTTCAAAATAATATAAATAATTATAATTAATGAAATTTTCTTTTTTGGTATAAGTAAATTGATGAAATCGCAGATTTTTTAAATCCTTATTTATTTAAATCTTTAAACAGCATAAAGAATTTCAATGTCTCACAGCACAAGTCGTATGCACCACCTTAATTAATATTCATAAGCAAATAAATAAGTAACGAACAAAAAACAAGCACGTGCCAGCCCCCAAAAACATGTACCTAGTTACGAACTAAGGCGATATACGTAACTAGGTACCGCTCTTCCCGCGTCTCACCTCTTGGGCCCCGCACGATTGACCCGTCTAGACGCGTTCGTCGAACGACTGTATGGATTATTTGACTGTGGTCAAACTGTGGACTTAGATTAAGGCATTACCAGCAAAAAATCTAGTGTTGCCTATTGCAATATCGGCGTGCACCGTTTGTGCAAATTGCCAGGCCAGTTATTAACATTGGGATTGTATACGCACTGGCTGTACAGAAAGGGTTGCCGCTGTGAAAAATGAGCTGGATTATATTACGATCTGGCTTGCCACGGTTTTGGCCGCAGGCTATTTTGAAAATAGAGCTTTGTTTTGGTTTTAGTAATATAGTTGATAAGTATTGATTTGGGTCAGAGAATTTTCATAAACATGCATTTTCTTACCTATATGTATCGATACTTACTTGCTTCTTTTGAAGTATACAAGGCATATCTCTCTTATTTTATAACAAGACTGCTTATCTTGTTTCCAACTGACTCGGTATGACAATTTGTGGATTACACCAACGTTGTCTGGAGTGGGGATCGAACTCATGACTCTACGAAGTGTAGTGAATTTGTTTTGGTTCAACATTCGTTGCTACGATTTTTTAAGAAATATTAAGCAGTAGTCCCTATACAATAACTTTGTAAAAGCTAATGCTGCAACTAAATTTCGAAATATTTTTAATAGGTACTTGTTTCTGTAATCTCAGGAACTATTATTTCGCTCCCAAGACAATTGAGCCGGCTCGCGGTCTGCCACGCAGCTTTTAAAAATAAGTTAAAAACTGCAAAAAATAAGTTAAAAACTATAACCCGACTACGTTAAAAGGGGGGTCTAATAAAGAAGAAACAAGAAAAGTATAAGTACAGTAATGCTCAAGCTAGAGCCGTGGTCGCACCTAACTAGTGTACATGTAGTTCCCTGCCATGTCAGTTTAATGCCGGTAAGTGTTTCTGGCACCCACATTAAGTGTTACGCACAATAGGTGCGACACGGAGCAGAAGCTTGAGCATTACTGTACTTATACTTTTCTTGTTTCTTCTTTTTTAGACCCCCTTTTTAACGTAGTCGGGTTATAGTTTTTAACTTATTTTTTATTTCACTTAATTACACGTTTTATGTTCTCACAAGACGGACTTCAGGACTTAATAAAGTTGATGAAAATGCTCTATTATGTTGAGAACTTTGAACGATTATTGTATTAAACAAACGCAGACAAGTACACTATCTTTCAAATTATTCCAAAATTAACTCTTGCTAAGGTTTTTATGTTAACGTGAGTTACCTACTTGATATAATATGTACAATGTTTACAAAAGTAGTTGTCTACTCTTTTAAAAGTTCATTTTGACTTGCATTTATTTTATATGGGCGCGTTGTATCAATAAAATCTTTTTAAATGAATGAAGACTGAAGTTTATCGACCATTAAACATCACTTCCATGTAATGTATTTATTTCTAGACTTAGACACTAGAATTCTAGATTAATGTAGTGATAGCACGGCGATGGAGAGAAAAAGGTCAGAGGGAGACAGGCATATTATGAAGTCTGCTAATCGTGACTAGGCCAGCGTAGCCCGTAGGGCACCCTAGTCCACTGGTCCTAGACCAGTAGACAAAACAATTTTATTAAGTAGGGTGCATCGATGTATCTAATTTCAAAACGAAACCAACACCAAAACTTATCCAATCCAAACAGAATTCCGCATCCACATTGAAAATTAATCACATTCACACGTAATTTCCAATTTCATTTACCTGGTTCCGTATAACACGAAATAGACGCGGTCGGTCCGAGGTGAACACACGTCAGCCGCACACTTATGTAACCCTAATTCAGATTGCATTTTGCGGTTCCTCTCCTGCAACTAAACGGAATTTTGTATGAAGTACTGCAATTTACGTTTGAAACTGTGAATTTTATGTTTAAGTGACTCTTCATGTGATGACGGATTAAGTGTACAAAGTGTCACTACCTAGTACCTCATTTCGTGGGTATTTAAGAGACGAATAGTGACAATACATGAAGCAAATTGTAGGTATTTTTTTTACTTCTCATAGGCTAAGGTTTGACCGCGATCTCGCCTGATGTTAAGCGATGATACGGTCCAAGATGGAGCCATGCATATTTGGGCCAAGATGGCAGACTCGATATCAAGCACTATAGCAATACCGACTATCCATCGTGATATTGTAAGCCAAACCCTTCTATTGACTTATAATGCTATTGTGACGTATATTAGAAGTGGCTTATGACCGGCAGAGAACTACGGAAGGATTTATGATAATGATGTTTACTGTACCTACCTATAAATCAAGATAAATAGTAATTAGAAATTTTACCGCTGCCTCTTTTCAGCTGTTCAACTCTTTAATATAGCAACACAAAGCTACAGGGTATTGCAAAACCCTTCGAACGCCAAACGAGCTCAAAAGCGCAACCCGTCGAAAAAAGCACAAAAATTCACACTACGCCGGTTTTTCATTTCAGCAAGAGATAACAAATTTCGCGTCCGAAAATCTCGTTTCACGTTCACTGTCGTTTATTTGAGTTAGCAAACAAATTGTGCCTTTTTTTGTCGGCAATGAATGAGGCGGCGAGGACGCGTGGCCGTCGAGTTTATACATTGGAAACTTTTTCGATGTGAAAAGCCTTGATTGTCAATTGTTTGCCGTATCAGACGAGCACCACACGTGTCTGTTTCAAATAAAAACAATTTACATAAATTATATTATGTGACTTTTGAGAACAGTTTTAGGATGCCAAAACACAAGATTTTGCGTAGTAATATACTCAGTATGTCGATTTTCCAAGATATGCACCTAATTTGGCCTAAAAAGACTGTACTTGTGTGCAAAAATATAATTACAGATTAACCCCACGTTAAACAGAAAATGACAATGATTCATTCAATAAATCATTCATCAAAAACCCATAAATTTACAAAAAATCGGGCAAGTGCGAGTCTGACCCGCGCACCGAGGGTTCCGTACGCATTTTACCTTATTTAATTTTGTGGTTGGTGCTAATTACGCTAGCCCTCTAAATCTGTATGAGCGCCCATACAACTTAGAGGACTATCTTAAACGGAGTCTACTATGTATGTATGGGGACACCCTTAAATTTTCCACTTTTTTATTTTTTGTAATTTTTCCTTTATTTGTGCTGCTTTTGGCCAAATTTCGTGATTCTAGTTCAACGGGAACCACCATATAGGTTTTCGACCCAAAACCTATAGGGTACTTACGGTTGACCTAGAATTGTCAATTTTGGTCAAAACCAAGGTCTTACAGCACAAGTAAAGGAAAAATTCCGAAAATTAAAAAAAGTTGAAAATTAAGTTTAATTTTGGTACTTACAAGTTTTCGCAAAAATCTAATTTTGACTATATCTTTTTATCGGTTTGATCCAGGATCCTGATTTTAATACACCTAATAGGAACCATAGACCTTAGCACTGGTATAAATTTCAGTTTTTCAGTTTTTCCACCCGTTCCTGAGAAAATTGGTGGTGACACACGGACAGACAGATAGACAGACGGACAAGAAAGTGATCTTATAAGGGTTCCTTTTTTTACCTTGTAAGGTACGGAACCCTAAAAAGATGAGCCACATTCTGTTTGCTTTCAACTATCATAAATTATAAGGCAAAAATCAAAATTAATTAAACGCCATAATCCACAATGGTTCCTTCAAATAATATCCGTTTAATATGATATTGCAATCCAAACATATACCTACTCGCATTTTCGTTGTAAATATTGGAAGCTCCAATTCTCCAGTTACTCGAAGTCCCGGGTACATATCCCGGTAGAAACAAACAGATAATCGTGATTCGAATACAAGGAAATATAATGGAGATGTTTGAATTGAATTAATTATACTTTATCCGGTTTCATTTTGTGTTTTACGAAAAATTATCGTATTTTTTTTCTTGAGTTTATTTGGTAGATATTTTTGGGCTTCCTGGAACAGATTTCAATGTTTACGTGATATAAGTGTAATATCATATATTCCATCTAGAAGTATACAATTACTTTGTGAGTGACTGATTTATCAAAGCAGATTCTAGACAGCTTCTTGTGCCCAGTAGTATTGGACGTGCGTTGTTTATCAGTGGATACGCGGGTATACTTAGAGGTAAGTAGAAGTTAGTAAAGGTATACAACATTTGCAATCCCATCCTCTTGAACTCATCATCATCCTCTTAGCGTTATCCCAGTTTCAATCTGGGGTCCGCTTACTAGCTTAGCCGGATTTGGCTGAATATTAGCTTTTCCACGGAGCAACTACCTGTCTGACCTCCGCAACCTAAAGGGATAGTGATACTCCATGGTTAAGATTAGTGTCAGTTTATTTAAGAAGG
The DNA here is from genome assembly GCA_944739405.2 of Euclidia mi. Lineage (NCBI taxonomy): Eukaryota > Metazoa > Arthropoda > Insecta > Lepidoptera > Erebidae > Euclidia > Euclidia mi. The sequence goes on along the minus strand of OX123189.2, from coordinate 88,763,038 downwards.
TACTGACGCCCTGTAACTATTGTCATAGATCTTCATGACAACCGGGACCGACGGCTTAACGTGCTCTCCGAGGCACGGGACAATCGATAATTAACAATTCAATACGCACATAACTCCGAAAAGTTTTTGGTGCGCGCCATGGATTCGAACCCGATACCCTCTGCATGGCAGTCTGTTGTTATCTCCGCTAGGCTATCGCTGCCTTCACATACTCTTGAACTGAAAGCAATAAAACCAATCCCTATCATCATCAAACCATATATTACTACGATCACCTTACATCCAATAAGCCGGCATTACATTACAGTACCAATACTGAGTCACGAATATTTTGGTACATTTTCATCAGTCACGAATACTCCGGTACATTTCCATCGCAGTAAGTTTGCTCTCGAGATGGATCCTCTATATTTGTACATGTGATCTTTGCAAACATTTAGCGATCTCTCACAATATTGAACGGTTGTTTGTCGACGTGTTTTATGATAATCTACGTGTAACATACGCTGTTGTGTTAGCTCAAGTTTCTGAATGTATTTCGTCTTAATACGCAGAGGATGTGATTTTGCGAAATAGATTATTGTATTAAAATGTTTTGTATCCGGTTATTTTGTTCTGAGAAATTAATTACCTACGAATGTTTTGATTAGTGCACTAAGGGTATTATTACAAAACAAAGACTAAATAAAATGCCAGGTTTAGGGGGTGAACTAGGAAGGGATTTATGTAGTCATAATTATGTAATTCTTTCAACTTTAATGACACACTGTTTTCTGTTGTTGTGTATGATGTTCCTCTATCCTTCCAATAGGTCACAATGGAGTTCTGCCAAGTAACGCCTTTTTCAATCAACTGTTTTCGTTAAATAATAATTTCAACAAAATTCTGATTATAGGCTTCGGGATAGTTTATACTAGTTCGTGTAGGGGCGCGCTAACCAAGAATCGGAGATTGCAAACCCAGTTTAACCTTAAATATTTTTCTATGGTTTTGCGATTATTAGTATTTTCTTTTAGTCATTGTAATTATGTATTCCACTAGAGTACAACAAACAATTATTTATCTACGAAAACAAACTTATACTGAGTTGAAAGTTTATAAAAAAACCTAGGCAACACTTTTAACAGTGCTGAATTTATAAAAATATGTAGTTCGGTTAACTAGAAAATCTAATACCAAATTGCATAGTCAAACCACAGTATAAAGACATACAGTAGTTTGACGCCTTTGATCTCGTAGAAAAAGCCGACAAGGTCTAGACAAGGGTAAGTACGCTAGGGCTGCCACATTTAAACAATACCTACTTATTCAAACACCGTCTATTTATTTTAGAAAAATATTACAATTTCGTTACGCTACATGAATAATATAGTGTAAATCACTTATATATAAATAATATTGGAGTGTCTGTTTGTAATTTTAAAATAACCGCTTTTTACTAAATGCATTTGGATGTATACACGGCACATACACCGAAATGACATTTTTTCCAATTTTTGTCTGTCTGTCTGTTTGTTCTCGCTAATCTCTGGAACGGCTGGGCCTATTTTGACGGGACCCTCACTGGCTTAATGGACCAAGGAGTAACTTAGGCTAAAAATTAACCGGGTACGCGAAGAAGTTCCCTCAGGACGCGGGTGAAACCGTTGGAAACAGCTAGTTTATTATATTACAATAATTAACGATAAATAATTATTATAAAACACGTTGCATTTTTCGTGCGGTGACAGATTTGAATACAAAGTGTCAGTCAACACCTATTTCATCACGCAGGTGTTGTGGGAGGCGGTTAAGAATATAAAGCATTTTTCGTACAAACCAAGTTAAAATAAAGCGATTGACATAGCGGTGGTTTAAAGGATGGGTAACCTTGGGATCAGCTTGCAGAGCTTATGTTATCGATATGAAGTATTTTGCAGATTTTTTTCGTGCAAACTACGTTAAGATAAAGCAATAGACATCACGGTCATTTTATGGATGGGTGACCGGGCTATGAGATTACGGAGAACATGTGTGGGGCTTATAAAAGGGGGCCAAAAATATGGTTATTTTTGAGCTAGGATGCGCCGTTACCAAGATACATAATAATATGTGATAGGTACTTACCTAATGCGAAGGTACTAGGTACTTATTGAATGAAATTAAAATCACACCAGAATCCAATATTACCTTACAACGCATATTTTCTTACGTCTGCCATGTTGTTTACGTACAATAATTGCTACTTTATTCTGTGATTTGGCCAGACAAGAGATATTGTAAAAAGTTAGTAGATTAGTAGGAATGTGCACATTATTTTAAGTGGTTATAGGTACATACATTTCAAAATAATATAAATAATTATAATTAATGAAATTTTCTTTTTTGGTATAAGTAAATTGATGAAATCGCAGATTTTTTAAATCCTTATTTATTTAAATCTTTAAACAGCATAAAGAATTTCAATGTCTCACAGCACAAGTCGTATGCACCACCTTAATTAATATTCATAAGCAAATAAATAAGTAACGAACAAAAAACAAGCACGTGCCAGCCCCCAAAAACATGTACCTAGTTACGAACTAAGGCGATATACGTAACTAGGTACCGCTCTTCCCGCGTCTCACCTCTTGGGCCCCGCACGATTGACCCGTCTAGACGCGTTCGTCGAACGACTGTATGGATTATTTGACTGTGGTCAAACTGTGGACTTAGATTAAGGCATTACCAGCAAAAAATCCAGTGTTGCCTATTGCAATATCGGCGTGCACCGTTTGTGCAAATTGCCAGGCCAGTTATTAACATTGGGATTGTATACGCACTGGCTGTACAGAAAGGGTTGCCGCTGTGAAAAATGAGCTGGATTATATTACGATCTGGCTTGCCACGGTTTTGGCCGCAGGCTATTTTGAAAATAGAGCTTTGTTTTGGTTTTAGTAATATAGTTGATAAGTATTGATTTGGGTCAGAGAATTTTCATAAACATGCATTTTCTTACCTATATGTATCGATACTTACTTGCTTCTTTTGAAGTATACAAGGCATATCTCTCTTATTTTATAACAAGACTGCTTATCTTGTTTCCAACTGACTCGGTATGACAATTTGTGGATTACACCAACGTTGTCTGGAGTGGGGATCGAACTCATGACTCTACGAAGTGTAGTGAATTTGTTTTGGTTCAACATTCGTTGCTACGATTTTTTAAGAAATATTAAGCAGTAGTCCCTATACAATAACTTTGTAAAAGCTAATGCTGCAACTAAATTTCGAAATATTTTTAATAGGTACTTGTTTCTGTAATCTCAGGAACTATTATTTCGCTCCCAAGACAATTGAGCCGGCTCGCGGTCTGCCACGCAGTTTTTAAAAATAAGTTAAAAACTGCAAAAAATAAGTTAAAAACTATAGCCCGACTACGTTAAAAGGGGGGTCTAATAAAGAAGAAACAAGAAAAGTATAAGTACAGTAATGCTTTGATCTCGTAGAAAAAGCCGACAACGTCTAGACAAGGGTAAGTACGCTAGGGCTGCCACATTTAAACAATACCTACTTATTCAAACACCGTCTATTTATTTTAGAAAAATATTACAATTTCGTTACGCTACATGAATAATATAGTGTAAATCACTTATATATAAATAATATTGGAGTGTCTGTTTGTAATTTTAAAATAACCGCTTTTTACTAAATGCATATGGATGTATACACGGCACATACACCGAAATGACATTTTTTCCAATTTTTGTCTGTCTGTCTGTTTGTTCTCGCTAATCTCTGGAACGGCTGGGCCTATTTTGACGGGACCCTCACTGGCTTAATGGACCAAGGAGTAACTTAGGCTAAAAATTAACCGGGTACGCGAAGAAGTTCCCTCAGGACGCGGGTGAAACCGTTGGAAACAGCTAGTTTATTATATTACAATAATTAACGATAAATAATTATTATAAAACACGTTGCATTTTTCGTGCGGTGACAGATTTGAATACAAAGTGTCAGTCAACACCTATTTCATCACGCAGGTGTTGTGGGAGGCGGTTAAGAATATAAAGCATTTTTCGTACAAACCAAGTTAAAATAAAGCGATTGACATAGCGGTGGTTTAAAGGATGGGTAACCTTGGGATCAGCTTGCAGAGCTTATGTTATCGATATGAAGTATTTTGCAGATTTTTTTCGTGCAAACTACGTTAAGATAAAGCAATAGACATCACGGTCATTTTATGGATGGGTGACCGGGCTATGAGATTACGGAGAACATGTGTGGGGCTTATAAAAGGGGGCCAAAAATATGGTTATTTTTGAGCTAGGATGCGCCGTTACCAAGATACATAATAATATGTGATAGGTACTTACCTAATGCGAAGGTACTAGGTACTTATTGAATGAAATTAAAATCACACCAGAATCCAATATTACCTTACAACGCATATTTTCTTACGTCTGCCATGTTGTTTACGTACAATAATTGCTACTTTATTCTGTGATTTGGCCAGACAAGAGATATTGTAAAAAGTTAGTAGATTAGTAGGAATGTGCACATTATTTTAAGTGGTTATAGGTACATACATTTCAAAATAATATAAATAATTATAATTAATGAAATTTTCTTTTTTGGTATAAGTAAATTGATGAAATCGCAGATTTTTTAAATCCTTATTTATTTAAATCTTTAAACAGCATAAAGAATTTCAATGTCTCACAGCACAAGTCGTATGCACCACCTTAATTAATATTCATAAGCAAATAAATAAGTAACGAACAAAAAACAAGCACGTGCCAGCCCCCAAAAACATGTACCTAGTTACGAACTAAGGCGATATACGTAACTAGGTACCGCTCTTCCCGCGTCTCACCTCTTGGGCCCCGCACGATTGACCCGTCTAGACGCGTTCGTCAAACGACTGTATGGATTATTTGACTGTGGTCAAACTGTGGACTTAGATTAAGGCATTACCAGCAAAAAATCCAGTGTTGCCTATTGCAATATCGGCGTGCACCGTTTGTGCAAATTGCCAGGCCAGTTATTAACATTGGGATTGTATACGCACTGGCTGTACAGAAAGGGTTGCCGCTGTGAAAAATGAGCTGGATTATATTACGATCTGGCTTGCCACGGTTTTGGCCGCAGGCTATTTTGAAAATAGAGCTTTGTTTTGGTTTTAGTAATATAGTTGATAAGTATTGATTTGGGTCAGAGAATTTTCATAAACATGCATTTTCTTACCTATATGTATCGATACTTACTTGCTTCTTTTGAAGTATACAAGGCATATCTCTCTTATTTTATAACAAGACTGCTTATCTTGTTTCCAACTGACTCGGTATGACAATTTGTGGATTACACCAACGTTGTCTGGAGTGGGGATCGAACTCATGACTCTACGAAGTGTAGTGAATTTGTTTTGGTTCAACATTCGTTGCTACGATTTTTTAAGAAATATTAAGCAGTAGTCCCTATACAATAACTTTGTAAAAGCTAATGCTGCAACTAAATTTCGAAATATTTTTAATAGGTACTTGTTTCTGTAATCTCAGGAACTATTATTTCGCTCCCAAGACAATTGAGCCGGCTCGCGGTCTGCCACGCAGCTTTTAAAAATAAGTTAAAAACTGCAAAAAATAAGTTAAAAACTATAACCCGACTACGTTAAAAGGGGGGTCTAATAAAGAAGAAACAAGAAAAGTATAAGTACAGTAATGCTCAAGCTAGAGCCGTGGTCGCACCTAACTAGTGTACATGTAGTTCCCTGCCATGTCAGTTTAATGCCGGTAAGTGTTTCTGGCACCCACATTAAGTGTTACGCACAATAGGTGCGACACGGAGCAGAAGCTTGAGCATTACTGTACTTATACTTTTCTTGTTTCTTCTTTTTTAGACCCCCTTTTTAACGTAGTCGGGTTATAGTTTTTAACTTATTTTTTATTTCACTTAATTACACGTTTTATGTTCTCACAAGACGGACTTCAGGACTTAATAAAGTTGATGAAAATGCTCTATTATGTTGAGAACTTTGAACGATTATTGTATTAAACAAACGCAGACAAGTACACTATCTTTCAAATTATTCCAAAATTAACTCTTGCTAAGGTTTTTATGTTAACGTGAGTTACCTACTTGATATAATATGTACAATGTTTACAAAAGTAGTTGTCTACTCTTTTAAAAGTTCATTTTGACTTGCATTTATTTTATATGGGCGCGTTGTATCAATAAAATCTTTTTAAATTAACGAAGACTGAAGTTTATCGACCATTAAACATCACTTCCATGTAATGTATTTATTTCTAGACTTAGACACTAGAATTCTAGATTAATGTAGTGATAGCACGGCGATGGAGAGAAAAAGGTCAGAGGGAGACAGGCATATTATGAAGTCTGCTAATCGTGACTAGGCCAGCGTAGCCCGTAGGGCACCCTAGTCCACTGGTCCTAGACCAGTAGACAAAACAATTTTATTAAGTAGGGTGCATCGATGTATCTAATTTCAAAACGAAACCAACACCAAAACTTATCCAATCCAAACAGAATTCCGCATCCACATTGAAAATTAATCACATTCACACGTAATTTCCAATTTCATTTACCTGGTTCCGTATAACACGAAATAGACGCGGTCGGTCCGAGGTGAACACACGTCAGCCGCACACTTATGTAACCCTAATTCAGATTGCATTTTGCGGTTCCTCTCCTGCAACTAAACGGAATTTTGTATGAAGTACTGCAATTTACGTTTGAAACTGTGAATTTTATGTTTAAATGACTCTTCATGTGATGACGGATTAAGTGTACAAAGTGTCACTACCTAGTACCTCATTCCGTGGGTATTTAAGAGACGAATAGTGACAATACATGAAGCAAATTGTAGGTATTTTTTTTTACTTCTGATAGGCTAACGTTTGACCGCGATCTCGCCTGATGTTAAGCGATGATACGGTCCAAGATGGAGCGATGTATATTTGGGCAAAGATGGCAGACTCGATATCAAGCACTATAGCAATAGCTACGGTCCATCGTGATATTGTAAGCCAAATCCTACTATTGACACATAATGCTACTGTGACGTATATTAGAAGTGGCTTATGACCAGCAGAGAACTACGGAAGGATTTATGATAATGATGTTTACTGTACCTACTTATTAATCAAAATAAATAGTAATTAGAATATTTTACTGCTGCCTCTTTTTAGCTGTTCAACTCTTTAATATAGCAACACAAAGCTACAGGGTATTGCAAAAGCCTTCGAACGACAAACGAGCTCAAAAGCGCAACCCTTCGAAAAGAGCACAAAAATTCACACTACGCCGGTTTTTCATTTCAGCAAGAGATAACAGATTTCGCGTCCGAAAATTTCGTTTCACGTACACTGTCGTTTATTTGAGTTAGCAAACGAATTGTGCCTTTTTTTCGGCAATTAATGAGGCGACGTGGACGCGTGGCTGTCGAGTTTATACATTAAAAACTTTTCCGGTGTAAACAGCCTTGATTGTCAATTGTTTTCCGTATCAGAAGAGCAGACACACATGCCTGTTCCAAATGCAAAACAATTTACTAAAAGAGAATTTGATAATGGCTATATTTTACTGCCTAATAGATTAGACAGCTATAGAAGAATTTTAGTTCAGCGAATCATCAGCGTAGTATAATTTTATTACAGCTGGTTTTAATATTCGATATATCCATGGATTTGGAGTTTCAAGATACATGATTGACATATTTTGTATGGACCTTATGTGAAAAATGTACCTAAAATCGCGAAGAATGTAAAGATCGAATATTGAATTCAGCGGTTAGTCTGTCTCTTTCTAGTCTTATCAATGAGAGAATTATACTAAAGTTAGTTTACAGCATCATGAAAGGCGCAAGATGGTTCTGCTATCCTCCGACGACATGCCGAAATATCGGCACCTCAACAGACAGATCTCTAAGTCTCTGACTCGCGATCTCCGCCAATACAACACAAATTGTGTTCGTGAGGCGATCGAGCAGAATAAGGGATCCAAAGTGTTCCAGAGGGATCTGTCTGTTGGGCAGAGTCAGCTGACAAAGCTGAAGACGGAGGATGGCAGAATCGTATCGTCCAAGCCTGAGCTCTTGGAGGAGATCGAAAGGTTCTATGGACAGCTATACACGACAACGCAACAACCCGCAAGCACTCCAGCGTCAGACCCTAGAGCTGGATTGACCCGACACTATACCGAAGATATCCCGGACGTCAGCATGCACGAGATTAGTGTGGCTCTCAAACAGCTTAAAAACAACAAGGCGCCGGGTGATGACGGAATTACGAGTGAGCTTCTGAAGGCCGGCGGTGCACCCGCTAGAGAAGCCCTCCGGAAACTATTTAATTCCGTCATTGATTGATTGATTGATTGATTATTCTTTATTGTACACCTTACAAAAAGTTACATTATAGAACAAAATATATACAAAACACAAACAGAATGTACAAATGGCGGCCTTATCGCTAAAAGCAATCTCTGCCAGGCAACCTTAGGATGGACAGATGGTAAATAAGTTTAGTGCGATAAATGGTGTAGTTTAAAGACAACCAGAATGGTATACAAGTAGTTCATAGATATACAGAAACATATATACATACACACATACATATACCTACATATACATACACGACATACACATAAATATATATATATAATATAAAAATAATATATAATACATACTATAACTATAATGAAAGATGTTATATGGATGAAAGATAGTGCGATTTCAACAAACCTTTAAATATACTAGGTGATTTTGCTCTACGAATATCTAGAGGCAATGCATTCCACAGGCGCACAGCTTGTACAGTAAAAGATTTGTCAAAATAATTAGTGGAATGCATTGGCATCTCCAGCCTCAAGTCCACAGACGACCTCAAGGACCTTGAATGTGTGTCATGAAGGAACTTAAAACGTTCTTTAAGATATGAGGGACTATTGGGATTAAACAGGATATTATACAGTAATGTAAGAATATGAGTATTTCTGCGAAGGCGAATCGGAAGCCACTTGAGCCTGTTGCGGAATTCTGAAATATGATCATATTTGCGTAAACCAAATATAAAACGTATGCAGAAATTTTGGAGACGCTCAAGTTTGTTCAGTTGCTCCTCTGTGGGGTCAAGATAGCTGACATCAGCGTAGTCAAGGATCGGCAGAAGCAAAGATTGTGCAAGTGCAATTTTAGTTGCAGTTGGAAGGAAATTGCGTAATTTTCGTATTGATGCGGCTGAAGCAAACAGTTTTCGACTTGTTTCTTGTATCTGAAGTCGCCAAGACATTGTTTCATCTATATGGACACCCAAATTTTTAACGGTTTTCCTAAATGCTAGGTCTTTGCCATTAAAACTGATTCGTGGTAGATCACACCAGACAATTTTAGCCAACATTCTTGGGCTGCCAATAACAATCAGTTGGGTTTTTTCAGGGTTCACTACGAGTCCATACTTCTGAGTCCATTCGCAGATCCGCTCGAGGTCCGAGTTAATAGTCTTACAGGCTTCTGCTAGCTTGTCAAAGGGAGCTTGCGTGTAAATTTGTAAATCATCTGCGTAAAGGTGGTAGGATGAAACTAATTGGTTTGAAATAGCATTAATAAATATTGCGAAGAGTAAGGGGGATAGCACGCCACCCTGTGGTACACCTGCATTCGTGTTAGACCAAGTGGAATAAGTATCTTCAACGCGGACACGTTGCCGGCGACCAAACAGGTAACTTTGAAACCAGTCAATTACCGATGGAGATATGTTAAGAGAGCCGAGGATGCCAAGCATGATGTGGAAATCCACAGTGTTGAACGCATTACTGAAGTCAAGTAACGAGAGCACTGTTAGATTGCCACTGTCCATCCCTTGCCTAATGTCATCTGTAACACAAACTAAAGCCGTGGTGGTACTGTGTCCAGGTCGGAAACCTGATTGGTAAGGATTAAGGAGGGAATTTTCAGAAAGGAAGGAACTAAGTTGTTTATGGATGAGACGTTCTAGGACTTTTGATAGGAATGGTAATATTGATATAGGACGGTAATCTGTTAAAGTACAAGGTTTAGGTTTTTTAGGCAGGGGAATAATCAGTGCTTCTTTCCACGCTGAGGGAAAGATGCCACAGGAAATAGACTGATTTAAGATATTGCATAGGACTGGAAGGATTTGGTCAAGGATGGGAAGGATCATTTTGCGGCTTACACAGTCATTACCGATTGCATTAGACGTGATTTCGAGAATGCTCTTCTTAACATCACAAGCGGTGAATTGAGAGAAGATAAAAGGAGAATAATCTGGGGTTGGTAAAGAGGAAAGATGCTGTAGAGTGTTACTTTTAATATTTTCATCAAACTTGGACGAGGAAGAGAAATGTATGTTAAGAGAGTCAATATTGATATTATTTGGAATAGATTTTTGCTGTGTCTTACCAACACCCAAAGTTTTGAGAAATTTCCAGACCTTTGCTGGATCACCGTTTTCAACTGACTTATGGATATGTTGGCGTTGTGCTTTCCTACACACCTTGTTGCAGTAATTTCTTATGGCCACGTATTTTTCGTGGTTCGTTGGAGTTGGTTTATGCTTAAATCTTGACTTCGCTGCACTTTTCTTCGCCATGAGCTTTTTAATGTCATCTGTCAGCCACGGGGCAGGTAGATGTTTGATTCTGATTGCAGGAACTGGCGCATGCACGTCATACAACTTAATTAGTTGAGTTGTTAAAATATGGACTTTAGTGTCGACGCAATCTGAGAAGAACAGTGATTCCCAATCTATATTAGCCGCGTCCTCACGAATTTTATCATGATCCATTCCACCAAAATTGCGCTGCAGTATGATCCTTGGCTTCAGTTTAGGTGGGCGTATATTGTAAGAGAGATAGATGAGGTCATGGTAAGAAAATGCGTCAGCTGAACATTGACCATGCCTATGAACATGATTGGTAGAAGAAACTAGAATAAGGTCGAGAAGAGAAGGAGTAGTATTAGGAAAGTGATGTGTTGCATCGAGATTTAGAATAGTCAAATTGCAGGATTCTGTAACACGTCGTAAAGATGTAGTTCTTGAATCCTGCTTGAGAAGGCAAGTATTAAAATCACCCATAATAATGGTATGATCATAGGAAGGTGTGAGATTTTCCAGGATTTGCTCAAATGAAGAAAAATAGTTAATATGACGCGAAGGAGAATAATATACGCCCAATAAAAGTTTTGTGTGTTGAAGTTCCACTTCTAAAAAGAGATGCTCGCCAGCATTCGACGGTGGCGGTTGTGATGACGTAGAAACAATCTGATAAGGAATGTAAGTGCGTAAATATATGGCAACACCGCCACCACCGCCGATACTGCGATCTTTCCTGATTAGTTGGAAACCTGGAAGAATATAAGAAATTGATGGTAGGCATGGTTTCAACCATGACTCGGACACAAGAATGGCATGTATATTATGGCAGTCTAAGTTAGCCAGCATATCAGAGAAATGAGCAGGAATACTCTGTGCATTTATATGGACTACATTAAAGTGCTTGGGTACGTCTGAAAACTGAGACCGAAGAATGTCTCCCAGAGAAGGTACACTAACAAAGCTGTCATCAAAGCTAGTTGCTGAATGAAAGCTTTCATCGTCGCTTTTCGAGTCGGTTTGTGACATATATGAAAAATATATATATATAAGTATAAATATTTATATACAAAGAATATCTAATAAGTAAATATAGGTACACGTAAAAAACAAAATATCTAAATATTCCTATAAACTCAACTGTGTGTCCACCTGCCAGTTGCGTATTAACAAAGCAAAGAGAACAAAATTTTCCAAGATGAAATATGTAACTAACAAATATAAACACCAGAGTATTTTACAGAACAATAAAATTAAGACACATATAGAGTACCTATGGGTATTTAAAAATTATAAACAATGTTAACAAAACATAAATAACAATAAAAATCTAGTGCGAAAAGGAACGTTACTACATAGAGAACGACGTTATGTCATTACTGACAGTTGTGACAGATGAGAGTTTGACAAGTTACTAAAAATACTTGTTGCGGTAATTAGAAAACTATAAACAAGTGATAAGTTATGACGGTGCATTGCAAACAAGTATATTTGGAAGTAAATATAAATACCCACAGACATCCGAGGATCATGGGAAACCTATTTCTTGGCAGCAACTCGCCTGGCCTTGGCTGCGGTCGGTTTACCAACGGGCTTCTCTGCATCTGGGAGCTTTATCTTGCTAAGATCAGTAACGGTTGTTATGCGGTGGCGGTTACCGTCAGGAGCCAAGATGTAGATGTGGCCTTCCCTTGTCCAGCATTTCGCAACCCCGAACCTCGCACGCGCAGCCATGAAAGCGTTGTGTCGGGAGCGGGTCAGGAACTCCGACAAAGTGATTCCCGAACTCTTCAGCTTTGTCTTCGCAAACCAAATGCTGTCCCGCACCGCGACAGATTCAAGTTTTATCAGAATCGGCCTCGCCTTGTTGCTGGAAGTTGGACGCCCCATCCTGTGACAGCGCCGGACATCAGCAGGTGTGAAATTGTCTATCTTGAGACGCTGTTTGACAACGTCTGCCACCACCTGGGCTGTCTCCTCATCCTTGTGTTCCTCCACACCATGAAGAAGTAACATTTTTCTGCGGCTACGCATCTCCATTTTGTCGACTTCATGGCCAATACAGTCAAGCTGCTGTGAGAAGGACTTGAGCGCCTGTAGCACAAATGATTTGAACGCAGCAAAGTCATCTGCTAAGTTGCCAGTGTTCTGTGAGGACTTTTTTTGTAGCTCTTCCTCAAACTGGGCCATACGGTCCTCAAAATAGGATTGCATGTCAAGAATATTAGTGACCTTGAATGCTTCCATTTCAAGTGTATTATGTGTTGGTGAAATACTTGTCAGTTCTTGAAGATAACACTTAACCAGCAGGTACACACTGTTAGCTATAGAATATTTTCATTAAATTATTTAAATATCTAAAATTTACTATTTTATTGATTTTTATATATAGAGCAATTTTAAATAATACTAGCTGTCTCAACTACCCTCCTTACTTTTGGAGTTATGTGAGTATTCCTAGTCATTCTCGAGGGTAAAACGCCACAGTCGTGGCACAGAGGTGTGGTGGTGCTTTTCTTTAAGAAAGGGGATAAAACCCTCTTGAAGAACTACAGACCCATCACACTTCTGAGCCACGTCTACAAGCTGTTTTCGAGGGTCATCACGAATCGTCTCGAGAGCAAGCTAGACGACTTCCAGCCTCCCGAACAAGCCGGTTTCCGTAAAGGCTATAGTACCATAGACCACATACATACGCTGCGGCAGGTTATACAGAAGTCCGAGGAGTATAACCAGCCCCTATGCTTGGCGTTTGTGGACTATGAGAAAGCCTTCGATTCGATCGAAACCTGGGCGGTGCTACAGTCTCTCCAACGGTGCCGGATTGACTACCGATATATCGAAGTGCTGAAGTGTTTGTATGAAAACGCCACTATGTCAGTCCGCCTCCAGGACCAGAGTTCGAAACCTATTCAACTCCAGCGAGGGGTGAGACAGGGGAATGTCATATCCCCGAAACTGTTTACCACTGCGCTGGAGGATGTTTTCAAGCTTCTGGACTGGAATGGACTCGGCATCAACATCAACGGCGAGTACATCACTCACCTTCGATTCGCAGACGATATCGTAGTCATGGCTGAGACCATGGAAGACCTAGGCACAATGCTCGATGGCCTCTGTAGAGTCTCCCAACAAGTAGGTCTTAAGATGAACATGGACAAGACGAAAATCATGTCGAACGTCCATGTTGTACCTGCTCCTATTCAGGTTGGGAACTCTACGCTCGAAGTTGTCGACAAGTATATCTACCTGGGACAAGTAGTCCAATTAGGTAGGTCCAACTTCGAGAAGGAGGTCAATCGTCGAATCCAACTCGGTTGGGCAGCGTTCGGGAAGCTACGACATATCTTCTCGTCCGATATCCCGCAGTGTCTCAAGACGAAAGTCTTTGACCAGTGTGTGTTGCCAGTGATGACTTACGGATCAGAGACGTGGTCGCTCACTATGTCACTCAGAGGGCGATTGAGAGAGCTATGCTTGGAGTTTCCCTGCGAGATCGAATCAGAAATGAGGAGATCCGCAGTAGAACCAAAGTCGCCGACATAGCTCTCCGGATAGCCAAGCTGAAGTGGCAGTGGGCAGGGCACATAGCTCGAAGAACCGATGGCCGTTGGGGCAGAAAGGTTCTGGAGTGGCGGCCACGTACCGGACGACGCAGCAGAGGTAGGCCCCCCGCAAGGTGGACCGACGATCTTGTCAAGATCGCGGGAGGAGGTTGGATGCGGGCGGCTCAAGACCGGTCTGTGTGGAGAACCTTGGGGGAGGCCTATGTCCAGCAGTGGACGTCGTTTGGCTGATATGATGATGAGTTTACAGCATCAAGTAATGACCAGCAGTGTCGTCCACGTAAGCTAACGATTAGAGCTATTTTCTAAAGAGATGATGCAAGTAAACATGTATGTACACATTTTTGAGTTTTATAGATAATGTTTAAAGCAATCGCACTTCTATTCAAACATATTCGAATGCCGCACGACATCAGCACTACAAAAAATAATTACGTATTGACCCCCATGTTAAACAGACAATGACAATGAATCGTCCAATAAACTCATTCATCAAAAACCTTTACAAAAAGGATGATCCACATTCAATTTGCATTCAACTATCATAAATTTAAAGCAAAAGTCAAAATTAATTAAACGCCATAATCCACAATGTTTCGTTCAAATAGTATCCGTTTAACATGATATTGCAATCCAAATATATACCTACTCGCATTTCCGTTGTAAATATTGGAAGCCCCAAATCTCCAGTTACTTGAAGTCCCGGGTACGTATCCCGGTCTAAACAAACAGATAATCGTGATTCGAATACGGAAGAAGGAAAAAATATAATGGAGATGTTTGAATTGAATTAATTATACTTTATCCGGTTTCATTTTGTGTTTTACGAAAAATTATCGTTTTTTTTTCTTGAGTTTATTTGGTAGATATTTTTGGGCTTCCTGGAACAGATTTCAATGTTCACGTGATATAAGTGTAATATCATATATTTTATCTAGCGATAGCCTAGTGGAGAAACCGACAGACTGCTACGCAGAGGGTCTGGGTTTGAACCCACGGCGCGCACCGATGACTTTTCGGTATTATGTGCGTATTAAATTGTTAATATTCGCTTGCTAAGCGGTGAAGGAAAACAGCGTGAGGAAACCTGCATGTCTGAGAGTTCTCCATAATGTTCACGAAAGACATGTGAAGTCTGCCAACCCGCACTTGGCCAGCGTGGTGGACTATGGCCTTACCCTTCTCATAATGGGAAGAGGCCCGTGCCCAGCAGTGGGACAGTATAAAGGGCTGATGATTATGATACAATTACTTCCCGAGTGACTGATTTATCAAAGCAAATTCTAGACGGCTTCTCGTGCCCAGTGTTTTGGATGTGCGTTGTTTGTCAGTGGGTACGCGGGTATACATAGAGGTAAGTAGAAGTTAGTAAAGGTATGCAACATGTGCAATCACATACTCTTGAACTGAAAGCAATAAAACCAATCCCTAAAATCATCAAACCATATATTATTACGTTCACCTTACGTCCAATAAGCCGGCATTACATTACAGTACGAATAATGAGTCACGAATATTTTGGTACATTTTCATCAGTCACGAATACCCCGGTACATTTCCATCGCAGTAAGTTTGCTCTCGAGATGGATCCTCTATATTTGTACATGTGATCTTTGCAAACATTTAGCGATCTCTCACAATATTGAACGGTTGTTTGTCGACGTGTTTTATGATAATCTACGTGTAACATACGCTGTTGTGTTAGCTCAAGTTTCTGAATGAATTTCGTCTTAATACGCAGAGGATGTGATTTTGCGAAATAGATTATTGTATTAAGATGTTTTGTATCCGGCCATTTTGTTCTGGGAACTGAATTACGAATGTTTTGTTTAGTGCACTAAGGGTATTATTACGAGACAAAGACTAAATAAAATGCCAGGTTTAGGGGGTGAACTAAGAAGGGATTTTGTAGTCATAATTAAGTTATTGTTTCAACTTTAATGGCACACTGTTTTGTGACCTTTTTAAATAGTAACGAAAACATAATTAAATTGCAGAAGCTGTAATAAAATAATGTTTGCTTGTGCCACTATCGTAAATAATGAAGGCTTTTTTGGCACAGTTAAACGTTTATATCAAATCAAGAGCTTTCTCGTAATTATTGAAATAATTAATTTGCACTATTTCTAGAGCTTTCAAGGAGCTGATCAAGAATATTTAGTGTTGCTAATCACAATCTGATCTGATAATTCACCTATGATAATAAAACAGTGAACCAATTTGCATTCAAAGAAGACTAACACCCATATTTGACCGGGACAATCTACAAAACGACGCTCCAATATCTTTAGAATGGCTAGCAACTACGTGCACAAGTAGTGTAAACGAACCGAATGCATTCAGGATTTGTCAGCTAATACGCTGTTGAAGCGAATTCGTACCGAATTGGTACAGGTATGAAGCTTCGGTAAAGAAATAACAAGAAGGTATTATTGTCTGTTCAATTTGCTTCTCATGTATTTTTGAGTCGAATAGTTTAGATACTACTTTACTTAGCAACGAATATGCTTAAATTGTAAATAGGTAATAATTATCGCTTGTCCCATGCCTCGGAGAGCACGTTTAACCATCGGTCCCGGCTGTTATTAAGATCTTTGATAGTCGATACGGGGAGTCAGTACCCTCAAATTAACTGATACTGGTGTAAACCATGGAATATTGCTATCCCTTTGGGTTGCGGAGGTCACGAGGACCTCGGGCTCTTAGGTGTGCAAGTCTTGGATGCAACCGGCATTACGCTAGGATGATGATCCACGAATATAACACTTATTTCCGGTCGCAATATTTCATCTATCCAGAGATTTGGCAACTAAAGATAAAACATGTGACATATTATTATTATTTGGTATGGAGTTTACGCCAAATGTATTTCTAGAAGAAAAATCCATAGATAGATCTAATATTATAACCGGCCGATAAAGGAGTAAACATTTTCGGTAATGACCTAATGAAAGGAAAGAGGAACCCACCACGCACCCTCGGATTGACCACCCCAACTATTGCAATAGAAAAAGGATGACAATACGACTGAGCAGTCGTTGCCCATCGCTCCTGAGGATATGTCTCGTTCAGAGGCGAAACACGTGTCGAAGAATAGTCGGCGCATACAGCGGGATACTGCAAGTCAGGCATCTACCTGGACCCATACCATTCCTATAAATCCCTTATCCTTTTAGAGGAGTTGGGTATTGTCAACCTTTTTCTATTGCAATAGTTGGGTGGTCAATCCGAAGGTGCGTGGTAGGTTCCTCTTTCCTTCCAACAGGTCACAATGGAGTTCCGCCAAGTAATGCCTGATTCAATCAACTGTTTTCTCTAAATAATAATTTCATCAAAAATCTGATTATAGGCTTCGGGATAGTTTATACTAGTTCGTGTAGGAGCGCGCTAACCAAGAATCGGAGATTGCAAATTCAGTTTAACCTTAAATATTTTTCTATGGTTTTGCGATTATTAGTATTTTCTTTTAGTAATTGTAATTATGTATTCCACTAGAGTACAATAAACAATTATTTATCTACGAAAACAAACTTATACTGAGTTGATAGTTTATAATAAAAAACCTAGGGAACACTTTTAACAGTGCTGATTTTATAAAAATGTATAGTTTCAGTTAACTAGAAAATCTAATAGCAAATTGCACAGTCAAACTGTGGACTTAGATTAAGGCATTACGAGCAAAAAATCCAGTGTTGCCTATCGCAATATCGGCGTGCACCGTTTGTGCAAATTGCCTGGCCAGTTATTAACATTGGGATTGTATACGCACTGGCTGTACAGAAAGGGTTGCCGCTGTGAAAAATGAGCTGGATTATATTACAATCTGGCTTGCCGCGATTTTAGCCGCGGGCTATATTGAAAATAGAGCTTTGTTTTGGTTTTAGTAATAATAGTTGATGTGTATTTGGGATAGAGAATTTTCGTAAACATGCATACTCGTATCTATACCTATGCATCAATGTTTACTTACTCTCTTTTAAGTATATATGGGCGCAAATTAATATATAATGATTATATTGTTACGAAAATATTAATAATATTTAAGATTGATATTTAAATAACTATTAGTGAACACAGAACTGAGAACTTCACTACTTTACAATATTAGACACTGTACTGGCTGCTTAACTGTTTTATACAGATTGGGTATTTAATTTATCGCGTAGTTATGAGGATAACTCCAGAAACTTTCAACGTAAAATCAATTAGTATTAAATAAAATTATTCTGACACTTATTTTTACGGTAATAAATAACATGCGTTTATATTTGCATCCTGTTGATAGCATCATCTGTTGACAATGTTGTAAAGCAGCGTTTGGTTAATAAAATAAATTTGTTATTCGTGTAAAATAAATCATTTGGTGTTGTGCAAAATTCATTACAATATTAATGTCGATTTTTGATTAGTCTATAATTTATTGTATAGTTATTTCAATTATATGTTGCAAAGGAAGTAGCAGTTGTTAAACATTAAAGTGTAATGACGGTTAGTGTATAAAAAGTACTGTAGGTCGCATTTTATTTCAATTCTGTGCTAGAAATCGTCTGAAAATAAACTAAGAAATATTACGTGAGTGTTTTTATTATAATGGAGTCTGGACACGATAACCCTGGCGTATCGCCGACAGCAGCGGTGGGATAAACGCCCTCTAAGAGACTTCGGGATCTACGGTTGGCGCGAGAGTGCTGGGTCTCTTGGCTTGGCCGCCATTACCAATGATGACCTGAAAACTGATGCGACAAGCGCTCGGAAGCTGTGTTTGGCACTAGTCAACCCTGATCGGAGACCGCACGGTGTGTCGGAGTTATGGCGAGCACGTCTACACTTCACGTGAGGCCACGTGTGAGCGAGAGCGACAGAGCGACTACGACGGGATGCACGCACCAAGGTGTGCTGTGGCGTGAACGCTGTTCTGCTCTGAATGCTACCAGAGGTTGCAGATGCGGGTTGTTGATGCACTGACCAGAAGTATTTATCTAAAGCTGATTTGATTAGTTTTTGAGAAACATCCTAATTTTATAAATTATGGTGCTTACACGATTACCTACTGTCCCCGTAAGGATTACCAGATAAACATTATACAGTCAAAATTACGAACGTTACACCCCAAATAGAACTTATAGGTAACTGTTGTTTATCCACGTTTGGTATATAGCAGTGCTAGTGTGTTTATAGTCATGTTATGCCTTCGGCTGGGGCTCTTGTCTCTTGTCTGTATATTAATCGTTAGGCCATGTCGAAAACTTTCTGTAAAACTTACTTATCCACACAAGAAAGAGAAAATAGCTTGGTTGTTATGTGGTTCTACTAATTTAATTATTAGTAAAGAACGGTATAACTGCCCTTTTCAAGTTGAAGCTCTGATATAATCCATTGTATAAATTACCTGATTTGCTTTCAGTTTAAATAAGCTAATCGATGTGCTGAATATGAATTCAGTTGGTAGTCAATAGGTTATCCCAATAGTAAAACATTAAAGGAATCAAAACATTATTTATAGCCCTTGGTTACACATTACATAAGGCTAACTAACTGCATTACTTATGGCTAGTGCTCACTGCGCGATTATATGAAGCCTGTTTTGATAAGTGACTATCCACCACAAAAATAATTATTTACATAAAACCAGTTGTTTCACCGATAAGTGCATTCAACAAAACAAACTTCAGTTTTATTATATTAGTACAGATATATATTCAGAAATTTGTGATACACATTTTTGAAACTAATATTTGTAAAGTTATGAAATAGGTTTTATTATATATTTGTGGACTCTGTAGGTGCCTACATGATTTCATTTTAACATTATGTTGAAATTGTTACTGTCAACTTGCAGCTCAAGTTAAGGTTATATAATAAGACAAGGGAACCCGATATTTGTCACTTAATTTTATACCTGTATAGAATGATTTGTTCCGACCATGATAAGTCCTTGCTTAACCCAAACTACTGAAGCTAGAAACATGAGATCTGGACAGTAGATTTCTTTATGGACATATGCACTCACTTAGGTTTTATAAAAGTCCATCTCTAAGCATTTTAGGTTGAAAGTCTTAAGGCAGGTGACTGCTAATCTTTTATAAAATAACAAACCTTAGTGTTATACTGGGTAAATACAATCTATTCTAGTTATGAGTTCATTTGATAAGTTAGTTGCATCTATATTCAAGATGACAACCAGTGATAAACCAATAAAATTTAGTGCCAACCTTATTTATTAGCTCTTGTGGGATACAAGACATATGATTATCAGGATAATGGTAAGTGGGTTTAAAGAACATGATGTGAAAATCCATATTATCTCTTTTCCCATTTAGCAGTATTTATTCTTGGCAAATAAAAGTAAATGTATGGACTACTCATGCTTTATTTCTAAGTCAGTTGTGATTAGTCAGTTTACATTTATTTATTCAGATAAACAATTATTAATTCTGTATGAATAAATAAGAATTACATTAGCGCCACATGTTAACAGTTTAAAATAACTATTAACATTATTTAGAAAATTCCCTTAAATATAAAGTCAAATAAAACTATTGATATAAACTCACCACCATATTAACTGTACAAACTGAGTGGAATCATTTTTAGAAATAAGACGGCACTACTCTTGCTTTGTGATATTGGTAGCTTGTGAATTTCTCTTTTATGGCTCAGTTGGCAAACAGTTCAACCATTTCACAACTTGCACTATGCCTAAAAATATTCAATATTGGATTAAACATGTTCTTACATGAGTAATAATTATAGCACTTGTATTTTCGAAATCCTTGGATCTGCATGGTTTGAAATTATTTCATATTTATCACCAACAGTCCGACTGTTCACGGCTAAACATAGGCCTCTCTTTGTCTTTGCCATTTTGTTTTCCTGTTTGATGTGAATAAAACTTATTTTGAATATATTAAGTTTTAACTGTTTTATCAAAACTGCAAAATATGGGTATCCCGATAATTTTATATTTGATTATCTAAAATGGCACTGTCAGACAGAACCTGAGAAAAATCAACGTCTTTTGTATTTTAACTTATGCGTAAAATATGGGCTCCAACACTGTTGTAGCTAAGATAACTATAGACCAATGCACAGGTTGAACATGCCTGATATATAGATATAGCTTAATAGACCGGACCACTTTGTAAGAGTAGAATTTTATTTCATCTACAGTTGCGAAGGTTCATGGAAGTAATATTTGGGTGGGAAATGTTGCCCACCACCTGTCTTTTGAGTGTTGCAGGTTGATGACATCCTGGTAGATGACCCGGACTTAGTGTGAAGAGAGGATGGACGAGCGGTCCTTTATACATTAATATGTATGGATGACGGTGGACCACCCTTTTGACGTCGGTGGTTTTGTGTGTGGGCTACGCGCACACATGCTGTACGAGTGCTGGAGTCGAGCATTGTTTGCTAACTTTTGTTGTTGATCAACATCAACAACTGTATGAGCAGCTTGACCGTATGGGCGGAGGATTCGTCAGATACCGATTTACGTGGGGGTCCTCTACCTCCTCCACTGTCGTTGTTGGACATATGTAATTACATTGTATTGATATAACTGATCATGACGCACGATGATGATTATTTTATGTATGATATAACTGATCATGACGAACGATGATGATTATTTTATGTATAAGCATTGATGTGTTTATGAGGCAAATTTTGCATTTATGTGTTTGAGTAAAATTTTATTTTTCCTATCCAACATCCTTCCCAAAACGCTGGCTGGCCACCATGCGTATCCTTGATCCTGGTCTTGTTGGCTAGATCCCGTGATGGGTGATGCCGTGTGTTGGCTAGATCCCGTGATGGGTGATGCCGTGTGTGGCTAGATCCGTGTGTAAATCGACCCTATGTGGGTGATGCCTGTGTGCGCTAGATCCCTATGTCGGTGATGCCACGAGTTGGCTTAGCCATGGGTGTTGCCACGAGTTGGCTAAGATCCCTATGTCGGTGATGCCAGAAATTGGCTTAGCCATGGGTGAAGCCTTGTTTGTTAGATCCCGTGATGGGTGACGCATGCCTCAGGCTAAGCTCCTATGACTACGTGAAGCCTTGTAAATAACTTTTAGGTTATTATGTAATTTTTATATTCATTCATTTTGTTTGTTATGCTGTTTATTCTGTAACTGTTAAATAATCAGCGCGAGGAGCGCGCTGGATCAGAATGGCCGTATGGGCGCAAATTAATATACAACATGTAACAAGTTTAATGCACATTTTGAAAGTACTTTGTTCAGAATCAGCTACTGAATCCATTTCTGACATTTTTAATATCATTTTTTTTAATCCTAAAATAATTAAAATTACGTAAATTATAGTCACTCATTGCTTTGAAAAGGCAAAATATACGAAAATAAACCTTAAGTCAACGTAGAACGGCTTCTTTTTAAATGCATTTGTTTAGTGGTTCCACGTACAGGAACGCACACATTAATACAACATAACAGCCGGTACAAGACAATAACACACAATTGACCACCAAAATATCTATCATCTTTCTTTCGCTTACGTATTAACAGCGGGAAAGAGCGAGACGTAATGTGTCTCACTTGTCACCGTCGCGTCGGTCGCCCGCGCTGTTAGGTACAGCGCCGGCCGGCCGGCCGGGCGGCCATTGTTGCGCTTAGATAAATAAAATTAGTCATCTACCTGGATTCTATGTGAGTGTAGTGAAAAAAAATGTTTAACAAGTTTACTTGTTTATTTACAAAATGTGTATTATCAACATGATGGTGCCCCCGCGCGTTTGACGTAGAACGTTCGAGATCATCGTGAAGTCGAATACAAGGAGCGCTGGATCGATCGCGGCGGTCCTGTCCGTGTCCAGTAGCCTCCTAGGTCGCCTGACTTGACGCCCCTGGACTTTTGCTTTATGGGGACATACCTATTAAACCACTAGTTGATTGTGTCGAGACAACAAGTGCCGGGGAGTTAAAATAAGATATCAGCTGCTTTTGAAACAGTGAAAAGAAACATTGTGTGTGTGTGAACTAAAGGAATATTTAAGCCGGGTGGTGGACACCTGATGTCAGCATTTTAAACAGAGGACGCCGAACAAGTGACAATAAGCCTGTGAGTCATTTGGTTATTCTTTTATTGTAAAAAAATTACGATTCACAACTTTAAACAGGCCGTTCTTCTTTAATTCTCTCATTGATACCCTTTTAATACTTTAATTTCTAATGTAGGTATCAATAATGCTAACTAGGTATGATTATTATGATTAAATTAAGATAGTCACAATAGCCACTAACGATGTTAAAAAATGATAGACCGTATCGTATTTCGCTGTCGTTTGTTTACCACAGCAAACGTTTCGTGTAATTGTGTGCGTGCGCAGGTTTATAGTGACCACGCATTTTACTTATAATGAAGTTAATACTTTCGATCAAAAACAATGTTTAGGCTAGTAAAAAAAATATTTCAATGCATGCATTATGATAATAACAAGGTTTTCTAATTGGGGTGTCTGAGGATGTGCGTTATTTCCATTACACGTTGTATAATGATTATATTGTTACGAAAATATTAATAATATTTAAGATTGATATTTAAATAACTATTTGTGAACACAGAACTGAGAACTTCACTACTTTACAATATTAGACACTGTACTGGCTGCTTAACTGTTTTATAAAGATTGGGTATTTAATTTATCGCGTAGTTATTAAGATAACTCCAGAAACTTCCAAAGTAAAATCAATTAGTATTAAATAAAATTATTCTGACACTTATTTTTACGGTAATAAATAACATGCGTTTATATTTGCATCCTGTTGATAGCGCCATCTGTTGACAATGTTGTAAAGCAGCGTTTGGTTAATAAAATAAATTTGTTATTCGTGTAAAATAAATCATTTGGTGTTGTGCAAAATTCATTACAATATTAATGTCGATTTTTGATAAGTCTATAATTTATTGTATAGTAATTTCAATTATATGTTGCAAAGGAAGTAGCAGTTGTTAAACATTAAAGTGTAATGACGGTTAGTGTATAAAAAGTACTGTAGGTCACATTTTATTTCAATTCTGTGCTAGAAATCGTCTGAAAATAAACTAAGAAATATTACGTGAGTGTTTTTATTATAATGGAGTCTGGACACGATAACCCTGGCGTATCGCCGACATATACATCGCATATTTATCTTATTTTATTACAATACTGCTCGTCTCCTTTCTCCCTAACTCGTAACGACAATTTTTGGTTCACCCAAACGTTGTCAGGAGTGGGAATCGAACCTATGCAGTGCCAAATGGTGAGATGACCGCTGGAACCACTACGCTATCCGTGTAGTTCATATATTTTAATTCAACATTTTGTTGCCACCAGTTTTTAAGAAAGGTTTTTTTCTTTGCACTATTCTGTTGAAATAATGATCAATAATAAAATAATAATATTATCCTACCTTATACACATAACACCATCTAGTTCCAAAGTTAACTTGAGCTATGGATAAATGGGTACTAGACGATGGATAAACATACATATTATCTTGTTTTCTTTTGTAATTACTAATTACATTCATAGGTACTAGAAACACCCAGACCAAGATAAAATTTAATGAATTCGATCTAAAATTGACAGTATAGATCGATATTGAAACCAGTCATAAGGCGGCAACTTTGGTAACTGTTAAATGCTTGTTTTAAGACCCTTATAGGTCATCCATCTCAGGAACTATTATATCGCTCCCAAGACAATTGTGATGGCGCGCGGTCTGCCACACAGTTTTTCATTTAATTACACGTTTTATGTTCTCACAAGATGGACTTCAGGACTTAATAAAGTTAATGAAAATGCTCTATTATGTTGTGAACTTTGAACTCGTGTTGTATTAAACAAATGCAGACAGGTACACTATCTCTCAAAATTATATCGAAATTAACTCTTGCTAAGTTTTTTATTTTTACGTTAGGTACCTACCTACTAGACTAGAAGTTCATTTTGACTAGCTTTTATTTTATATGGGCGTGTTGTACTTCTCAAAAACATCTTGAAAGAATATTCTTCTTTCATCATTATCAGTTCTATTTAATGTAATCTGTTATAAGCTTCTAGACTCATGCTGCGATAAAGTTTGTTGAGTAGAAAAACAGAGAGCAGTGGGAGACATGTGAAGTCCATCAATCCGCTCTTGGTCAGGGTGATGGACTATGGCCCTACCCTTTTCATAGTGAGTACAGGCCCGGGACAGTATACAACCAGGGACATCGATATATAATACTACTTTTTTCTTTAAGTACAAGTATACCGAGACTCATTCAAAATCATTGAATTCTATATTTAATTTCATACAAATTGTCGCCTGCACGCCGAGCGCAAACTCGTTATTCGATAGAAGGTTCTTTTTATAAAATTTAAAATAAAAAGTACAGAAGCGTAAAGTTTCGCTTCTCGTGCATACTTCATAGTCGTGTGAGTTTCCAGAATTTTCCGCAAGAGTGCGTTCCGATCGTCGGCGCATTCGTCGTCTGGTCGCATTATGTTAAAGATAAGTTGAACAAATATTATTGAATCGAGCGCTGTGTCGAATTTATATTTCACAGTACTCGAACGTTCATATTCTGACTTTAAAATATAGTAAATGTTTTATAAAAATTGTATTTACATAGTGTCTGAATAAAGAAAAATGCTTATTCAGAATCGTGACAGTAATAAGAAAAATATAAATTACATTATGTATACTAACAGGCTGTAGGTATACTAGGTATGACAATGAAGACAGAATAGGTTTGTCAGATGATATACTATATAAAGTATCATTACTGTCAACAGAAGGATACTAGCGTAATTTTTACGCATGACAACTCTTTCTATAGTAAGTTTAGAAAATTGAAAAAAAAAATGCGAGTCATAAATGACTTTTTGAGATATTTTTAAATTGTCTATCGGAATAAATGTACTTACATCTGACTGCGGTAATCATGTTGGACTGTAAAACTGTGGACTAAAATAATTCATAGATTTCAAACAATCACTATATACAGAAATTGACCAAATAACAAATAAAAATACATAGATGCAACTCACGCAGCGCACAACCTATTTTTAAAATAATCATAATATGTTTGTCTCACTCGTGTCAGTAAAGTCTTTTTTTTTTCCTCCCAAAGACCGACTTCTGCCTTTCGCCAGCCAGTTTAGCTACAACAACACGTCACCAAGCAATCATTTACGATACAATTGAAGTAAGTCGGCGAACAATTCATCATGGCTGAAAGTATTCCTTATTACTTATACATGCGGTAGCGGCTAATCTGACGAGCGGTGGGAAAACCCGCGCCGTTTGATGTATTAGCGAAAATGCGCGGCAACTTTGTATGTACTGTTAATGTTGTAGGAAATAATATTTCATACAGAAAAATATAAGAAATACTTCATCGATTAAATAAAATTGCGGTTTGAAAATTTGGGACCTTATCCTATTAATATGAAAAGAGAATATTTTAACTATAAGAATAAATACGGTGACTATAATCTGAAAAATCACAAAATACTAGAATCTGCTTTTTGTAGTCTATTACTAACTAAAATATTTTCTATTTTGAGAACTGCAATTTATTTTACAATACATTCGACTGTTCATAGATTTAATTGAATAGAGCAAACAAGATTAAATGCAGTTCAGAGTTCTCCGCTGAAGCGTAACAGAATTATAAAAGTACAAAAGCTAAGTTGGTACAGCTCTTCTCTATAACTTTTTAATTAGATTTTTCATAATTTAACTCTATTAAGCTCTATAAAATCACACTGAACGTCTATATATAAGGTACGTATTGAACTTGCAGCACTTTATTTATAAAAGAGAACGTAATTTAATTAGGACTACAGTACGATCCTAATGCAAAACGGAAACGCCTCTCCCTTGAGACAAACTCAATTCATTTCCTTTAAAACACGAGGCCCTCTCAATAAAGCCTTTAAAATTTAAACACATTTTGACTATTTCAAAGATAGATGTATAAAATACATCGCTTCGTCTCAAGTTTAATTTCGTTACGATACGAAACTAAACCATCGATGTATATCAAATATGTGTTCGGAGTATGATAGGGTTGTGCTGTGCGCATGTCAGTAAGTAACTTGTTGGTTCGCCGAGCGGTGTTGAACGGCAGTGCGGCGCGGCATCGCGGGCGTCTGACTTGTTAATTATATTAAGTACTTAAGTACATAATATAATAAATACGTATACTATATATATATATATATATATATATATAAAATATATATTACCTCTGAGATGATCCTGCCAGTTGGTTCAGTAAGAACTGCCGTACTTTATTAATCAGCGTCCCGAAAATCTCGAAAACGATACCCATATAGATTGTATCCTATTCGTTTAACCTTTTTTTCCTTTGACCCAACCATCCCCCTTCTCGTTTGACCATTTTATTATTTTTGTCTGGCCCCTAAAAGTTGTGGCGTAATTTTATATAGCCTATATATAGCCTTTCGGAATAATTGGGCTATCATAGGCAATAACAATTTTTAAAATCCGACTGCTGGTTCCTGAGATTAGCCGACATTACCTTTTAGCCTTTTGCCCGGCCCCAAAGGGTCGAAGCGTTATGTTATATAGTTATATAGACTTCCGGAATAACTGGACTACCGTATACAAAAAGTTTTTTTCAGATCCGACCGGTAGTTCCTGAGATTAGCGCGTTCAAACAAACAAACAAACAAACAAACTGTTCCGCTTTATTATATTAGTATAGATAGACATAAAAGCTAAATATGGTTATTGTGGGTTATCCTTGGAAGATAGACATACCATCGCGGATTTTTTTGTAGATCCATTAAAAAGGTACAATCCCACCATACATTGTTTTGTTATACCTCAAAAGGTTTTGGCTGCGTTTTCGAGGAAAGCTCCCGATCGGCTTAA
Organism: Euclidia mi; assembly: GCA_944739405.2. Lineage (NCBI taxonomy): Eukaryota > Metazoa > Arthropoda > Insecta > Lepidoptera > Erebidae > Euclidia > Euclidia mi. The sequence goes on along the minus strand of OX123189.2, from coordinate 88,734,988 downwards.
TTTTTTACGGCGCGTTGAACTAGTATAGTCGTAATATCATCAGTTTGCACAAAACCTAAACTTATTATACACTTAAACCTTCCTCAGGGATCACTCTCGATGTTGTTGAAAACTGTATACAAATTTGTCCAGTACTTTTCGAGTTTTAAGCGAACAGACAGACAGACAGACGCTGCGGGGGACTTTGTTTTATAATATGTAGAGATAAAAATAAATACTATAGTAGATGATGGTACGGAACCCTTCGTACGCGAGTCCGACTCCCGCTTGGCCGGTTTTTTTTTTGTAAATATCTGTAAATACATCTAATACTCCTTTGTCATTCTCCCTGGCTCTGGCCCTTCTTTCATCACATTAGTCTTCTTATGTAGGTCTGGCTAAATTGCCCTTTGGATACAGAGATATACCAACGTCTGTATATTATAATAGACTATTAATACCGTTAATGTATAGAAGCATATTTCAATAGAAATACGTCAAACATATTCTAGCCCTGTAACAAAATATCGGCATTCGCAATCAGCTCAAGAGAAGCCTTATTGCATACAGCTCGAACATTAGCAATATTCAACTATTCAACATTTCTATGAATCGGGCTAACTACATCTCAATTTCGAAGTCTGCACTGTTGTTGTTTTGTTTTTCGTGTGAGTGTGTGGCCAACTCTAGTGTCGGAGTTTCCAGACCGCCCGAAGGCCTCCGACATGGCCTAACGATCCTTATCCTGAGACAAGAACCGGGACCGACAGCTTTACGTGCCCTCCGAAGCACGGTAGCGCTCAGATGTAAATGCCACACACGGTCACCCATCTAAGAGGTGACCTGTGCAAGCGTTGCTTAACTTTGCCGATCTGTTACGAACGGCAAGCCAAGTCTCGCTATGAGCGCTACACTGAATAGCCGCCACCTCTCGCCTAACGTCAAGTTTACGGTGCAAAGTCTTAACTATCGTGGTTCGACGCGACTACCGTTCTGCTAAGATTAAGCGAACTTCGGTCAACTTCGGCGAAGTTCGGCTCACTTCGCCACTGAACCGTAGCTAACGGTTAAGATGCAAAACAATATACCGTGTTGTGCTTTGAAAACTGGCGCCCAACTTTGATATGCAACAATGAAGCGCAAATAATAGGTGCAAGTTTAAAACAGCACAAGTAAAACCTTAGTATCAACTTTTACAATAACATCGTCGTCGTTAACCTAGTGCTATCTCACTTGCATCTAAGGTTTTTGTCATGAGTAAGCTGAACAGTCTAACCACATTTGATAGAATGTTAGTTCTGCATTAACCCAAAGGGATAGCCATATTATATCGTAAGCCAGTGTCAGGTTATTTGAGGATTTTGAGGGAAACAAACAAATTGCCATGACAGCTGCGATGTGTATGCCAGATGACAATTACGTGGCTTTATTGTCTAACTGAATCTGTGATCTCCACCATGTTTACGAATAAAGGTTACTAACTATCAGATGTTCCACTGGTCTATCTGACTCCGACAACGATGTCCAGTCACGAGCACGGTATATTACTATGGGCAGATTAGCAAAAATATCAGTCCCAAGAATGAGTTCAATAATATCTGTCCGCAAGTACGCAGCAAAAATATCCGATATCATCAGGCAGCATAATGAAGTGGCATCAACATTATGTGATGAAAATGTCGAAGCATAAATATCTGATGTGACAGGTGGCAAAATGTTATGATCCCTTGTGGAGAGCAAATATATGTAACGTTTTATATTTCTGTAATTTGTATTGATTCCGCCCTAAAAGCATAATTATGTATCACCAACTAAGTGGCAAGAATATCTGACATAAAATTTATAAACAATAAAATATTTGATATTATGTATAGCGCCGGTAAAAATGTTTTACTGTTATGTATTTTGCCAGGCAAAGAATATGAACATTTTTTTTTTATTTGCCTAATCAACTTAATAAAATAATGATTTAAGCGAGTATTTATGTCACCGGAGAATGACAAGAACCGCAAATTTATAAATTTCCTAAAAAAATTATAAAATTTCGTAGGATTCTAAACGAGAGATAAATTGTATTATTTTACGCCCACCTTTTCGCAAATGGCTTAACTTACGAATTCATGCGTAAAATAATAAGTAAACAATTACCAAACACCATGTGGGCTCTGGTTGGTTCAATAAGTCACGTGTTTTTTTCCTTCCTCTCCACCGCAATGTTTTGCCACTTTAACGAATAAACTGGAACTATAGCGATATTTATGAGCCTAAGTTAACGGAACTCTGCGTCGCAAGGCTCTTATTTTTCTGTTCAGGGTCACAAAAAAACCTAACATAACCTAGTTGAATTGATGCCGACCTTCATTTTCACCGACCGACCAATCAGAGACCAGTATGTTATTTGCCGTATTTTAAAGAAGCTTAAAATTAATGTGAAACTTCTGTGATTGGTTGAACCGTTTAGAATCTTACGAATAGATATCCGGTAGTTTATAAATATATTTGCGAAAATATGGGTGTAAAATAATACAATTTATCTCCCGTTTAGAATTTCCTAGTAAATTTATAAACTTGCGGATCTTGTTGTCTTCCGGTGAAATATAATCAAACATAATGAATTAAAATCGAGTAAATCCACCATTTGCATCATTACGTCCTGTAGCCTCTCTTGTATTGTCGAATGTATATTAGCACACACTTGCGAGCCTTGGAGTGACTCCCAAATGTCAAAGGTGTGACAACGTAGAAAATCATGGGTTCCAGCCAGAGTTGGATCCTATTGTTGAAACATTTAACTCCACAGATTCTCGATGGGATTCAAATCAAGGCTCTCTGAAGGGAAATTGATTAACTTTAAGGACTCCCTTTGAATATTAACTTTTAAACCACTCACGAGTTTTTCGAGAGCAATGAATGGAATATGTGCATCGAATAGTATCCATGTATGTTTTCAGAAATGGATACTGTTCGATAACTCATCGTCAATCCAATGAAATCCAAAAAAATAAATAAGGTCTGGTGGCCTGATATATTACTATAAAAACAATAGGGGATCGGACAGTATTAAAAATAAATTGCAAATTATCATTTATCAAAAAGATTGTCTCAAATTACCACTATAAATATTCTTAAATTTTAATTTTGCTCTTACAGCAAATTTCGTATAAATAAAATAGTGCAGCAGTTGATAAAATACAAAACGAGCGTTTCGACGGGTGACAAAAAGTTACTGTTTTGACTAGGCAGTCCGATACCCTATTCCTAAACTCGGCAGCCGTAGATAAAATAGATCTACCCACTACAATAATAAGTAATTTAATTCGGTCGTAGTATTGGATATGTCTAGACATATGTATATACAGGGTGCCACAAGACCCATCACCAAGCCGAAGTCTACTCGTTATAGACATCATGCCAAGTCATACAAAGCAAAAATAAAACCTGGGAAACGATTTTTTTTTAAGGAGACACATTTTTTAAATCCGCAATTAAAAGTGCGCGCGTGCTATTTTCAAAAACCCTGCTTATCCATGGGTGCATTGAACATGTATAGAACAAGTTGGCGGGGTAAATGCATCGATTTTGTACTGTAATAACAAAAATTTCATAGTAATTTTGAGCCTCAATATCTCCTGAACCAGTAATTTCCCAGGTATGGTGCCGAAGAAAAAAATTTTCGTAGTGATTGGTACAACATGAGATTTCAGTTTTCAGAGGTTAAGGGTCTTTTTACACCCTGTATAGTATAAAACGACAGCCTATATTAAAACAATGTAAAATAAAATTTGTTCTTTTTTAACTATTTCGTATAAATTTTAAATTAAACTGAAAATAAAATAATGTCAGATATTATTGCCACCTAGTTGGTGTCACATATTTATGCTTTTATGGCTGGAATCATTGCAAATTACAGAAATATAAAACGTTACATATATTTGCTCTCCACAAGGGATCATAACATTTTGCCACCTGTCACATCAGATATTTATGCTTCGACATTGTCATCACATAATTTTGATGCCACTTCATTATGCTGCCCTATAATATCAGATATTTTTGCTGCGTACGTGCAGACAGATATTATTGAATTCATTCTTGGGACAGATATTTCTGCCAATCCGCCCATAGTAATATATTTATGCTCGTGACTGTCCAGTATACCAGTGCCCAGGCCTTAAAAATTACACTTGGAAATCAGTTCAAATTATTCTACCCTTCCTCTTGCACTGCGTGAGACAATGATGCAGAGTGTAAACATATCCAGAGGAAAGAGATGTAGAGCAAATTAGAGCCTATTATGGGGTGAATAAACTTTAAACCTTTAAAATGACTTTGTACCCTAGGAAATTGAGAGAGATCTGATATGAAGGATGTTTAGCGTTGCCGTTCATTCAAATAGCACATCATGTCAGAAAATGCGAGCCTTGCTTAATGCTTGATCAATTGTAGTCATTGGTCCATCTGTTTTGAGATTATCTCATATCAGAACGACCATTCTTTGGTCAATTATTTGATATAAAAGGTTGTTGTACCCACAACTTCAGCTATGTTTCATCGGATTCCTTTCAATAGAACTCGGCAACAGACAATGTAATGGAATGCTCAATAACTTGTAGCTCAGACAGAAATCGTCGCTTCGGTGGCAAAATCTAGTTATAAATATAATTGGTTTAAAGGCCTTGCCATATTTTTTGTTTGTGAGCCCGCAATTGCGATGTCACCATGACAACATTTAATACGTCCTCCGAAAAATGTGGTATTGTGCGTTTGATCAAAGCTAATATCTGGTTGGACTAGCAAGTGGACCCAAGAAAATGCTTTCAGTGAAGAGGCCACATATACACTTAACTTTTATTTCTTGTCTTTGTATCGACCGTGTTTCCAGTAAACAATAACGAAGGTGGCATCCACGTGTCTTTCTAGAGCCACGTCTAATTTCAAAACGAAACCAACACCAAAACTAATCCAATACAAACAGTCCGTATTCACGTTGAAAATTAATCACACGTTATTTCCAATTTCATTTAACTGGTTCCGTATAACACGAAATAGACGCGGTCGGACCGAGGTGAACACACGTCCGCCGCACACTTATGTAACCCTAATTCAGATTGCATTTTGCGGTTCCTCTCCTGCAACTAAACGGAATTTTGTATGAAGTACTGCAATTTACGGTTGAAATTGTGAATTTTATGTTTATATGTTTAAATCTGTCTGTGTGATGAGTATGACGGATTAAGTGTATTATGTGTCACATTTAATATATTTTGAAACAAATAGGTTTCACTCAAACACATTCAGTCTTGAGCCAATTAGTGAGGAAGAGGTTCGCTTACACATTAGCAGTCTTAAATCTAATGCCCTTGGCATTGACAACATTTCACTAGAAATGCTGATGATGACACTTCCTCATAGCCTTCCGTACATCACAGCAATAATAAATAAGTCTATCACCTCCTCTACCTTTCCTGATGTGTGGAAAACTGCTATTGTCAAGCCCATACCCAAAATAGCCAATCCGGTTACAGCCAAAGATCTTAGACCCATCAGCTTACTTCCTTGTCTATCTAAGGTGCTGGAGAAGGTGGTGTGCAGTCAGTTGAGGAAATACCTTGAAAATTATAATATTATACCTCATAGACAATCTGGATTTCGCAAAGGTCATAGTACGGCCACCGCCCTCCTAGATGTTGTTGATGACATTTTGGAGGCGAGGGATAAGGGCATGGGTACTTTGCCTACCCTACTTGATTTTTCGCGGGCTTTTGAAACAATTAATGTTTCTCTTCTTCTTGCCAAACTTTCCTACTACGGATGTGACTCAGCAACTGTAAAGTGGTTCCATAGTTATCTGACTGACAGATCTCAATTCGTGCAACTGGATAATGCCAGGGAGGGTAATAAGGCCAATTCTTCTTGCTGTCAGGTGACTCGGGGCGTCCCACAGGGATCAGTTCTCGGCCCTCTCCTCTTCATATTGTACAGTGCCGATGTTACCAACCACATCAGAAATGCCCAGTTTCACATATATGCTGATGACCTCCAACTTTATATATCATTTCACCCAAATGATTGTCACGAATCTGTAAAGAGGTTGAATGAGGATTTAGACAACATATCAGATTGGGCAAGACAAAATTCCTTGGTGCTAAACCCTACTAAATCCAAGTATTTAATATTAGGCTCAAAGGAATGCATCAAAAGAATAGAAAACCTTAATCCTGTAGTGATGGTTGATAATTGTCCCATAGACCGAGTTAGTGAGGCTCGCAATCTGGGATTAGTTGTAGATGGTGAACTACATTTTGCTGTTAAAAACTGTTTTTACCGTCTCAAACTGCTATACCGAATTCGCCGGCATCTGAGTACCGACATGCGGATTCTGCTTTGCGAAACTCTGGTCCTATCCAAACTGAATTATGCAGACACTGAATTCGGGTCATGTTTACTGAAAAGAACAGAGAAGGTAATTCAACGTGTACAAAATGCATGTGCTCGGTTCTGCTATTATATTCCACCACATACACATGTCACTCCATTCCTAAATAGTGGGAACCTCTTGAAGATGGCTGCGCGTAGGCATTTACATTTGGCAACCTTACTCTTTGGAATAGCTAAATATCAAAAGCCGAATTACCTTTATAAAAAGTTGACATGGTCCAGGGATGTAAATCAATACAGCACAAGAGCCGCATCTTATCTGTTGGTTGTTTCAAAACACAAATCAGCCTCGTTCGAAAATGGTTTTAAATTTTCGGCAGCCAAAATATGGAATGACCTCCCACCGCCTATACGTAGCCTGAAATCGGTATATTCTTTTAAAAATAAGTATAGGCAAATTTTAAACAAAAATCGACTTTAGTATAACCACCTACCTGTACGCCACTCATTGTTGGAAGGAATTTCATATGGCTGTCAACGTTACTCAGTTTCTTGTCTTGTTTATACTATCTGTTATTACGTACACTCAACAGCGCCAGCGCAGCGTTGCCTTGTTTTATTTTATTGATGTTTTGATTACTAGGTACCGGCTTCAGCCGGTTAACGCAAATGTATCTTGCGTGACAGCTGACACTTTTGACGGAATAGACCGAAAGCGTTCGGAAACGCGCTATAAATTTGTTAAGATTGCCTGTCTGATACACAACACATGTCAACCAAAAGTCTTTAGTATTAATATTTTTTATTTTTTTTACATAATAATATAAAATGTATGTGTATATATTATAGTGTCGTATATATTTTAAATAGCATTTAATTAATAATAATTATTATTTAAGTATACCTATACATATAATTATTAAAATTATATCCTCTGGTCCTGCGAGAATATCAGCGTTGCAGTTCATCTGCAACAATAGCTGACGCAGGTTCCTATTTGTACTCTACTCAATATGTACTCTAAATGTTTAGTTTTAAGGGTTATTATGGAGATACAAATAAAATATTTCTTTTCTTTTCTTTTTTTTTTACTCACTATCTCATTTCATTTCATGGGTGTGAAAGTGGTAACTATGGAAAATAAATCAATATTATCTTTGTGAAAAGTCGATATCCAACCCTATAACAAACAGACTAGCTAGCGTGATACAGTAGGCCAATTTGCAACAAAAACATTGTAAGTCAATAGTAGGACAATACAATAAAATTATACTTACAACATTGAATTATTACCTACAGAAACCAAGTACGCGCACGTAATACGCGCCGTTCATTTGGGTCAGAATCTAACCCAATCGGCGGCCGCGTTGTCTGTGGTCCGAGTCGCACGGTAGCGTAAGCATCTCCCGCAAAATAATCGAAATTATGACATTTTGCACAGTGTTTTGTGCCACAATGCTTCAGAAAAAGATTATAAGGTTGCTGAAGTATCATTCCACCGGTCAGACATAAATTTTATTACGTAGATTGTCTAATAATACAAATACAGTGAATCATAATAAGTATGAGCGGAGTGTTGCCAGTTAGGTGTGAAATTGTCCCAGTTTAATTTACACATTCCTTACCAAAATTTATTCTATTGACAGTAATAATAAAAAAAGGAATTAGGTAGTTACATATATAAACTTAACCTTTCAAACACCGCTGGCTGATACATACCAATTGGTTACGACAAAGAAGAATGGCCATTTTTGACCTAAACATGTATAGAGATAAAACTTATTTTAAAATTAAGGTTATTTTTTAGTGTTATGAATTCACTAACAATTATATTTTATAGAAGTCTAGGTAAAAAGAAAAGTTTTGGGTTGTAAAGATGTTCTAGAACTCGTGAACGCATCCTTAACAAAATATTTTTTATTCGCTGCATTGTTATATTATCTGTGCCCGATATAATACTTCCTTGTTTAGCTACGTTCCATTTCTAAGTGAAATGGAACGTAGCTAAACAAGGAAGTATTCGTAGTTTAAGTTACCACATCTTTAGCAAATGGTTTTGTCAAAACCTCGAGAAAACTTAATTTTATATATAAATTGAATCAAGTTGTTATCATCTGATCATAAATTAATGTATATTTTTATGATAAAAGATATAAAAAGATAAATATAAATGTATTTCTGCCGTTGAAAAAATTGGATAAGGATGCAACGAAACGTTTTTGACGTAACGACGCCGCCGGTGACATCGGACATGGGAGAGTCTGTCAAATTAATACGAACTAATTTTGGTGTATTATGTAATTCCTGGACCTTTATAAGAAAAACTGTCTTCACAGTATAATTTCTTGATCATAGAGCTACTTGTTTTCGTACATTTTATCTATATACGCAATAATTCATTATCAGGTCATTCAATGTATGGGAAGTGGCCATTGTTCTTTGTCACGTCAAGCTCTAGCCGAGCTCGGCTAAGACGACATTGTCTCAAAGCACTCGATTTTTCCGTTTTTGTATTGAAAGGCTAGTATATTAAGTCTAGTATTGTCTTGTAATGTAGGTACCCGTAACTAACTTCGTTGTTGAACGAATGACGTTACCGACCGAATTATATTAGAATTTTTAAACTTGTCGCCTTTCCTTTTTTTGGTCACCATAGCGCAACGGCGCACACATAGTACTCGCTGTTGATTTTTGTAAATTCTTTCTCACAAATATACATAAATACTTTTTTATGTACTATATGCATTTAACTAGGAAATCACTCGGCACTTGTTAGTGCTCACGTTTGAGTAAGTTTCGTCAATATTGATTTAGCCATCGTTAGTAAGTTGTAAAAACTTAAAAAGCAGACAGTGTGACTTTAGAATTTATAATATAAGTACAATTACTTATATTCATGCAAAAATTATGGATTTACCCTATTTTTAGTGGAAAGACGTCGTAACTGGCAACTCTATAATGGCGTCTGTGTGGGTGATGCAGCACGTAAACACAGCACAGTTCCGCACACATAGCGAATTTTCGGCTTAACTTCTGAGCTCGCGTTGTTTGAATACTGACTTTCTGTAGGTAATAATTCAATGACGTTTTTTGTTGCAAATTAGGATAGGCCTGTGTACAGCAGGGGAGTGTGAAAGGCTGTATGGAGATTATGTTAATTGTACTTCTCTTTCTCTTAGCGTTATCCTAGTTTCAATCTGGGGTCCGCTTGCTAGTCTAACCGGATTTGGCTGAATATTAGCTTTTCCACAGAGCTGACAGACTGCCTGTCTGACCTCCGCAACCCGAAGGGATAGCGATATTCCATGGTTTAGACTAGTGTCAGTTTATTTAGAAGGTACTGACGCCCTGTAACGACTGTCAAAGATCTTCATGACAACCAGGACCGACGGCTTAACGTGCTCTCCGAGGCACGGGACAAGCGATAATTAACAATTCAATACGCACATAACTCCGAAAAGTCATTGGTGCGTGCCGTGGATTCGAACCCGATACCCTCTGCATGGCAGTCTGTTGGTATATCCACTCGGCTATCGCTGCCTTAAGATTATGTTAATTGTACTTATTAACCACAATGAATAGTAATTAGAAAATTTTACCGATCAGCTGTTCAACGCTTTAATATAGCAACACAAAGCTACAGGGTATTGCAAAAGCCTTCGAACGACAAACGAGCTCAAAAGCGCAACCTGCCGAAAAGAGCACAAAAATTCACACTACGCCGGTTTTTCATTTCAGCAAGAGATAACAAATTTCGCGTCCGAAAATCTCGTTTCACGTACACTGTCGTTTATTTGAGTTAGCAAACAAATTGTGCCTTTTTGTGTCGGCAATGAATGAGGCGGCGTGGACGCGTGGCCGTCGAGTTTATACATTGGAAACTTTTTCGGTGTGAACAGCCTTGATTGTCAATTGTTTTCCGTATCAGAACAGCAGACACACATGCCTGTTCCAAATGTAAAACAATTTACTTAAAAGAGAATTTGATAATGGCTATATTTTATTGCCTGATCGTTGGTCTCGCGGCATTAATGTGCGCGTGGGATCGGGCGGTCTCGGGTTCGATTCCCGGGTCGGGCAAAGTGTTATTGGGATTTTTCGTTTGGAAAATCTCAGTAGCAGCACGTAGTCTGGTAATGTGCCCGGTACGGCAATAGGCTCGCCCGCTATTACGTGGGACCTTCAAAATTCATGGCGAAATGTGGGTGTTATATTACACCTCTGCCTACCCCTTTGGGGATACAGGCGTGAGACTGTAAATACAAAATAAAATAAAATAGATTAGACAGCTATAGAAGAATTTTGGTTCAGCGAATCCATCAGCGAAGTATAATTTTACTACGTCTAGTTTCCATGGATTATATATTATTTATTTATTTATTTTTTGGGACATATAACAGTTATACATTACATTCCGTGGTAAGTTTACAGAAGGTATTTTCATATTACTTAATGTATAACCCACACCTATGTCCGCAGAATAATCTGTATATATAAAATCCTTGCGTTACTGACTGACTGACAGACAAGCTACAGTCGAAACTACTTGGCGCAAGAAGCTGAAATTTGGCATGTATGTTCCTTGGGGACCGTAGGGGTGCACTAAGACGGGATTTCCCGAAATGCCCACGGGATCGGGCAAAATGGGAAATTCTAAAATATGTGCGTGCGAAGCCGCTGGCGTCCTCTAGTATTAAATAAATGTTGATTATTCAAAGATCATGCGAAGTTGAGCGAAAGACTCATATTGAAAAATAAACTAAACATAATAAAGGAAAGGGAATAAAATAATGTGGAAATACTAGGACAAGCGTTTTAGTATTTCAACCGCCGCTCTTTTAAATTTTAAGTGTGAGAGTGCAAAAATGTCGATGTCAGATAAGTGTGTGTTATACATTTCTAGGAGACAGCGGAGAGGTGCCCGTGATCCGGCGTTTGTTCTGCACTTTTCAGTGTGGAACAACCGAGGCACGCGCACCTCCCGCTGTAATACAGTTCTAGGCACCACATAACATAGCTGATTCGTAATACCACTACAATCAAATTTATTGTTACAAATGCCATGCAACATCATAAACATGAGCAGTTTGCGTCTGGACTCCAAGCTTAATAAAGCATATTCTTTAAGTAACTCTTGGTATGGAAGTTTAGAATGACGGAATTATAGACAGTTCTTAAAAAAAAAAAATTGAATATCGATATCGATATAATTATATTCGATATATCCATGGATTTGGAGTTTCGAGATATATGATTGACATATTTTGTATGGACCTTTTGTGAAAAATGTACCTAAAATCGCAAAGAATGTAAAGATCGAATATTGAATTCAGCGGTTAGTCTGTCTCTTTCTAGTCATATCAATGAGAGAATTATACTAAAGTTAGTTTACAGCATCAAGCAATGACCAGCAATGTCGTCCACGTAAGCTAACGATTAGAGCTATTTTCTAATGAGATGATGCAAGTAAACATGTATGTACACATTTTTGTGTTCTAAAGATAATCTTTGAAGCAATAGCATTTCCATTCAAACATATTCGGTTGCCGCATGACATAAGCACTACAAAAAAATTCGGGCAAGTGCGAGTCTGACCCGCGCATCGAGGGTTCCGTACGCATTTTACCTTATTTGAGGTTGGTGCTAATTACGCTAGTCCTCTAAATCTGTATGAGTGCCCATACAACTGAGAGGACTATCTTAAATGGAGTCTACTATGTATGTATGGGGACACCCTTAAATTTTTTACTTTTTTTATTTTTTGTAATTTTTCCTTTATTTGTGCTTTTGGCCAAATTTCGTGATTCTAGTTCAACGGGAACTAGGTACCATAATATAGGTTTTCGACCCAAAACCTATAGGGTACTTACGGTTGACCTAGAATTGTCAATTTTGGTAAAAACCAAGTTCTTATAGCACAAGTAAAGGAAATAATCCGAAAAATAAAAAATATTAAAATTATAATACTAATTAAGGTTAATTTTGGTACTTACAAGTTTTCGCAAAAATCAAATTTTGACCATATCTTTTTATCGGGTTGACCCAGGGCCTAGGACCCTGAATTTTATACACCTAGGAACCATAGACCTCAGTATCTGGTATAAATTCAATTCAATTTGCTAGGTCCACCCGTGCCTGAGAAAATCGGTGGTGACACACGGACAGGCAGACAGACAGACAGACAGACAGACGGACAAGAAAGTGATCTTATAAGGGTTCTTTTTTTACGTTCTGAGGTACGGAACCCTAAAAATAATTACGTATTAACCCCCACGTTAAACTGAAAATGACAATGATTCATTCAATAATACATTCATCAAAAACTAATTAATTTACAAAAAGGATTATCAACATTGAATTTGCATTCAACTATCATAAATTTAAAGCAAAAATCAAAATTAATTAAACGCCATAATCCACAATGGTTCGTTCAAATATTATCCGTTTAATATGATATTGCAATCCAAACATATGCCTACTCGCATTTCCGTTGTAAATATTGGAAGCCCCAATTCGCCTGTTACTCGAAGTCCCGGGTACGTATCCCGGTCTAAACAAACAGATAATCGTGATTCGAATACAAGGAAATATAATGGAGATGTTTTGAATTGAATTAATTATACTTTATCCGGTTTCATTTTGTGTTTTACGAAAAATGATCGTATTTTTTTTTTCTTGAGTTTATTGGGTAGATATTTTTGGGCTTCCTGGAACAGATTTTAATGTTCACGTGATATAAGTGTAAGATCATATCTAGAAGTATACGATTACTTGCTCCGAAGAGTGCCTGCTTTATCAACGCAGATCCTGAACAACTTGCGCCTGGTAATTTTGGCTGTGCGTTGTCCGTCAGTCAGAAACACGAGAATTTATACTTAGATGTAGGTAATAGTTCGTTTTTGTTTTTGTTTAGTAATATACGGCTAACGAGTAGACGGATCGCCTGATGGTAAGCAATTACTGCCGTCCATGGACACAAGCAACACCACAGGAGTCACGAGTGCATTGCCGCCCCTTGGGATTGGCAAAAGGGATAGATGGAAGAGTGGGATAAAGGTGAAGGAATAGGGGATGGGCCTACAGCACTCTCACTCATCGAACAAATCGCAACAGTTTATGTACTGTTACTTTACGTCAATTTTCTGTAAGAGGGACTTTCCCGGTCGAGAAAATAAAAATTTCAGCGTGAATGGGCCGTCACACTGAAATCAGCAAGGTTGTATTACCTGTAGATAGTAAAGGTAGGTATTCAACATTTTCAATCACATACTCTTGAACTGGAAGCAATAAAACCAATCCCTAAAATCATCAAACCATATATTATTACGTTCACCTTACGTCCAATAAGCCGGCATTAGATTAGGTATAGTACGAATACTGAGTCACGAATATTTTGGTACAGTTTCATCAGTCACCAATACTCCGGTACATTTCCATCGCAGTAAGTTTGCTCTCGAGATGGATACTCTATATTTGTACATGTGATCTTTGCAAACATTTAGCGATCTCTCACAATATTGAACGGTTGTTTGTCGACGTGTTTTATGATAATCTACGTGTAACATACGCTGTTGTGTTAGCTCAAGTTTCCGAATGAATTTCGTCTTAATACGTAGAGCATATGATTTTGCGAAATAGATTATTGTATTAAGATGTTTTGTATCCGGCCATTTTGTTCGGAAAACTGAATTACGAATGTTTTGTTTAGTGCACTAAGGATATTATTACAAAACAAAGACTAAATAAAATGCCAGGTTTAGGGGGTGAACTAAGAAGGGATTTTTGTAGCCATGATTATGTTATTCTTTCAACTTTGATGGCACACTGTTTTGTGACCTTTTTAAATAGTTACGTAAACATAATTATATTGCAGAAGCTGTGATATAATAATGTTTCCTGGTGTCACTATTGTAAATAATGAAGGCTTTTTTTAGCTGTGCCACAGCAGCTAAACGTTTATATCAAATCAAGAGCTTTCTCGTAATTATTGAAATAACTCATTAATTTTTTACTATTGGAAGGGCTTTCAAGAATATTTACTGTTGCTAATCACAATCTGATCTGATAATTCACCTATGATAACAAAACAGTGAACCAATTTACATTCAAAGAAGAATAACACCCATATTTGACCAGGACAATCTACAAAACGACGATCCAATATCTTCAGAATGGCTAGCAGCTACGTGCGCAAGTAGTGTAACTGAACCGAATGCATTCAGGAGTTGCCAGATAGTACGCTATTGAAGCGAATTCTACCGAATAGGTACAGGTATGAAGCTTCGGTAAATAAATAACAAGAAGGTATTATTGTCTGTTCAATTTGCTTCTCATGTATTTTTGAGTCGAATAGTTTAGATACTACTTTACGTAACATATCCACGGAAAATCACTTAATGCTTATTCCTTTTCATTGCCATGCGCGCTGCCCGCAACCTATATTTAATGAAGTAAGTACATGTATATTTTTCATGAAATTTAAAATTTGTGTGTATTTTTAAGGTATATATGCGATTAACTACAAATAAGTTCGATTTTGAACCAAATATATAGATAACCTATGTCCGAAATCCATATCGATTAATCAATATCAATATCATTTAAAACTGTAGAATGGCAACTGTCTAGAATTTTGGCTAGAAGGAGCTGGGATCAATTGCAGCAGATTTGTGGAAGCGTGACTCTATTCATCAGCCCTTGTCAGCCACAACAAATCTCAGACACAACTGTACTGTGTTGCACAGCGAATACAAGTAATCTTAATATTAATGTGTTTCACTTACCCGCTATCCTTGCTGATGTCAGGCTTGAGCTAAATTAGACACATTCATACAAGTATATTGGCCAAAATAAATGAATGAAGTATCTTATACTTAGCTATTAAGCTTCAAACGCGACGTTTTCAGGACACGTTGGCACGTGGAAGTCGATACCAGATTCACAATTTTCACAAATATCAATCAATAGTTCACAATCAATTTACCGTTGCCAGCACTAGATCAGGCGGCGTTCAAAGCGGTTTACTCTATTTAGTTCAATTAATCAATTCACACGAAATGCAAAAGGGTGTGCTCACAATAAGAGTCGACAACGTGGAAATTTTTCAACGCGAAGCGAACGGAAGTGACAGTTCAGTGTGACCATTGTCAGAAATTTTCAATAGACTAAACAAAATGTTACTCAATCGATCTAGTCGATTTGACTTATAATAAAAACTAATTCTATTTCAAACATCCACCCGCCCCGGACCAGCCTACCGGTCCGCTAATCGGTTGGTAGACGTGACAATGTTGCAACCGCTCTCCTCAGAATCGAACCGTCCACCAAGACCTCAGCAAATCAGGGGAACTCCATCAGCCCCAGTTACCAAATGAAGGATGCGCCCCCTGCGCCATCTGAGTGGCGGAAGGTTAGCCTCCTTGATTAAAACGAGGTCACCAATCTTGGGTGGATCGGTCTTGTCGGTCCACTTAACGCGTTGCTGGAGTATGTGCAAATATTCCAAGTTCCAGCGTTTCCAAAAGCTCTGAGTAATCTGGCGTACCAATTCAAAACGCGAGAGACGACCAGGTCTCGTATCAATATAGGGGTACTCAGGCAAGGCGACAAGAGGGCGACCAATAAAAAAATGGCCCGGCGTAAGGGCCTCCAAATCATTCGGATCTGAGGAGATCGGGCACAATGGCCGAGAGTTCAAAACGGCCTCAATCTTACAAAACACAGTTGCGAGTTCCTCAAATGTAAGGACAGATTCACCGATTGTCCTGCGCAAGTGTGTTTTGGCCGATTTTACGGCGGCCTCAAATATACCACCCCAGTGTGGACAATTTGGTGGGGAAAACAACCAATTTATCCCACGTCGGGCAAGCCTATCACCTATATCAGCTTTGTTGGTTTCAAGGAAATTAACAACATCATTCAAATAATTATAGGTGCCCTTGAAGTTAGTGCCGCAGTCAGAACGGATCAAGGAAGGCATCCCTCTGCGGGATACAAATCTGTCAAATGTGGCTACAAACGCCTCGGTCGTAAGCGAGGAGACCAGTTCCAAATGTACGGCCTTTGTGGAGAGGCAAACAAAAACACACAAGTAGGCCTTGACAGTCTTGCTGTTTCGAAGTGTCGACGTTTTCACCAAGAAGGGACCAGCGAAGTCCGTGCCAACACCGTCAAACGTCCTGCTTTCAGTTACGCGATCTGCCGGTAAGTCCCCCATCAAGGGCTGCATGGTAGAAGCCTTGAGCTTATAGCAAGGGATGCAGCGAAAGACTACACTCCGAATAATTCTTCGGGCAGACAAAATCCAAAACTCGCGTTGCAAAATGGCCAACAAGGCATTACAACCAGCATGCGAATTTTTAAGGTGACGGTCAGTTACCAACAAGCGTACCAAATGACCGTCCTTAGGTAACAAAAGGGGGTGACGAGCCCCGTAAGGGAGGTTGGCGTTCTTGAGACGCCCTCCAACGCGCAAGAGACCCGTTTCGTCCAAAAAGGGGTTCAATTTAGATACAGCTCCCGACAATTTCGATTTCCCCGACTTGAGGATAGCAATCGCCCTTTCAAAATGCGCCAATTGCACAGAACGAACCCAAAAGGTGAGGGACTCCTGTCGTTCCTGTGGCGAGAGAAACGGTGTCAGTCGTTTCTGTTGTGGGTGCCTAAAATTAAAAACAAAACGCTTTATCCAAGCAGTGACACCTAACAACTTGTCAAGGGAGCTGGAGCGATTCAACAAAAAATCGGGGTCGAAGGCGCATTCCACCTTCTCAAGAGCGAGTGTTCGTAGACCCGGCAAATTAGAAGTATTCAAAACTGGCGTTCGAGGCCAATCAATTTCTGGTCGACTCAAGCATTCCGGACCCCACCACAGCGAATGACCTATCAAACTAGGCGTCAAGCATCCGCGCGAGGCACAATCAGCGGGGTTGAGCTCACCTGGCACGTGTCTCCAAACAAGTTTGACTTCGGATTTCTGGATTTGGGAAACGCGATTAGCAACAAATACCTCCAAAGTGTGGACAGACGCCTTCAACCAACAAAGTACAATTTGGCTGTCTGTCCAGGCGTAGGTCCCATCAATACAAATGCTTTTACCCAAAGTACTGGACACGTGGTTCAATAAGCGCACAAGTAGGGCTGCTCCCGAGAGTTCCAATTTTGGGATGGTCAGAGATGTCCGAAGGGGTGCAACCTTGCTCTTCGCCATGATCAGGGAAACTCTCACCTGACCTGAGGCACTGACTGTGCGCAAGTACACCACAGCCGCGTGACCACGTTCCGAGGCATCACAAAACCCGTGAAGGGTGGCCTTGTACTTCCCGGGAGGAAGGATGGGACGAGGCAAGGAGATCTCATTGACGGCAGGAAGCGAGGATACAAAAGAGGTCCATTCCTCAACAAGAGTGCGGTGTAGGGGTTCGTCCCAGGTCAATCCTGCTGTCCAAAGCTTCTGCAAGAAGCATTTTGCCCAAAATATAATTGGACAGATCCAACCGTTCGGATCAAAGGTTCTGGCGACAGTAGACAATACGAGATGTTTAGTCCAAGAACACGGCAATTTCAAGTCTACGTTATATGTAAAGATGTCTTGGACTGGTCTGTACTGAACGCCGAGAACAGCCATCATGGCGGGGTTGTCAACAATCTCAAACAAATGTGGATCCTGCTGATGATCCTCTGGCAAGCCTTCCAAAAGCGCTGGTGAGTTGGAAATCCATTTGCGCAACTCATAACCAGCGGAGGCCAAAATACCTATCAATTCGTCCCGCAGGAGGATCGCCTCGTCCGCTGTGGAGGCGCCCGAGCAAATGTCATCGACGTAAATATCGTCTTTCAAGATGGCGGAGGCTCTTGGGAAGCGTAAGCCTTCGCGGTCTGCGAGCTCCCAAAGAGAACGTATTGCCAAATAGGGGCTCGACCTTAACCCGTACGTATTCGTATTGAGCTCGTAGACGACCATGGGATCGCGAGGAGACTCTCTCCAAAGGATCAGCTGGAAGCGACGGTCATCAGGGTGGATAATCGTCTGCCTGAACATCATTTTTATGTCGGCCACAAAGACAACCTGATGTCGTCGGAAGCTGGTGATGACGTCACAAAGGTCCTTGACCAACTTGGGACCAGAATGCAAGCACTGGTTCAAGGATACGCCTGTTGAAGTCTGCGCAGAACCATCAAACACTGTGCGCAGCTTGCCAGTCGATGGCTTCAATACCGCATGATGCGGGAGAAAGTAATGCTCCACCGAACGCCAATCCAAATTTGACACAGACATGTGTCCCAACTGTTCATATTCCCTCATGAAATCAATGTACTTCTGTCTGAGCTCCGGATCACGACCCATGCGGCGCTCCATAGCCAACAATCTCTTTTCGGCTAAAGATAAAGAAAGAACGGAGTCGACCAGTGTTGTTCTGGAAGAACAGCTCGCACTCCTCATGTTCTGGATTCAAACGGGCAGCTTGAGGCGGCTCCTCTACCTCCCAAAACCTCTGAACCGCATCAGAGAGAGCGGAGCCTACAGCCAACAAATTATCAAGTTCGGGTGGAGGGGGGTCCCTAGGTACAGGTCCCATCAAAGCAAATCCAAATATGGTCGGGATGGCAGTCAAACCATTTGGCACCAAGACCCGTTTCCCACCAATCAAAATTCCACCGAGGACATCAGAGCCAATCAACAAGTCGATTTGTCCCGGTGTGTCAAATTTGGGGTCTGCCAGTTCCAATCCCGATGTCAAATTCACCACAGCAGCAGGTAGCTGCTTCTGTGGGTGCATGCCCAAAATATTCTTCAACACAATAGCCGAGGTTTTAATCCTCGGGTGTGAAGATTCAACAGGGCCAAACAAAACTTTAACTTGCCCTTCAACATTAGAGGCTACGTCACCTATGCCCCGTATACAATTCGGAAAAGAGCCCATATTTAATTTAACCTGCCCTACCAAATAAGTGGAAACAATGCAACCTTGTGAACCTGTGTCCAATATAGCACGGACAACAACAGAGGTCCCCGTGGGTCCCCAGACCCTAACAGCAACCGTTGGTAGGATAACGGTCTCAATGGGGGAGGTTGGCGTTATAGGGCAGGGGTCAATGACCTATTGTTGCCTGGGCGGCGACCGTTGGCCAGGACCTGGCAAGTCAAAATGAGGGTGCGGCTTGAAGTCCTCAAAAGCGCGATGACTCGATCCGCGCGCCATCTGTGGGGGGTCATAATGACGCACCCGCCCAAAACGAGGTGGGCGCGAGTCAAGGCGGGGACGCTCCGCCAAAGGAGGGGAATACCTGGGGCAGCAGTCATGGTGCTGGTGACGCTGGGCGGTCGCACATTCAGGTGCGCGAGAGAAAGGAGGCGTGCGCACGCTACGGTTCTCCAAGCGGGGTGAGTGGCGATCAATTGAGCGAGGCGACTCTCGGCTACGCGCCGGTGAGCCTCGGCTGCCACCTTCAAAACACCCGCCCGTGCGCGGCGTCGGCTGGTTGGACAAGCGGCCTACCTCTCTGGCATTCATGCAGAGAATGTCCAAATGCTGTCCTCCACAGTGAGGACAGGGGCGAGAGTTTGGGCAGTCTCGCTGGTAGTGGGACCCCAAACAAGAGAAGCAAAGGCGGCGGGCATTCGCGATGCGCCTACGAGAGGCGACATGTAGGTCCAAGAATGCCCTACAACTGGCCGTTCTGTGCCCCGTGACCTTGCAGTAGGAGCACTCCACTGGGCTCTGCGTGACTGCAAAGCGAGGAGGGCGCCGGTCAACACTGGCTCGGGTGTGAACGCGAGCCTGCTCCTTGACCTTGGGCGGCTGCGACTTAGCCGGCGTGTCACCACCGGAGTTGTCCAAGACCCGGCACTCATCCTCCAGGAACTTCTCCAGGTCAGCAAAGGGGGGCAGATGGGTCGCGCTATCCCCACCAAAGCGCTGTTCAAAACGCGACCTCAGGTCGGCAGGCAGCTTCTTCAGCACAATGTGCACCAATAGATAGGACCATTGGTCCACGGGCAGGTCAAGGCACTTAAGTGCGTTGATGGCCACCAAAAGCGGGTTCAACAGTTGGGTGCGCAACCCAGAGACCCGGGTGAGCGTCGGCAAGCCCAAAATCTGCTCAATGTGCGTGTCGGCGAGGCCACGCTTATTATGGTACCTACGGGTGATTAGGTCCCGAGCCGTCTGGTACGCCTCGTCAGACACGGGCAGATGCTGGATGAGGCCCTTTGCCTCCCCATCCAGTACCGACATTAGATAGGCCAACTTTTGTGCCGGCCGAAGGTCAGCCCTATCATGGACTAGGCTGTCGAACAAATTAACGAAGCCCAGGTAGCTTCCTAGGCAGCCATCAAAATGGGGGAGGTCCAATGTAGGGAGCCTACTCACCAGCCCCGGTGCTGACCTAGGAAGCTCCTGCTTCAGGCCGGGTTGCCCTTCCCTATCGGCAACTAGTTGTCTCGCAGTATTGGAGACAGCATCATACAGGTCTAAGACCTGGGCATAGTCTTCGCTGACCTTATTTCGCTGGTCAGCGGTGAAATCATTGATTGACACTTCAAGACAGCAAGTGCTGAAAGTGCGGAATTGCTGTTCCACACTTGCCAGGCGATCATCAATCCGCTCGTACCTCTGAAGTAAGGCCTGCTGGCGATCAGGCCGGTTCACTAAAGCATTGGCTGAGGCAAACCAGCGCAAATCTGATGCAATGGCACCAGCAGCCGCACGCAAGTCCTTGATAGCTGACATAATCAAAATTCAAAAGAGCCTGGACAAGCGTTAAATACAATTAACAATCAAAACTTAATTTTTCTTAATTCTTTGAAACCAACAAAGTATTAGCCTGTTTACTGCAAGTGCAGGCAAGTGACAGGTATCTACTGTCCAACAAAATTAAAGGTTTCAGTATATTGAAACAAACACAAAAGTTATCAAAGTTATAACTTATAACAAATTAATAAGGTTGAAACTTCAACTTAATTAATTAATTATTTGCAACAGACAGACTAACTGTGTTATTTATGATATACAATAGGAAGTAAGCACAGAATATGTGTTACCTAACAATATTATCTATATCATAACAAAACAAAGTTTATTAATGTGACCCGCCCAAGTGGCAAGGTCAAGTTTGATTATTACAATGTTTATGAATATATGCAATGAACTAAATTTACTAAATTTATTGATACATACAGCTGTTATGTATCCAAACAAACTGACTTATTAATGCAACAACAAATTTAAGTTAGATTTTTCAACAATACAAATCAACAATTACTGATTGAGGTTATGTGACAATGTGTTTCAAATTATCTAGGTCAACTTATACAATTAAATATTATGTATTTTAGACAATAACTGACCTGACAAACACTACAATACTGTCTACAAGGTGATAAGATACAAGCTCATACCAATCTGAGTTTATACTCAGTAATGCAACAGCGGCTAAATTTCAACTACGCTCTGCTACCAAAAATTATGTCTAGAATTTTGGCTAGAAGGAGCTGGGATCAATTGCAGCAGATTTGTGGAAGCGTGACTCTATTCATCAGCCCTTGTCAGCCACAACAAATCTCAGACACAACTGTACTGTGTTGCACAGCGAATACAAGTAATCTTAATATTAATGTGTTTCACTTACCCGCTATCCTTGCTGATGTCAGGCTTGAGCTAAATTAGACACATTCATACAAGTATATTGGCCAAAATAAATGAATGAAGTATCTTATACTTAGCTATTAAGCTTCAAACGCGACGTTTTCAGGACACGTTGGCACGTGGAAGTCGATACCAGATTCACAATTTTCACAAATATCAATCAATAGTTCACAATCAATTTACCGTTGCCAGCACTAGATCAGGCGGCGTTCAAAGCGGTTTACTCTATTTAGTTCAATTAATCAATTCACACGAAATGCAAAAGGGTGTGCTCACAATAAGAGTCGACAACGTGGAAATTTTTCAACGCGAAGCGAACGGAAGTGACAGTTCAGTGTGACCATTGTCAGAAATTTTCAATAGACTAAACAAAATGTTACTCAATCGATCTAATCGATTTGACTTATAATAAAAACTAATTCTATTTCAAACAGCAACATTTTTTTTACTTTAAATAAATGTCAATAACGTCATATTCAGTTTATTTTGTTTGTTACCTATTTGATTTGCTCGTGCACATTGTGAATGCTTTTTATGTTTTTGGATCTTTTACGACTTCTGGCTTTTTCTTTCGGATTTCTACCCTTACCAAATGATTAACTCATTCCTTTCTAAGCAAAACTACGAAATACTTTAACTATCCTAATAAAAGTGGGTACACACCTAATGTTTTCTGAGCATATAAAAGTACTTCTTGTAATAAAACTATGAATGTGATGGACCTCTAATCAATCTCAAAATTCTAGTTTAACACTCTTTTATCGAATGCAATAACAACTACTACGATTTTTGATTGTCCACATCTGGGCGTCTCTAAGAAAAATGGGCATTGTTCTTTGATTTAAACTTGAGTTTATGAAAAACCTAGGCATATTTTTAATAGCACAGATTTTATAAAAATGCATAGATTCGTTTAACTATAAAATCTAAAAGCAAATTCCATAGTCAAACTGTGGTCTTAGATTAAGGCACTACGAGCAAAAATCCAGTGTTGCCTATTGCAATATCGGCGTGCACCGTTTGTGCAAATTGCCTGGCCAGTTATTAACATTGGGATTGTATACGCACTGGCTGTATAGAAAGGGTTGCCGTTGTTAAAAATGAGCTGGATTATATTACGATCTGGCTTGCCGCGATTTTTGCCGCGGGCTGTTTTGAAAATAGAGTTTGTTTTGGTTTTAGTAACATAGTTGATGTGTATTGATTCTGGTTAGAGAATTTGCATATACCTACATGCATACTCGTTTCGATTTGCATCAATGCTTACTTGATTTTTATAAGAATACCAGGCATGTTTCTCTTATTTCATTGCAATACTCGCAATTTGTTGTGCTAGTCTTCTACCTCCCATACTCGAAACGACAATTTGTGGATCACACATAGAACACATACGTTGTCTGGAGTGGGGATCGAACTCGTGACTCTACGCAGTGCTAAATGGTAAGGTGACCGCTGACAAAACTACGCTATCCATGTAGTAAACTTTTGGTTCAACATTCGTTGCTACGAGGTTCTAAGAAAGATTTAGCATTAGTCACTATACAATTACTTTGTAATTAAATAGCTAAGGCTGCAACTAAATTTCGAACAATTTTTTAAAACTTGTTTGTAAAGACTCGTAAAGGGCATCTCAGGGAACTATTATTATATCGCTTCCAAGACTTAATAAAGTTGATGAGAATGCTCTATTATATTGAGAACTTTGAACGATTGTTGTATTAAACAAACGCAGACAAGTTCACTATCTTTCAAATTATTCCAAAATTAACTCTTGCTAAGGTTTTTATGTTAACGTGAGTTACCTACTTGATATAATATGTACCTACAATTTTTTAAAAAGTAGTTGTCTACTCTTTTAAAAGTTCATTTTGACTCGTTTTTATTTTGAATGTTTTACTTCTCAAAAACATCTTGAAAGAACATTCTTCTTTCATCATTATCAGTTCTATTTAATGTAATCTGTTATAAGCTTCTAGACTCTAGAAAGTTTGGTGAGTAGAAAAACAGAGAGCAGTGGGAGACATGTGAAGTCCACCAACCCACTCTTGTTCAGGGTGGTGGACTATGGCCCTACCCTTTACATAGTCAGAACAGGCCCGTGTCCAGCAGGGGGACAGTATAGAACCAGGAAAAACGTTTTTTTGCATTCAAAATCATTGAATTCTATATTTAAATTTATACAAATTGTCGCCTGCACGCCGAGCGCAAACTCGTTATTCGATAGAAGGTTATTTTTATGAAATTTAAAATAAAAAGTAGAGAAGCGTAAAGTTTCGCCTCTCGTGCATACTTCATAGTCGTGTGAGTTTCCAGAATTTTCCACAAGAGTGCGTTCCGAGCGTCGGCGCATTCGTCGTCTGGTCGCATTATGTTCAGGATAAGTTGAACAAATATTATTGAATCGAGCGCTGTTTCGAATTTATATTTCACAGTACTCGAACGTTCATATTCTGACTTTAAAATATAGTAAATGTTTTATAAAAATTGTATTTACATAGTGTATGAATAAAAAAAATGCTCATTCAGAATCGTGACAGTAATAAGAAAAATATTAATTACATTATGTACCTATACTAACAGGCTGTAGGAATGTAGGAATGACAACGAAGAAAGAATAGGTTTGTCAGATGATATACTAGGTATATCAAGTAACATTACTGTCAACAGAAGGATACTAGCGTAATTTTTCCTCATGACAATTGTTACTAGGTATAGTAAGTTTAGAAAATATAAAAAATGAGAGTCATAAAAATTAATATCTATATTTTAATTTTATTATGAATTTAGACTTTCTGGGATATTTTTAAATTGTCTATCGGAACAAATGTACAGCTAACTGCGGTAATCACGTTGGACTGTAAAACTGTGGACTAAAATAATTCATAGATTTCAAACAACCACTATATACAGAAATCGAACAAATAACAAAAAATACGTAGATGCAGCTCACGCAGCGCACAACAACTTATTTTTAAAATAATCATAATATTATGTTTGTCTCACTCGTGTCAGTAAAGTCTTTTTTTTTCCTCCCAAAGACCGACTTCTGCCTTTCGCCAGCCAGTTTAGCTACAACAACACGTCAACAAGCAATAATTTACGATACAATTGAAGTAAGTCGGCGAACAATTCATCATGGCTGAAAATATTCCTTATTACTTATACATGCGGTAGCGGCTAATCTGCCGCGCGGTGAGAAAACTTCCGGCGTTTGATGTATTAGCGAAAATGCGCGGTAACTTTGGTATGTACCTATTGCAAATGTTTTAGGAAAAATCATTTGACATAAGTAGTAAATATAAAAATACTTCATTGATACGCTTGATGATTGACGGGTTAGCTTAGATTAGAGCTAACACCATCCGGTTGGAAATTTGGAACTTTATGTTCTTAATTGCATTTTTTTTGAAAAAAAAAAGAAAAGAAAAAAAAAAACAGAAGATGTTTATTGTACTTAACAATCAAAAGAAATAGTAATTAGATTTTTTCCGTTTAGCTGTTCAACTCTTTGATATAGCAACACAACACCCTGTAGTATTGCAAAAGTCTTCGAACGACAAACGAGCTCAAAAGCGCTACCCGTCGAAAAGAGCACAAAAATTCACACTACGCCGGTTTTTCATTTCAGCAAGAGATAACAAATTTCGCGTCCGAAAATATCGTTTCACGTACACTGTCGTTTATTTGAGTTAGCAAACAAATTGTGCCTTTTTGTCGGCAATGAATGAAACGGCGTGGACGCGTGGCCGTCGAGTTTATACATTGGAAACTTTTTCGGTGTGAACAGCCTTGATTGTCAATTGTTTCCCGTATCAGAAGAGCAGCACGTGTCTGGTCCAAATGAAAAAACAATTTACTTATAAGAGAATTTGATAATGGTTATTTTTTGCCTAACAGCTATAGAAGAGTTTTGGTTTAGCGAATCCATCAGCGAAGCATAATGTTACTAGAGGACGCCCGGAGACACGCCCGCACCAAAAAGCGTTACTTTTTATTGAAATAAAGAAGTATATAAGTAAATTTTCTATGACAAAATAAAATTTTTAGGCAGTTAACTTCTTTTTGCATAAAAATCTAATAAAATTCCAAATTTTTTCATTCATTTACTTATCTATTCAATTTCTTTTCGCTCTCGGAAACACGGGAGCTAGCATATGAGCAGTTTTTTAATAGTTCTTGTCTATTTTCTTCATACATACATCTTGAAAAATCCAAAAATAAACATAAGACTATACATAACCGTAAATTTGAAAAAAGAACCTGTCCACGCAAAATATAACACCGACTACGAGGTCGGGTGTGACGTACCCCAGCCACGTGTACCCGTCGCTGCGGGCGCAACACTAATCTCGATACTGTACCTCACCCTTCGGACCCTTACCTCCAGCTACTGAAAAGTCAGGATTCGTAAGACAATAGCAAATTTAAATAGCCTGCGTTTAAAAACTTCTCGGGTATGACAAACCCGACCTCATTCACGCCGGGTTAAGTTAGTTTACAGCACAACGAAAATACCAGCAGTGTCGTCATTGTAAGCCAACGATTAGAGCCTGCTATTTTCAAAGCAGATGATGCAAGTAAACGGGTATGTAATGTTGTGTGTCGTAATATTACGTAATATTTGACACAATCACATCTCCATTCAAAAATCATCCATTGCCATTGAGACGGATTCATTCCATAATACATTTATAAAAAACCCATAGATTTATTGCAGAAAGAATGATCCCTATTCAATTTGCATTCAACTACCATAAATTATGAAGCAAAAATCAAAATTAATTAAACGCCATAATCCACAAAATGGTCCGTCCAAATATCCGTATATTATGATATTGCAAACATATACCTACTCGCATTTCCGTTCTAAATATTGGAAGCCCCAAATCTCCAGTTACTCGAAGTCCCGGGTACTTATCCCGGTCTAAACAAACAGATAATCGTGATTCGAATACAAGGAAATATAATGGAGATGTTTGAATTGAATTAAAATTATGCTTTATCCGGTTTCATTTTGTGTTTTACGAAAAATGATCGTATTTTTGTTCTTGACTTTATATGTTCCCGTGATATAAGTGTAATGTTATATATTTGATCTAGGAGTATACAATTACTTGCTTCGAAGAGGCTCTGATTTATTACTGATGATACTGATGTCCTCCTTGACGTGTCCGTCGACGTCGACCATCTTTTCTGGCATGTGCCTGAATGTGGCTGGCAAAGGTAATCTTTTTTACAAATATGCGGTCACAGATGGTACAGTAGAGCTGGCTGTCGGAGTTGTATGTATAATTATAATAAGGCTTCAGTCGAGTCTTCCGTATTTGGCGTTTAACCAACATGATTTATCAACACCCTAAACAGTTTCTTATGCGTCGTACTTTTGGCTGTACGTTGTCAGTCAGAAACGCAAGAATTTATACTTTGAGGTAAGTAGTAGTTATAAATTTAGTTAAGATTTGTAAATTAGTAAAGGTTTGTAAAGTTTAGTATTTGATTGCAAATGTTGTATACATTTGCAATCACATACTCTTGAACTGAAAGCAATAAAACAAAAGTCCTTAAAATCATCAAACCATATATTATTACGATCACCTTACGTCCAATAAGCCGGCATTACATTACAGCATCAATACTGAGTCACGAATATTTTGGTACATTTTCATCAGTCACGAATGTTCTCTCTCTCTTCCTAGCTATAAATCCCACATGGTGGTGGGGTCAGCTTTCTTCACGTTATGCTTCCACTTCGCTCTATCCATGACATCATCGTCAGTGAACTTGCATTCCCTCTTGTCCTTTAGCACTACATCTCGCCACCTTGTTTTGGGTCGTCCTCTAGGTCTCCGACCAGGGAGGTCGAGCTGTAGTGCCAAATTGCCGACGTAATCCGGTGGCCTCCTTTTCACATGACAATACCATCTTCAGTCACGAATACGCCGGTACATTTCCATCGCAGTAAGTTTGCTCTCGAGATGGATCCTCTATATTTGTACATGTGATCTTTGCAAACATTTAGCGATCTCTCACAATATTGAACCGTTGTTTGTCGACGTGTTTTATGATAATCTACGAGTAACATACGCTGTTGCGTTAACTCAAGTTTCTGAATGAATTTCGTCTTAATACGCAGAGGATGTGATTGTGCGAAATAGATTATTGTATTAAGATGTTTTGTATCCGGCCATTTTGTTCGGAGAATTGAATTACGAATGTTTTGTTTAGTGTACTAAGGGTATTTTTACAAAATATAGACTAAATAAAATGCCACGTTTAGGGGGTGAACTAAGAAGGGATTTTTGTAGTCATAATTATGTTATTCTTTCAACTTTAATGGCACACTGTTTTGTGACCTTCTTAAATAGTAACGCAAACATAATTATATTGCAGAAGCTGTTATATAATAATGTTCCCTTATGCCACTATCGTAAATAATAAAGGCTTTTTTGGCACAGCTAAACGTTTATATCAAATCAAGAACTTTCTTGTAATTATTGAAATAACTAATTTGCAATATTTCTAGGGCTTTCAAGGCGCTGATTAAGATTTTTTACTGTTGCCAACCACAATCAGTTCTGATTGTTCACCTATCTGATGATAAAACAGTGAACCAATTTCAAAGAAGACTAACACCCATATTTGACCAGGACAATCTACAAAACGACGACCCCATATCTTCAGAATGGCTAGCAACTACGTGCACAAGTAGTGTAAACGTACCGAATGCATTCAAGAGTTGTCAGCTAATACGCTAAACGAATTCGTACCGAATAGGTACAGGTATGAAGCTTCCGTAAAGAAATAACAAGAAGGTATTTTCTGTTTAATTTGCTTCTCATGTATGTATTTTAGAGTCGAATCGTTTTGATACTACTTTACGTAGCATATCCACGGAAAATCACTTATGCTTATTCTTTTTCATTGCCATGCGCGCTGCCCGCAACCTATATTTTATGAAGTAAGTAGGTACATGTATATTTTTCATGGAATTAAAAATTTTGTCAGAAAGAAGATGAATTTGAATTATCAGTCGCTCACTTTTTGATTTCATGTTTTTGTTACAAGCGAAAGTGGTTATAATAACTCATGAAATATAATTATTAATTTAACCATTTCATTAAAATTGTGTCTTATAAGGACTTGTCTACGCGTTGACCTTGACCAACCCTAACGAGAATCGGAGATTGCATTAATTGTGATGTTTTTAACCTAAAATATTTTTTATCATATAAGTATCGGGGTAATTTGCTTTATTACACTGTTTAATAGTTGGTATTTTATTCATAGTAATTATCGATTCCAATAGTAGGTATATATCTTGACGGCTATGAAGTTAGTATACATTTGATTTAAACTGTAGTTTATAAAAAACCTAGGCACATTTTTAAAAGCGCAAATTTTATAAAAAAACATTGATTCGTTTAACTAGAAAATCTAATAGCAAATTCCATAGTCAAACTGTGGACTTAGATCAAGGCATTACGAGCAAAAAATCCAGTGTTGCCTATCGCAATATCGGCGTGCACCGTTTGTGCAAATTGCCTGGCCAGTTATTAATATTCGGATTGTATACGCACTGGCTGTACAGAAAGGTTTGCCGCTGAGAAAAATGAGCTGGATTATATTACGATCTGGCTTGCCGAGATTTTAGCCGCGGGCTGTTTTGAAAATAGAGCTTGTTTTGGGTTTAGTAATAATAGTTGATGTGTATTGATTCTGGTTAGAGAATTTTCATAAACATGCATCCTCGTACCTATATGCATCGATGCTTACTTGCTGGCTTTGAAGTATACAAGGCATATCTCTATTATTTTATGAAAAGACTGCTTACCACTGACTCGGTATGACAATTTGTGGATTACACAAACGTTGTCTGGAGTGGGGATCGAACTCATGACTCTACGCAGCGTAGTGAATTTGTTTTGGTTCAACATTCTACGATTTTTTGAAGAAATATTTAGCATTAGTCCCTATACAATAACTTTGAAATAGCTAATGCTGCATCTAAATTTCGAACAATTTTTTAATACTTGTTTTGTAAAGACTCGTAAAGGACATCTCAGGGAACTATTATATCGCTTCCAAGACGATCGTGATGGCGCGCGGTCTGCCACGCAGTTTTCCACTTAATTACACGTTTTATGTTCTCACAAGATGGACTTCAGGACTTAATAAAGTTGATGAAAATGCTCTATTATGTTGAGTTGAACTTTGAACGATTATTGTATTAAACAAACGCAGACAGGTACACTATCTTTCAAATTATTCCAAAATTAACTCTTGCTAAGTTGTTTATTTTTGCGTTAGGTACCTACCTACTAGACTAGAAGTTCATTTTGACTTGCTTTTATTTTAAATGGGCGTGTTGTACTTCTCAAAAACATCTTGAAAGAACATTCTTCTTTCAGCATTATCAGTTCTATTTAATGTAATCTGTTATAAGCTTCTAGACTCATGCTGCGATAAAGTTTGGTGAGTAGAAAAACAGAGAGCAGTGGGAGATATATGAAGTCCACCAACCCGCTGTTGGTCAGGGTGGTGGACTATGGCCCTACCCTTTTCATAGTGAGAACAGGCTCGTGTCCAGCAAGAGGACAGTATAGAACCAGAAAAGACGTTGTTTTTCTTTAAATATAAGTATACCGAGACTCATTCAAAATCATTGAATTCTATATTTAAATTCATACAAATTGTCACCTGCACGCCGAGCGCAAACTCGTTATTCGGGCCACCGCCGACTAGCTTCTTTTAGCATCGGCGACCGGCGATTTTGCAACTGTATCGATGCTGCATCGCGTTTTAGCGACTCTCTGCGTTCGGACGCGGCGACCGTAGTGTTGTAGTGTGTTGTTGGTGATCAGCCGAGTCGACTATCGATAAATTGATTATTTTTTCATCGTTGTAATACAATAATCATACAATGTCAGTAATATAGGTTTCTATCAAAACACATAAATATACCAGTATAATTAAATGATGTTCGTTACAATGATGTTAAATTATGTTCTATTATTAATAGACTTATACTATCGAAAACTGGCAAGTTATACTCTACATTTTATGCTCTAAACAATAAATAGCATGGTCAGTACTGCACTCATTTCTTCGTATTAATATTAACGTATGAATTCATAGATGGTGCTCTCTGAAAGTAATACGAGAACTAGTTTTTGGATGTAGATAAAAAATACTGACTTTAGCTTGCTTAATATTTATCATAACCTATGATAAGGGTCGCCTCGTCAAAATCTAGTACATCACCCGAGGTCGTGTACTGCCTTAATAAAAACTTACATATTTATTATAAGCACTGTCATAATTTTATCGACATTTATTCTATTTATGCCAGTCACTAGTCAAACCCTATAATAACATCCTTATTTTCGGTTACAGAATAATAAATAAAACTTTGGGGTAAAATTACCCCAAACGGCTATTAAAAGTTGTAGTGTACAAAATAAATTATTTTTGTAGTTTACATGGGGATATTTTTAACAAAGCATCAAAAATGTTAAATAAGTGTTATTTAAAATTTTTGATGCTTTGTTAAAAATATCCCATATTTAAAAATGCGTTACCTACGTTAAAAACTTCATTCTTTCATTAAATTACTAATTGTACACCAAATTAACGATCATTCTACAAAATATCATTTAATATGAAAACTTTCGTCCGCTCCGGAAACTTATCCACTCAGAAAAATTAATCGGTTAAGAAAACCTAAGAGTTTTCTTGTAACGCTGCACTCAAAAAAGGAGCTTCGCAGGGCTCTGTAAACTTAGTTTATCAAACATTTGACTGAATTGATGAGAAATTAATGGATGCGTACCTGACACCCTGGGGTAATTTTCTCACATAGGTAAGCAGACTAGATGGAAGTTTTCTTAACGCCACGTGACTGACAACTTTTGGAGATGACACTACCATCGCAAAAAAAAAGTTGTGCCCCTGGAGTGAAGAATTTTATTACCCCACGGTGTTATTTAAGGGTTAACAAATAGGTGATAACCTATGGTAAGGAGTCGTTCTTTAATCACGTGAGTCTTGATAGGTGGAAGGGACCAATAAGTGTAGACAGATATCAAGTGTCCTAGTTTTTCTTGAGCCAGAGATTTTTATCCTATACGCATCATAAAACAACGATCGTTGGTTCAATTGGCAGGGATTCAGAAAAGTCCTGTACTTCCAGTGTGCGGTGCTTACACAGCAACGAAAGATCTTAATCTTTCGTTGCTTTTGGATGCTCTAGGATGCTTTAATCAACCCACTTCAAAAAGGAGGATGTCTGTCACATTTTCAGTTTGATCTGGATATTTTCTTTTTATGTAGGTGCACCGGTTTCTGATTTTTCTGATCCATTTCTGGAATTCTTTATGTGTGATATGCTTTTATATTTTGCAAGATTATTATATTTTGCTAGATCGAATTGCAATTATTGCGAGTTAAGACTTAAATGAGCCAGAATACTTTTAAAATAGCGTTCTTCAAGGTTATGATGCATGATATATTAATAATTTTTTACCATGCCAAAATAGACCAAATATCAAAGTAGTCTGCAAGTAGCTTCCATGGATAAAAATATTTGCATTTTAGAAACATCTTATGTGAAGAGTGGATAATTATGTATTTAGGTAAACTAGTGATAAATAGGAAATTAGAGAGCAAAAGAGAGGAGGCGATCAAATAAAAGATGGAATAACTGTGTGAGAATAGATAGGTAAGAAAAGGGGGAAGTGATCGGATGACTGGTGACCGAGAAGTATGGAAAAGAATGTATGTCTATACAGCGCCGACCCAAACAAATTGAAGTCAGGTAAGAGATGAAGAGAATAAGAAGTGTATATTTTTTTATTTTAGCTCCAATTTTGACAGCTCGCAATATCTTTTTTGGATAAAATATTTTTTTATTTACTTTGTATACTAAAAAACCTTTGATAAAGAATGAGGAGAAGTGGTAAAGCCTTAAACCTACCCAGGTATCATCATCACAGAGTAAGTTTAAAATTGGAAATATATAAAATCACGTTATTAATGGACGACCCCTACGTTATTATTTTGAGTGACAAATGGCCTCGATCGGCATTTTACAGTGTGCGGTGTAAGAATTCGGACGCTGCATCTGGATGCTAAAAAGCGACTGAATCACCGGTCGCCGATGCTAAAAGAAGCTAGTCTGCGGAGGCCCTTCGATAGAAGGTTCTTTTTATGAAATTAATAAAAAAAAAGTACAGAAGCGTAAAGTTTCGCCTCTCGTGCATACTTCATAGTCGTGTGAGTTTCCAGAATTTTCCGCAAGAGTGCGTTCCGCTCGTCGGCGCATTCGTCGTCTGGTCACATTATGTTCACGATAAGTTGAACAAATATTATTTAAACGAGTACTGTTTCGAATTTATATTTCACAGTATTCGAACGTTCGTATTCTGACTTTAAAATATGGTAAATGTTTTATAAAAATTGTATTTACTTAAGGTCTGAATAAAAAAATGCTTATTGAGAATCGTGACAGTAATAAGAAAAATATAAATTACATTATGTATACTAACAAGCTGTAGAAATGACAAGGAAGAAAGAATCGATTTGTCAGATGATATACTATATCAAGTAACATTACTGTCTACTAAGTATACGAGTATAAGTACCGAGTATTGTGACTACCGAGATAGCTGTAAACCACTATTTAAAAAACACAAAATGTTGACATTGCCGTGTTTATATATATTAGAAACCTGTCTATTCGTCAAAAAGAATCCTACAGTATTTACAAGACTAGGAGATGCAGAAAATAGTCATACGCGACATAAAACAGGGCTTAAAATTCCCCAGATTAGGTTAAAACTGTATAGGAGAAACTCATATTGCATGTCCATAAAAATATATAACAATCTTCCAGATAATATCAGCAAATTACCACTAAGACATTTCTGTACTATGCTTTGTAAGTTATTGTTAGAAAAAGTTTATTACGACATCAATGAATACCTGAATGATAAATTAATTACACTATGACATTCCTTATTATTGCGATAGAACACTGACATTTAATGATACCTACTAACATTTTTATTTTTTTAGTTTTAAGTATAAATGATTATTAATTAATTTATGCAATGATAATTGCTATTCCAAATGTAATGTTAATAATTCAAAATATTCTCAATGTTTTAATGTATTTTTAATATTTGCACGCCTTATGTGGCATAATATGCTGGACGTTAAATTTATAACACATGTATGATATCATATTCTAGAAAATAAATGATATTCTATTCTATTCTATTCTATTCTATTCTATTCTATTCTATTCTATGTCAACAGAAGGATACTAGCGTAATTTTTCCTCATGAAAACTGTTACTACAGTAAGTTTAGAAAATTGAAAAAAAATGCGAGTCACAATTGAATATGAAAATGAAAAATGAAAATGTTTTATTTGTACTTCCACACAAACTTAAGAAACACTTAAAAAATAATAAAGTTAACAATCAAATAAACTTAAACTAGAGGTACACTAGAGATATAAGTAGGTACATTATTAATGGTGGCGTTACGTGGAGGACAAATAAGGCGCTGCGTCAGCTATTGTTGCAGTATAAACTACAACGCTGGTATTCTCGCAGGCCGAGTAAATAGATAAACACACATATATATATTTAATATATGATAAAGAACAATAAAATATATAGCAGTCTTAGTAATTAATATATAAACTACGTCAATATATATACATATATATATATATACACATACTCAATATAAATATTTATAGAAATAATATGATATTATGTAAAAAAAAACAAAAACCGTTCGTGTTTCCGAACGCAACTCGTGGGTGTCACGTGATCGCAAGGAGTTCCATCTGTCATGACTGTCAAGAAAGCGTCTACGCTGTCCAAATGTCATAATTGCGTTGCGTATGCGCTAATAACAAAAATAATACATACCACAGCAATTATATTAATTTCTAATATCTATGCATTATAATTATTAAGTACAATAAGGTTATACACGTAAGCAAATATGCCCGAATTAGTCGTCTTAAAGGTATGTTAAATTACAGCAATGATTTTTGTTTGTTGATCAAAAATAACCTAAACTTATTTCTAAATGTATGCAATGTTTTCAGATTACGCATAGGGGGTGGAAGATTATTCCAACAATTCGAGGATGAGTAACGAAAACTTCCTTTGAACGCATGAGTTCTATGAATCGCTGTGACCATAATGTAAGAAGCCGCTCGTGTACTATACTGATGAACATTGCGAGACCACGTAAATTTTTTATACAAATATTCAGGTCTTTTGTGTAAAACTATGCCAAAGAGTAAAGTTGCCAGATGAAGGTGCCTGCGGGCAGTCATCTTCATAAGATTGCCACTGTTAAGGAAAGGAGTGACATGTGCACGAGGTGGGATTTTGTAGCAGAATCGAGCACATGCATTCTGAACCCTCTGGATCAACTTCTCCGTTCTTTTCAATATACACGGACCAAACACTGTATCGGCATAATTAAGTTTGGATAGTATAAGTGTCTCACACAGCAATATCCGCAATTCAGTACCCAGGTATTGGCGAATTCGGTAGAGCAGCTTGAGACGGTAAAAACAGTTTTTGACTGCCTCTAGTACATGCGTCTCAAAATGCAGTTCCCCATCCATGACCAAACCTAGGTTCCGAGCCTCACTGACTTGCTGTATGGGACAGTTATCAACCATTAGTGTAGGATTTTAATTATGGATTTAGACTTTCTGCGATATTTTTAAATTGTCTATCGGAATAAATGTACATCTGACTACGAAAATCACGTTGGACTGTAAAACTGTGGACTAAAATAATTCATAGATTTCAAACAATCACTAAACAAATAACAAATAACAAAAAATACGTAGATGCAGCTCACGCAGCAACAACTTCTTTTTAAAATAATCATAATAATATGTTTGTCTTATTCGTGACAGTACGTAAAGTTTTTTTTTTTCTCCCAAAGACCGACTTCTACCTTTCGCCAGCCAGTTTACCTACAACAACACGTCAACAAGCAATCATTTACGATACAATTGAAGTAAGTCGGCGAACAATTCATCATGGCTGAAAGTATTCCTTATTACTTATACATGCGGTAGCGGCTAATCTGACGAGCGGTGGGAAAACTTCCGCCGTTTGATGTATTAGCGAAAATGCGCGGCAACTTTCGTATGTACCTATTGCAAATGTTTTAGGAAAAATCATTTGATATAGTAAATATAAAAATACTTCATAGATACTCTTGAGAATGGAGGGGTTAAAAAAGAGCTGACACTATCCGGTTGGCAATTTGGAACTTTATGTTTTTAATTACATTAAAGATGTTTATTGTACTTATCAATCAAAAGAAATAGTAATTATACCCTGTGCGCTGTAGCATCGTGCGGATGATAGTTGCCTATATGACGTTGACATCCGTCAGTACCACATGACTAGGGATGTGACGTTATGCAATTCATTTTTATCGATCTATCGATACTCACAACATAAATCTAGTTCACATTAATAGTGCTATCAAAATTTGAGTGTTATTCGGTTGTGCAGTGTAACTACGTGTATTAACTTGTCAATATATATTTTATGGCGGCATAATAATATCTTTGTACTTATATAAAACTAGCTGATACCCGCGGCTTCGCACGCGGATAAAAGTAACATTTAATAATTTTAGCTGCCAAATCTAACCTTTATAAGCCCGGTGATTTTCCAGATTTCATGACGACTGACTATTCACTATTATTTATTATTACACATAGATAAATATCATGACGCCACCAGCAGGTCAAATTTTATACCTAATTTCTAAGTGCCTGGGGGGAACGGCGAACACCTTATTATTTGTCACGCAGGTACAGCAATTGGATTTGTCCCTAATTTTATTGTTTGCTGGCTAATAAGTAAAAAAAAACTACAGAGTATCATGAGGAGATGAACTACGAAATATTTAAAGATTGGTTCACAGGTCTATTTAATAATTTAAAAGAGCCTATGACTATAATAATGGACAACGCACCCTACCATTTGGTACAAGTTAATAAACCCACAAACCAATCCAGCCTCAAAAGCGAGTTGGTGAAGTGGCTGAATGAAAATGGAGTTACAGCAGATATAAAAATGGTAAAGGCAGAGCTTATTGCCTTAGTACGTCGTCATAAGCCACCAGCTCCTACCTATGCTCTGGACGAAATGGCAACAGAAAAAGGCCACCAGGTCCTTCGACTACCACCCTAAAATTGCCAGTATAACGCTATTGAGATGATTTGGGCCCAAATAAAAGGTCACGTCGCAAGAAATAATACTTCACCGCCATTTACAGCAAATAAAATGTTGGCCCATTGCAAGCGGCCATCGACAATGTTCAACCTGAAGACTGGTCGAAGGTTGTGAATAAAACAAAGAGGGACATTGTCTGATTGGGATCGTGACATTCACGTTGACTATATAATGGAGTCATCGTTGTTAATATCCGTCACTGATACAGATGATGAATTTAGTGACAATTCAGATGTTGCTGACTCTGATGTGAGTTTAGACGAATGAAATCTATTATATAATTATATATATGTTCTGTTGTTTCATTAATATAATTATAGACCTTTTATAATATGATTTGAAGTACGCCCAATATACGTCTTTTTATTATAAAAATATCGAATATCTATCGTAGCAGTACATCCCATCACTAAATACGTCTATGGTGTTACGTTATATGCTTAACACTTTGCTTAATTTTTCTTTCCATTCAATTTTATTTGTAGACTAGAACATTCTGGTTGGGTAAATAAATTATTTAAAATATTACGACTGTGGTACAACTGAAATACTAAGTCATAATAATACATAATTTGTAAATCGCGGCAACTTTCAAAAGTGAAATGAAACGTTACTGAAAAATCTCGTTTCACGTACACTGTCGTTTATTTGAGTTAGCAAACAAATTGTGCCTTTTTTGTCGGCAATAACTGAGGCGGCGTGG
Source organism: Euclidia mi (assembly GCA_944739405.2). Classification (NCBI taxonomy): domain Eukaryota; kingdom Metazoa; phylum Arthropoda; class Insecta; order Lepidoptera; family Erebidae; genus Euclidia; species Euclidia mi. The sequence goes on along the minus strand of OX123189.2, from coordinate 88,696,989 downwards.
ATGCGTGGCCGTCGAGTTTATACATTGGAAACGTTTTCGGTGTTAACAGCCTTGATTGTCAATTGTTTCCCGTATCAGAAGAGCAGCGCGTGTCTGGTCCAAATGAAAATCAATTTACTTATAAGAGAATTTGATAATGGCTATTTTTTTTCCTAACAGCTATAGAAGAGTTTTGGTTTAGCGAATCCATCAGCGAAGCATAATGTTACTAGAGGACGCCCGGAGACACGCCCGCACCAAAAAGCGTTACTTTTTATTGAAATAACGAAGTATATAAGTAAATTTTCTATGAAAAAATAAAATTTTTAGGCAGTTAACTTCTTTTAGCATAAAAATCTAATAAAATTCCAAATTTCTTCATTCATTTACTTATCTATTCAATTTCTTTTCGCTCTCGGAAACACAGGAGCTAGCATATGAGCAGTTTTTAATAGTTCTTGTCTATTTTCTTCATAAGACATCTTGAAAAATCAAAAAATAATCATAAGACTATACATAACCGTAAATTTGAAAAAACCTGTCCACGCAAAATGTAACACCGACTACGAGGTCGGGTGTGACGTACCCCAGTCACGTGTACCCATGTGTATCTACCGTCGCTGCGGGCGCAACACTAATCTCGATACTGTACCTCACCCTTCGGACCCTTACCTCCAGCTACTGAAAAGTCAGGATTCGTAAGACAATAGCAAATTTAAATAGCCTGCGTTTAAAAACTTCTCGGGTATGACATACCCGACCTCATTCACGCCGGGTTAAGTTAGTTTACAGCACAACGAAAAGACCAGCAGTGTCGTCAATGTAAGCCAACGATTAGGGCCTGCTATTTTCAAAGCAGATGATGCAAGTAAACGGGCATGTAATGTTCTGTGTCGTAATATTACGTAATATTTGACACAATCACATCTCCATTCAAAAATCATCCATTGCCATTGACACGGATTCATTCCATAATACATTAATCAAAAACCCATAGATTTATTGCAAAACGGATGATCCATATTCAATTTGCATTCAACTATCATAAATTATAAAGCAAAAATCAAAATTCATTAAACGCCATAATCCACAATGGTTCCTTCAAATATTATCCGTTTAATATGATATTGCAATCCAAACATATACCTACTCGCATTTCCGTTCTAAATATTGGAAGCCCCAATTCTCCCGTTACTCGAAGTCCCGGGTACGTATCCCGGTCTAAACAAACAGATAATCGTGATTCGAATACAAAAAAATATAATGGAGATGTTTTGAATTGAATTAATTATACTTTATCCGGTTTCATTTAGTGTTTTACGAAAAATGATCGTATTTTTTTTTCTTGAGTTTATTTGGTAGATATTTTTGGGCTTCCTGGAACAGATTTTAATGTTCACGTGATATAAGTGTAAGATCATATCTAGAAGTATACGATTACTTGCTCCGAAGAGTGCCTGCTTTATCAACGCAGATCCTAAACAACTTCTTGCGCCTGGTAATTTTGGCTGTGCGTTGTCTGTCAGTCAGAAACACGAGAATTTATACTTAGACGTAGGTAATAGTTCGTTTTTGTTTTTGTTTAGTAATATACGGCTAACGAGTAGACGGATCGCCTGATGGTAAGCAATTACCGCCGTCCATGAACACAAGCAACACCACAGGAGTCACAAGTGCGTTGCCGCCCCTTGGGATTGGCAAAAAGGATAGATGGCAGAGTGGGATAAAGGTGAAGGAATAGGGGATGGGCCTACAGCACTCTCACTCATCGAACAAATCGCAACAGTTTAGGTACTGTTACTTTACGTCAATTTTCTATGAGAGTGTAGTACTTTCCCGGTCGAGAAAAATAAAAATTTCAGCGTGAATGGGCCGTCACACTGAAATCAGTAAGGTTGTATTACCTGTAGTTAGTAAAGGTAAGGTATTCAACATTTTCAATCACATACTCTTGAACTGAAAGCAATAAAACCAAACCCTAAAATCAACAAACCATATAATTATTACGTTCACCTTACGTCCAATAAGCCGGCATTACATTACAGTACCAATACTGAGTCACGAATATTTTGGTACATTTTCATCAGTCACGAATACTCCGGTACATTTCCATCGCAGTAAGTTTGCTCTCGTGATGGATCCTCTATATTTGTACATGTGATCTTTGCAAACATTTAGCGATCTCTCACAATATTGAACGGTTGTTTGTCGACGTGTTTTATGATAATCTACGTGTCACATGCGCTGTTGTGTTAGCTCAAGTTTCTGAATGAATTTCGTCTTAATACGTTGAGGATGTGATTCTGCGAAATAGATTATTGTATTAAGATGTTTTGCATCCGGCTATTTTGTTCGGAGAACTGAATTACGAATGTTTTGTTTAGTGCACTAAGGGTATTATTACAAAACAAAGACTAAATAAAATGCCAGGTTTAGGGGGTGAACTAAGAAGGGATTTTTGTAGCCATGATTATGTTATTCTTTCAACTTTAATGGCACACTGTTTTGTGACCTTTTTGAATAGTAACGCAAACATAATTAAATTGCAGAAGCTGTAATAAAATAATGTTTCCTTGTGTATCGTAAATAATGAAAGCTTTTTTGGCACAGCTAAACGTTTATATCAAATCAAGAGCTTTCTCGTAATTATTGAAATAATTCATTTGCACTATTTCTAGGGCTTTCAAGGCGTTGATCAAGAATTTTTACTGTTGCTAATCACAATCTGATCTGATAATTCACCTATGATAATAAAACTGCGAACCAATTTGCATTCAAAGAAGACTAACACCCATATTTGACCGGGACAATCTACAAAGCGTCGATCCAATATCTTCAGAATGGCTAGCAACTACGTGCACAAGTAGTGTAAACGAACCGAATGCATTCAGGAGTTGTCAGCTAATACGCTATTGAAGCGAATACGTACCGAATAGGTACAGGTATCAAGCTTCGGTAAAGAAATAACAAGAAGGTATTATTGTCTGTTCCATTTGCTTCTTATGTATTTTTGAGTCGAATAATTAAGATACTATTTTACGTAGCAACGAATATGCTTAAATTGTAAATTATCGCTTGTCCCGTGCCTCGGAGAGCACGTAAAGCCATCAGTTCCGGCTGTCATTCAGATCTTTGACAGTCGATACGGGGAGTCAGTATTCTCAAATAAACTGATACTGGTGTAAACCATGGAATATTGCTATCCTTTTCGGTTGCGGAGGTCAGACGGTAGTCGCCCTTTTTCGTTACAAAGAAGATGAATTACATAGAATGAAATAATAATTTCAACAAAATTCTGATTATAGGCTTCAGGATGGTTTATACTAGGTCGTGTAAGGGCGCGCTAACCAAGAATCGGAGATTGCAAACCCAGTTTAAACTTAAATATTTTTCTATTTTCGCGATTATTAGTATTTTTTTTTATAGTCTCACGCCTTTTATCCCCGAAGGGATATACAGAGGTGTAATATTACACCCACATTTCGCCATGAATTTTTGATCCCTCGTATGTAGGTAATAGGGGGCGAGCCTATTGCCGTTATCGGGCACATCACCAGACTCCGTGCTGCGTCTGAGAATTCGGAAAAACCCAGTAACACTTTTGCACGACCCGGGAATCGAACCCGGGACCTCCGATCAGCAGTCGCATACGCTATCCACTGGACCACGGTGGTAGTCAATATTTTCTTTAAGTCATTATAATAATTATGTATTCCACCAGAGTACAATAAAAAAATATTTCTCTACGAAAACAAACTTATAATAAAAAACCTAGGAAACACTTTCAACTGTGCTGATTTTATAAAAATGTATAGTTTCAGTTAACTAGAAAATCTAATAGCCAATTGCACAGTCAAACTATGGACTTAGATTAAGGCATTACGAGCAAAAAATCCAGTGTTGCCTATCGCAATATCGGCGTGCACCGTTTGTGCAAATTGCCTGGCCAGTTATTAACATTGGGATTGTATACGCACTGGATGTACAGAAAGGGTTGCCGCTGTGAAAAATGAGTTGGATTATATTACAATCTGGCTTGCCGCAATTTTAGCCGCGGGCTGTTTTGAAAATAGAGCTTTGTTTTGGTTTTAGTAATAATAGTTGATGTGTATTGATTCTGGTTAGAGAATTTCATAAACATGCATACTCGTATCTATATGCATCAATGTTTATTTGCTTTCTTTTAAGTATACCAGGCATATATCTCTTATTTTATTACAATACTGCTTGTCTTCTTCCTCCCATACTCGAAACGACAATTTGTGGATCACACATAGAACACATACGTTGTCTGGAGTGGGGATCGAACTCGTGACTCTACGCAGTGCTAAATGGTAAGGTGACCGCTGACAAAACTGCGCTATCCATGTAGTAAACTTTTGGTTCAACATTCGTTGCTACGAGGTTCTAAGAAAGATTTGGCATTAGTCACTATACAATTACTTTGTAATTAAATAGCTAAGGCTGCAACTATATTTCGAACTATTTTTTAATACTTGTTTTGTAAAGATCAATAAAAGGCATCTCAGGAACTATTATATCGCTCCCAAGACAATTGTTATGGCGCGCAGTTTGCCACGCAGTTTTCACTTAATTACACATTTTATGTTCTCACAAGATGGACTTCAGACCAGAGAGACTTACTAAGTTGATGAAAATGCTCTATTATGTTGAGAACTTTGAACGATTATTGAATTAAACAAACGCAGACAGGTACACTATCTTTCAAATTATTCCAAAATTAACTCTTGCTAAGGTTTTTATGTTAACGTAAGTTACCTACTTGATATAAAATGTACAATTTTTACAAAAGTAGTTGTCTACTCTTTTAAAAGTTCACTTTGACTTGCTTTTATTTTAAATGTTTTACTTCTCAAAAACATCTTGAAAGAACATTCTTCTTTCATCATTATCAGTTCTATTTAATGTAATCTGTTATAAGCTTCTAGACTCTAGAAAGTTTGGTGAGTAGAAAAACAGAGCAGTGGAGACATGTGAAGTCCATCAATCCGCTCTTGGTCAGGGTGATGGACTATTGGCTAACCCTTTTCATAGTGAGAACAGGCCCATGTCCAGCAAGGGGACAGTATAGAACCAGGAAAGACGTTTTATTTCTTTAAATACAATTACCTATACCGAGACTCATTCAAAATCATTGAACTCTATATTTAAATTCATACAAATTGTCGCCTGCACACCGACCGCAAACTCGTTATTCGATAGAAGGTTCTTTTTATGAAGTTTAAAATAAAAAGTACAGAAGCGTAAAGTTTCGCCTCTCGTGCATACTTCATAGTCGTGTGAGTTTCCAGAATTTTTCGCAAGAGTGCGTTTATGTTCACGATAAGTTGAATAAATATTATTGAATCGAGTACTGTTTCGAATTTATATTTCACAGTATTCGAACGTTCTTATTCTGACTTTAAAATATAGTAAATGTTTTATAAAAATTGTATTTACATAAGGTCTGAATAAAAAAAATGCTTATTCAGAATCGTGCCATGAAAGATCTGATGAAGGGCAATCTTCCTCTTTCCCTTAAGAGGCAGATCATGGACGTGTGCATTCTCCCCATCCTCACATATGGCTGTCAAACTTGGTCCTTAACAAAAGAACAGAGATCCACGCTCGAGGTGTTCCAAAGAGCGATGGAACGGAGTATTCTGGGTCTCAAATTGACAGACCGGATAAGGAATACTACTATCCGTTCCATCACAAACATCGTGGATGTCACTGGAAAAGCTGCCACGCTAAAATGGAGCTGGGCAGGACATATCTGTCGCATGTCAGATGACAAATGGGCCAAATGAACAACTCTATGGACCCCTTCAAACGGCAGACGACATCGCGGCAGGCCAAGACGGCGATGGCGGGATGAACTAGACTCCTTAAAAAAGGGTGGTTCCAGGAGGGCGAAGATAGGGACTTGTAGAAGAAGAATGGGGAGGCCTTTGCCCTGCAGTGGGACGTTACAGGTTATGAACCTGTTACGTCCCGCTGCAGGGCATCATCCGGTTGGCAATTTGGAACTTTATGTTCTTAATTGCATTAAAGATGTTTATTGTACTTATCAATCAAAAGAAATAGTAATTAGATTTTTTTCCGTTTAGCTGTTATACTCTTTGATATAGCAACACAACACCCGTAGTATTGCAAAAGCCTTCGAACGACAAACGAGCTCAAAAGCACAAAAATGAAAAAGTGTCCTGTCGAAAAGAGCACAAAAATTCACACTACGCCGGTTTTTCATTTCAGCAAGAGATAACAAATTTCGCGTCCGAAAATCTCAACAGGCCCGTGTCCAGCAGGGGGACAGTATTGAACCAGGAAAGACGTTATTATTTTTTTCTTTAAATACAAGTAAACCGAGACTCATTCAAAATCATTGAACTCTATATTTAAATTCATACAAATTGTCGCCTGCACACCGAGCGCAAACTCGTTATTCGATAGAAGGTTCTTTTTATGAAGTTTAAAATAAAAAGTACAGAAGCGTAAAGTTTCGCCTCTCGTGCATACTTCATAGTCGTGTGAGTTTCCAGAATTTTCCGCAAGAGTGCGTTCCGATCGTCGGCGCATTCGTCGTCTGGTCGCATTATGTTCACGATAAGTTGAACAAATATTATTGAATCGAGCACTGTTTCGAATTTATATTTCACAGTATTCGAACGTTCGTATTCTGACTTTATAATATAGTAAATATTTTATAAAAATTGTATTTACATTGTGTCTGAATAAAAAAAACTGCTTAAATTAAGAATCGTGACAGTAATAAGAAAAATATAAATTACATGATGTATACTAACAGGCTGTAGGAATGACAAGGAAGAAAGAATAGGTTTGTCAGATAATATACTATATCAAGTAACATTACTGTCAACAGAAGGATACTAGCGTAATTTTTCCTCATGACAACGTTTACTACAGTAAGTTTAGAACATTGAAAAAAAATGTGAGTCATAAATGAATACTTATCTATATCTTAATTATGAATTTAGACTTTCTGGGATATTTTTAAATTGTCTATCGGAATAAATGTATATCTGACTGCGAGAATCACGTTGGACTGTAAAAATGTGGACTAAAACTCGCCACTACAAAACAGTTACACGCACATCATACGCGAACAATGGAAATATACCAACTCCGACATTTACAGATTTTCATTGCATTAAACACTTTCATTGTACTTATACCTAATAAAAATTCACTTTTTTAAGCCGCTACTGTCCCTAAGATTTAAACAACGCTACTAATTAAAATATTTTCAAATTAGTTACAAATAAGTCATACGATGTCCAGTAAATATAAGAGATTTCAAACAATCACTAAACAGTAATCGAACAAATAACAAAAAAATACGTAGATGCAGCTCACGCAGCACACAAAAACTTATTTTTAAAATAATCATAATATGTTTGTCTCACTCGTGACAGTAAAGTTTTAATTTTTTTTTCTCCTAAAGACTGACTTCTCCCTTTCGCCAGCCAGTTTACCTACAACAACACGTCAACAAGCAATCATTTACGATACAATTGAAGTAAGTCGGCGAACAATTCATCATGGCTGAAAGTATTCCTTATTACATAAACATGCGGTAGCGGCTAATCTGACGCGCGGTGAGAAAACTTCCGCCGTTTTATGTATTAGCGAAAATGCGCGGTAACGCGAAAAATCATTTGATATAAGTAGTAAATATAAAAATACTTCATCGATACGCTAGATGATTGAGGGGTTAGCTTAGGTTAGAGCTGACACCATCCGGTTGGCAATTTGGAACTTTATGTTCTTAATTGCAATTTTTTGAAAAAAAAACAGAAGATGTTTATTGTACTTATCAATCAAAAGAAATAGTAATTCGATTTTTACCGTTTAGCTGTTCAACTCTTTGATATAGCAACACAACACCCTGTAGTATTGCAAAAGCCTTCGAACGACAAACGAGCTCAAAAGCGCTACCCGTCGAAAAAATTCACACTACGCCGGTTTTTCATTTCAGCAAGAGATAACAAATTTCGCGTCCGAAAATCTCGTTTCACGTACACTGTCGTTTATTTGAGTTAGCAAACAAATAGTGCCTTATTTTGTCGGCAATGAATGAGGCGGCGTGGACGCGTGGCCGTCGAGTTTATACATTGGAAACGTTTTCGGTGTGAACAGCCTTGATTGTCAATTGTTTCCCGTATCAGAAGAGCAGCACATGTCTGGTCCAAATGAAAAACAATATTCTTATAACAGAATTTGATAATGGCTATTTTTTTGCCTAACAGCTATAGAAGAGTTTTGGTTTAGCGAAAGCAGCGAAGCATAATGTTACTAGAGGATGCCCGTAGTCAAGCCCGCACCAAAAAGCGTTACTTTTTATTGAAATAAAGAAATATATAAATTTTCTATGACAAAATAAAATTTTTAGGCAGTTAACTTCTTTTTGCATAAAAATCTAATAAAATTCCAAATTTCTTCATTCATTTACTTATCTATTCAATTTCTTTTCGCTCTCGGAAACACAGGAGCTAGCATTTGAGCAGTTTTTTAACAGTTCTTGTCTATTTTTTTCATAATACATCTTGAAAAATCTAAAAGACTATACATAACCGTAAATTTGAAAAAAACCTGTCCACGCAAAAGGTAACACCGCCTACGAGGTCGGGTGTGACGTACCCCAGCCACGTGTACCCATGTGTATATACCGACGCTGCGGGCGCAACACTAATCTCGATACTGTACCTCGCCCTTCGGACCCTTACCTCCAGCTACTGAAAAGTCAGGATTCGTAAGACAATAGCAAATTTAAATAGCCTGCGTTTAAAAAATTCTCAGGTATGACATACCCGACCTCATTCACGCCGGGTTAAGTTAGTTTACAGCACAATGAAAATACCAGCAGTGTCGTCAATGTAAGCCAACGATTACAGCCTGCTATTTTCAAAGCAGATGATGCAAGTATAATAATTAGTATAATACATACCCGTTATGTAATAGGATTCCCACCAAGAACTTAGGGTCCCAAGCCAACCTCACCTGCAAGTGGTGCACCTGCCGATCAACGGACGAGGCTCTGGCAAACAAAATATCCCGATAAGCGGCAATAGGCTCGCCACCTATTACGTGGGATCAAAACACTGGCGAAAAGTGGGCGTTTAATATGCCTCTGCCTACCTCTTCGGGGAAACAGGCGTGAGTCTATGTATGTATGTATGTATGTATGTTATGTTCTGTGTCGTATCTAATATTATGTAATATTTGACACAATCACATCTCCATTAAAAAATCATCCATTGCCATTGACACGGATTCATTCCATAATACATTCATCAAAAACCCATACATTTATTACAAAAAGGATGATCAATATTCAATTTGCATTCAACTATCATAAATTATTAAGCAAAAATCAAAATTAATTATCCACAAAATGGTCCCTCCAAATATCCGTTTAATATGATATTGCAAACATATACCTACTCGCATTTCCGTTCTAAATATTGGAAGCCCCAAATCTCCAGTTACTCGAAGTCCCGGGTACGTATCCCGAATCTAAACAAACAGATGATCGTGATTCGAATACAAGGAAATATAATGGAGATGTTTGAATTAAATTAATTATACTTTTTTAGTATATATTTTTTGTTGGGCTTCTTGGAACAGATTTCAATGTTCCCGTGATATAAGTGTAATGTTATATATTTGATCTAGAAGTATACAATAACTTGCTTCGAAGAGGGTCTGATTTATCACTGATGATACTGATGACTGACTGATGTCCTCCTCGACGTGCCCGTCGACGGCGACCCAAACATCTTTTCTGGCATATTCCCGGATGTGGCTCGCGAAGCCAAACTTTGTTAAAAATACGCGGTCACAGATGGTACAGTAGAGCTGGCTGTTGGACTTGTATGTACAATTATAATTAGGCTTCAGTCGAGTCTTCCGTATTTGGCGTTTAACCAACATGATTTATCAACACAGACCCTAAACAGTTTCTTACGTGTCGTCTTTGGCTGTCGGTTGTTAGTCAGAAACGCAAGAATTTATACTTTGCGGTAAGTAGTAGTTAGTAGATTTGGTAAAGGTATACAACATTTGCAATCACATACTCTTGAACTGAAAGCAATAAAACCAATCCCTAAAATCATCAAACCATATATTATTACGTTCACCTTACGTCCAATAAGCCGGCATTACATTACAGTATCGATACTGAGTCACGAATATTTTGGTACATTTTCATCAGTCACGAATACCCCGGTACATTTCCATCGCAGTAAGTTTACTCTCGAGTTGGATCCTCTATTTTTATACATGTGATCTTTGCAAACATTTAGCGATCTCTCACAATATTGAACCGTTGTTTGTCGACGTGTTTTATAATAATCTACGTGTAACATACGCTGTTGTGTTTGCTCAAGTTTCTGAATGAATTTCGTCTTAATACGCAGAGGATGTGATTTTGCGAAATAGATTATTGTATTAAGATGTTTTGTATCCGGCCATTTTGTTCGGAGAACTGAATTACGAATGTTATGTTTAGTGCACTAAGGATATTATTACAAAACAAAGACTAAATAAAATGCCAGGTTTAGGGGGTGCACTAAGAAGGGATTTATGTAGTCATAATTATGTTATTCTTTCAAATTTAATGGCACACTGTTTTATGACCTTTTTAAATAGTAACGCAAACATAATTAAATTGCAAAAGCTGTTACATAATAATGTTACCTTGTGCCAATATCGTAAATAATGAAGGCTTTTTTTAGCTGTGCCACAGCGAAACGTTTATATCAAATCAAGAGCTTTCTCGTAATTATTGAAATCACTCATTTTTAGGGTTTCGTACCTAAAAGGTAAAAAACGGGACCCTATTACTAAGTCTCCCCTGTCTGTCTGTCCGTCTGTCTGTCTGTCTGTCTGTCTGTCACCAGGCTGTATCTCATAAACGGTGATAGCTAGAAAGCTGACATTTTCACAAATTATGTATTTTGGTTGCCGCTATAACAACAAATACTAAAATAAAAAAAATGAAAATATTAAGGGGATCCCATACAAAAAACGTGTTTTTGTTCATATTTTTTGCTCTAAATAGACGCTTTAAATTCTAATTAAAAACTTCATAGAACATGTAGTTGTATATTACCTTTCAAAATAAATCATTAAATAAAATAAATGTAAATAATAAAGGGGGGCTCCCCAAGTGGTATCGTAAGTAATGAAGGCTTTTTTTTAGCTGTGCCACAGCAGCTAAACTTTTATATCAAATCAAGAGCTTTTTTCTCGTAATTATTGAAATAACTCATTTTTACTATTTCTAGAGCTTTCAAGGCGCTGATCAAGAATTTTTACTGTTGCCAACCACAATCAGATCTGATTGTTCACCTATCTGATGATAAAACAGTGAACCAATTTCAAAGAAGACTAACACCCATATTTGACCGGGACAATCTACAAAACGACGATCCAATATCTTCAGAATGGCTAGCAACTACGTGCACAAGTAGTGTAAACGAACCGAATGCATTCAGGAGTTGTCAGCTGATACGCTATTGAAGCGAATACGTACCGAATAGGTACAGGTATGAAGCTTCGGTAAAGATATAACAAGAAAGTATTATTGTCTGTTCAATTTGCTTCTCATGTATTTTTGAGTCGAATAGGTTAGATACTACTTTACGTAGCAACGAATATGCTTAAATTATAAATAGGTAATAATTATCGCTTGTCCCGTGCCTCGGAGAGCACGTTTAACCATCGGTCCCGGCTGTCATTAAGATATGACTGTCGATACGGGGAGTCAGTACCCTCAAATAAACTGACACTGGTGTAAACCATGGACTATTGCGGAGGTCAGACGGCAGTCGCTATACTTAGTTCGTGTAGGAGCGCGCTAACCAAGAATCGGAGATTGCAAACCCTGTTTAACCTTAAACTATTTTCTATGGTTTCGCGATTATTAGTATTTTCTTTTAGTCATTGTAATGGAGTAATCCACTAGAGTACAATAAAGAATTATTTATCTACGAAAACAAACTTACACTGAGTTGATAGTAAAAAAAAAACCTAGGCAACACTTTTAACAGTGCTGATTTTATAAAAATGTATAGTTTCAGTTAACTAGAAATTCTAACAGCAAATTGCATAGTCAAACTGTGGACTTAGATTAAGGCATTAAGAGCAAAAAATCCAGTGTTGCCTATTGCAATATCGGCGTGCACCGTTTGTGCAAATTGCCCGGCCAGTTATTAACATTGGGATTGTATACGCACTGGCTGTACAGAAAAGGTTGCCGCTGTGAAAAATGAGCTGGATTATATTACAATCTGGCTTGCTGCGATTTTAGCCGCGGGCTATATTGAAAATAGAGCTTTGTTTTGGTTTTAGTAATAATAGTTGATGTGTATTTGGGATAGAACATTTTCGTAAACATGCATAGGTACTCGTACCTATCTTTAAGCATCAATGTTTACTTACTCTTTTTTGTACGAGGCATATTTATCTTATTTCATTACAATACTGCTCGTCTTCTTCCTGCCTAACTCGGAACGACAATTTTTTGATCACCCAAACGTTGTCTGGAGTGGGAATCGAACCTATGCAGTGCCAAATGGTGAGATGACCGCTGGAACCAGTACGTTATCCGTGTAGTTCATATATTTTAATTCAACATTTTGTTGCCACCAGTTTTTAAGAAAGGTGCTCCAGATTTTTCTTTGCAATATTCTGTTAAAATAATGATCAATACTAAAATCATAAACACCATCTAGTCCCAAAGTTAACTTGAACTATGGATAAATGGGTACCAGACGATGGAAAATCATACATATTACTTATCTTGTTTTCTTTTTAATTACATACATACTAGAAACACCCAGACCAAGATAAATTGAATGAATTCGATCTAAAATTATTGAATAGATAGATTATTGAATCCAGTCATAAGGCGGCAACCTATGTTTTGGTAGCTATGTTTAATGCTTGTTTTAAGATCCTTTATAGGTCATCCATCTCAGGAACTATTATATCGCTCCCAAGACAATCGTGATGGCGCGCGGTCTGCCACGCAGTTTTCCACTTAATTACACGTTTTATAATATGTTTGCACAAGATGGACTTCAGGACTTAATAAAGTTGATGAAAATGCTCTATTATGTTGAGAACATTGAACTCGTGTTGTAAGGCAGACAAGTAGGTACATACACTATCTCTCAAAATTTTATCGGAATTAACTCTTGCTAAGTTTTTTTATTTGTACGTTAGGTACCTACTAAAAGTTAATTTTGACTTCCTTTTATTTTAAATGGGCGTGTTGTACTTCTGAAAAACATCTTGAAAGAACATTCTTTTTTTCATCCTTATCAGTTACATTTAATGTAATCTGTTATAAGCTTCTAGACTCATGCTGCGATAAAGTTTGGTGGGTACAAAAACAGAGAGCAGTGGGAGACATGTGAAGTCCACCAACCCGCTCTTGATCACGGTGGTGGACTATGGCCCTACCCTTTTCAAGAACAGGCCCGTGTCCAGCAGGGGAATAATATAGAACCAGGAAAGACGTAATTTATTTTTCTTTAAATACAAGTATACCGAGACTCATTCAAAATCATTGAATTCTATATTTAAATTCATACAAATTGTCGCCTGCACGCCGAGCGCAAACTCGTTATTCGATAGAAGGTTCTTTTTATAAAATTTAAAATAAAAAGTACAGAAGCGTAAAGTTTCGCCTCTCGTGCATACTTCATAGTCGTGTGAGTTTCCAGAATTTTCCACAAGAGTGCGTTCCGATCGTCGGCGCATTCGCCGTCTGGTCGCATTATGTTCAAGATAAGTTGAACAAATATTATTGAATCGAGCGCTGTTTCGAATTTATATTTCACAGTACTCGAACGTTCGTATTCTGACTTTAAAATATAGTAAATGTTTTATAAAAATTGTATTTACATAGTGTCTGAATAAAGAAAAATGCTTATTCAGAATCGTGACAGTAATAAGAAAAATATAAATTACATTATGTATACTAACAGGTTGTAAGTATACTAGGTATGACAATGAAGACAGAATAGGTTTGTCAGATGATATACTATATAAAGTATCATTACTGTCAACAGAAGGATACTAGCGTAATTTATACGCATGACTCTTTCTATAGTAAGTTTAGAAAATTGAAAAAAATAATGCGAGTCATAAATGACTTTTTGCGATATTTTTAAATTGTCTATCGGAATAAATGTACATCTGACTGCGAGAATCACGTTGGACAGTGCAACTGTGGACTAAAATAATTCATAAATTTCAAACAATGACTAAACAGAAATCGAACAAATAACAAAAAAATACGTAGAAAATCACGCAGCGCACAACAATTTATTTTTAAAGTAATCATAATAGGTATGTTTGTCTCACTCGTGACAGCAAAGTTTTTTTTTTATTCCCCTAGAGCGACTTCTGCCTTTCGCCAGTTTACCTACAACAACACGTCAACAAGCAATCATTTACGATACAATTGAAGTAACTCGGCGAACAATTCATCATGGCTGAAAGTATTCCTTATTACTTATACATGCGGTAGCGGCTAATCTGACGAGCGGTGGGAAAACTCTCGCCGTTTGATGTATTAGCGAAAATGCGCGGCAACTTTGTTGTATGTAATGTTGTAGGAAATAATATTTCTTACAGAAAAATATAAGACATAATTAATCGATTAAATAAAATTGCAGTTTGAAAATTTGGGACCTTATCCTATTAATATGGAAAGAGAATATTCTAACTGTAAGAATAAATACGGTGACTATAATCTGTAAAATCATAAACTACTAGAATCTGCTTTTGGTAGTCTATTAATAAAATATTTTCTATTTTGAGAATTGCAATTTATTTTACGATACATTCGACTGTTCATAGATTTAATTGAATAGAGCAAACAAGATTAAATGCAGTTCAGAGTTCTCCGCTGAAGCGTAACAGAATTATTAAAGTACAAAAACTAAGTTGCTACAGCACTTCTCTATAACTTTTTAATTAGATTTTTCATAATTTAACTCTATTAAGCTCTATAAAATCACACTGAACGTCTATATATGAGGTACGTATCGAACTTGCAGCACTTTATTTATAAAAGAGAACGTAATTTAATTAGGACTACAGTACGATCCTAATGCAAAACGGAAACGCCTCTCCCTTGAGACAAACTCAATTAATTCCCTTTAAAACACGAGGCCCTCTCAATAAAGCCTTTAAAATTTAAACACATTTTGACTATTTCAAAGATAGATGTATAATATTCATCGCTCAGTCTCAAGTTTAATTTCGTTACGATACGAAACTAAATCATCGATGTATATCAAATGTGTGTTCGGAGTATGATAGGGTTGTGCTGTGCGCATGTCAGTAAGTAACTTGTTGGTCCGCCGAGCGGTGTTGAACGGCAGTGCGGCGCGGCATCGCGGGCGTCTGACTTGTGTTCGCCTATAACGTTTCCGAACGTACGCTTCCGTATTCGAAATTTTTCCGGTCGGTTTGTTTCCTTTTTGAGATTTGAATTTTTGAGCGCGGGTTGTTTGTTTTTTTTATTTTCGATTGCTTCGACGCATTTTTTATTCGATATTCAAATCCGATGAGTTGTTTTTTTCTTTTGTCATCCTTTACGAACTTGTAGTTTATTTTTCTAATGTTTTATTTACTTGTTCTCTCTAGCATGTGAATCGGAATTTATTATTTTTGGTCGTTCTATTTTCAAATAAAGGCGCTGAAATGGATACGACATAGACTTTTATAGTAAATCCTTGTGTTAAAAATGGATTCAAAAGTGAAAATAAAATGACTGATAGTGTAGTGTGATACAAATGGCTGCTAAAATACTTGTTATCGCTTGGGCGGCCTGGCTATCGTTGCCATTGGCAACGAGCCACCTGAACGTTCTCATCAGCCAGGCCGAAGTAATGAAGTTGTTAGGTAAGTCTGGATTTGATTACAAACTGTTTCAATATCTCGTTGTTATTGAATTTTGAAACTATTGATTTCTGTTGCGAGTTACTTTAACTAAAGGGTTCTTGGGAGTTCGTAGCTACTAGGCTTTTGTCTAAAACTGTTTTGTGATCGTAAAATTCGGTTCTTGTTGGCGACTTTATTTTGGTGTTGTTATTATTTTGTATTTTCATTGAGACTGGCATTTCTGTTTTCTACAATGAACGTTTTCTGTGACTTACAATTTAGTAAAACGTATTTTCTAAAGAAAAGCTTCTTTCCGTGGTCCAGTAGATAGCGTATGCGACTGCTGATCGGAGGTCCCGGGTTTGATTTCCGGGTCGGGCAAAAAGTGTTACCTAGGTACTGGGTTTTTCCAAATTCTCAGTACCAGTAGTGATTATTAAATAATTTCGACAGGAGTCTGGTGATGTACCCCGCAACGGCAATAGGTCCGCCCCCTATTAGGTGGGACTTAAAAATTCATGGCGAAATGTGGGTGTTATATTACACCTCTGCCTACCCCTTAAGGGATACAGGCTTGAGTTTATAAAAAAAAATCTAGTTTTAAGGTTTGTCTATTTTTTTTGAGTATTGGCATAGGTTACTTACTACCTATGCCAATACTCCAAAACAACAACACAACATCTTGATTGATATACCATTTTGATCTGGGTGTAGTGAGTATTCACTACTGTGAGTATACCGTATACCTACAACCTTTTAAGTGCTGTTATAATGTATCATGGATTTATGGTGATTAAAATAATGATATCCAGATTCTTAATGGCGCGAGATTTATAAAACTTAAGTTCACCCTTATTACTAGCTATTGCCCCCGGTTACACCTGCGTTATTTTCTGTACTTATCGAGACGTGACTCATTAGTTTAGATACGCAAGTCTTATATAACTGTAAGAGCTTTTCGATTTTCCGACCGAGACTCTAAATCTTTCTGGATAAAAGAAAATATACCTAGCTTTTATTTAGCTCTAAAGACTGCTCTGTATTCTTGTGGGAATCCTCTTAAAATCCGCTAGTAGGTCCAAAGATGACCACGGACAAAATAATTATTATAAGCTCTTGTACATACAGACACTTCAATTTTATTTGTATGTATGTAAATATAGTGCAGAGACTGATAGACTGATATGCAGAATGTCTCGAGTTGGAATCCACGGCGCGCACCAATGATATTCAAAGTTAAATGTGTGTTAAATTAAACATTATCGCTTGCTTAACGGTGAAGGAAAACATCGTAAGGAACCCTGCATATTTGAAAATTCTCAAAAATGTTCTTGAAAGACAATTGTGTAGTCTATCCATCCACACTTGGCCAGCGTGGTGGACTATGGTCTTACCCCGATCAAAGTATTAAAAAGACCCGTGCCCAGCAGTGTGACAGTATTTAATATAAACAGTAGGTACATACATACATATAAAAGATTTAGAAAAAGGAAAATGCGTCCTTATATATGATGGTGATATTATATTATGTAAGTAACTTAATAAAATAAACGGGTACTTATACCTAATTCCTAAGTAATTATACACAGCACTGTTAGTAAACAAGACTGATAATATCAGATCACGATAACCAGAGTGGTTTAACAGCATTTAATACACTCAAAAGTCTTGAAATTGTCATTAATCTTTTGAACTTTGAGTAAAAGAAAAGCCGATGTTTTGTTGGCACCTTCTATAGAATAACGTAAAGTGCTTTGCATTACATTAATTTTAATATTGCGTATATTAAAAATTTCTAAAAATATTTTACATCTCTCATGTTCGGTAAGTAGGTTCTTATTACCTCCAAATGGGGCTTGTAGATGACTAATTAGCGGTCTAGGGTAATAATGTAGCTAGAAAAGCCCTAGGGCGGTAAGTAATTAAAAAAAATCACTTCTTTCTTTCAAAAAGTTCCATCTAACCATCATACTGGCAATAGACATCATGCATTCAGCCCAATGACCAAAGAGGTCGCTTTGCTATTCAGCCTTGTCTTCGTGTGAGTAAATAGTCATTAATTTTTAAATATCAACGAAGCTCAATATCGTTCTTAAAAAAAAAACATTAAAAAGTTCTTTACTTGATTCTTTTTATTGAAAAAAGGCGGGAATAGAAAACTTTTAGGTACTTTAAATATTGTTTGTTTTTGTTTTTTTTTATAATTACGTGCTAATTAGGAAAAAACATGAGTTGTTCAAGTGAAGCTGCAATCCCGATTCAATGAAAATGGAAGCTGAAGCAGCAATTAGCAATATTTTTCCTGAAACTTCTAAAGAGAAATATTTGAAAACTTACGACGATGTTTTTTATTCTTGTAATGCCGGTTTTTTTCTACTTACCCCACAATCGAGATGTAAAGCAGAATAGTTAGCTCGGGTGTAAGCACCAATTGCACCCTCGAACTATAGGCGCCCTCGCTGCGCTCGTGCGCCTAAATATCTCGGGCTGCAATTGATACCTTACAGCCCTTGGCTACTAATCTACTATTAGTGTGAGATTCCTATGTATTGATATGAATTATTAATTACCGCTTGTCCCGTGCCTCGGAGAGCAGGTTAAGCCGTCAGTCCCGGTTGTCATGAATATCTTTGACAGTCGTTACAGGGCGTCGGTACCTTCTTAATCAACTGACACTAGTCTAAACCATGGAATATCGCTATCCCTTCGGGTGTCGGAGGTCAGACAGGCAGTCGCTCTGTGGAAAAGCTAATATTCAGCCAAATCCGGTTACACTAGTAAGCGGACCCCAGCTTATTATAATAATAATTTATTTGCTTAAAATGTAGGTTACATAAAGATGTTACATTGTTATCATATAGCGCCAGATACGTTTTGTCGCACCGCGACGTGCAAATGCAAAAGGTAGGTATTCATTACAATATTTTTGATTAAATAATATCATTAATTAGGTATAATTGCATCCAAAATATGATACAAATAAAATCAATAAACTTTAAATCAGCATGCACAGTATACACTTCAAAAGATAATTAATTGGAATCAAATTGTAATTAAAATGAAAAAATAAATAAATTTTGTGAAGGCATGCAGATTATCTTACAAATACATATTCATTTATTACAAGGTAGACACACATAGGTATAGTTAAATAGGCTAGTTGACGAAAAAAATTGTATAAGACCGTCCTTTAGATTATTCAAAAATAAGCGATACGTATTTTTTTATTTGTAAATTAAACCAAAAATGACCAAGATATAGCTCATTAAAGTTACGTATAACGTCATGCCGTGCTGCATTTTTTCGCACTAGGTGACGTCACACGTAACTTTAATGGGCTATATCTTTGTTATTTTTTATTTAATCGAAAAAAGAAAAAATACGTGTCCAATATTTTTTATAGTCTAAAATACGGACTAAATAAAATGTAATTATTTTGACCCTGGAAACTACCCTAATTATATATAAAATAATAGGCAGGTAGGTACTGAAATTACTTTTCAGTACCTACCTGTCTATTATTATTAGTAGTTATTGAAACTGGGATAACGCTAAGAGGATGATGATGATCCCTATGTATTGCTGTTAGACGGATATTTTGGCTTCGATATTAATACAATAGGGTATAGCCAATACATCTTCCATATAGCAGCAATGTCAATATACATACATTGTTCAGTTTATTTAGAAACATAGGTCTAGAAACATACGCTTTTGAAAATATTATGATGTATGAACTCCAAATGCTCCTCCTTACGATCTTATTTTTACCTACACGGTATAAAGAAAACTTGCTTCACATTTTTTAAAAGTTTAATTCATACCATGGTTTCATGGACTATGGTCTTGGTGCAAAGAATTAAAAAAATTTAATTATAAAATAATTTCGACACAGAACAAAAAAGAAATAGACTATTGCTACTTTAGTGAAAAATAAGTAAACTAAATTAATCGTATCAACCCACAGTAGTGACTAATACTAGCGGTCCTTAATCTTTTTATAATGGTGATGTCCGTTATCCGTTGACAGTTATAGTGGTTGCAATTCAACCAATTCTCTATTAACAATTTTTTAAAATACTCTTCCTCCTTCTGTACAAACACCACCTATTCTAAACCGCATGCGTCTATTTCTGCAGGATGCAAAAATAGACCAAATAATAGAGAAACATTCAAAAATTTTTATTTGTCCGTTTTAATTAGGTAAGTATATAGATGTTTTTACACGTGTTACTCTACTTGATGCACAAAGTTCACGACTTTGACGTCATTTACCACTATGCTAACACATTAGCTAATGCGGCACTAGGTAGAGTGCCGCTAATACACACACATATTTTTTGACATAATATTTTTCCAATATCTTTTCATAAAATTTGAAATTTAGAATATAAGTTCTGTTGTTGATCTATATAAAAAATTGTGACTACTGACTTTTTAAATTTTTGATTCTTTATTTTGATTATTATTTAGATTACATTTATTTTATTTTCTTAGCTCTTATTGTGCATGCAGTGGCCAACTTAAAAGGTTATGCAACCAACAAAAACCTTGTTAATGATAATATTGTATGAATGATTGTAATAACCACTGTTGGCCCTAAATAAATAAATAAATATTGTGACCAAGCGGTAAAATTTGCTTTCCTAAAGAAGACTGCACCTAAATTATGCAACGTGGTGGTAAAATTTGGCTCAAGTAATGAGTTACGTATCTCTCGATTAGCGGAAACGACATCTTCCCCTTTATTAGTTACAAATCTGTTGTGATTTTCCATACGGGTAACTCCGCATTGCTTAGGGCACTATGACCTTATTTACCGCTGTTTTGCTATTACAATGGACACGACAACTTATCGTATTTTATCTCTAAAGAAAAAATCAGAGGCGAGTATTTGCCGTCCATCGAACTGATTAAAAAAGTGTAATAATTATACACTGCCTCCGTGGTCCAGGGAATAGCGTATGCGACTGCTGGTCGGAGGTCCCGGGTTCGATTCCCGGGTCGGGCAAAAGTGTTGAATTCTCAATAGCAGCCCGGAGTCTGGTGATGTGCCCAGTAACGGCAATAGGCTCGCCCCCTATTTCGTGGGACCTAAAAAAATTCATGGCGAAATGTGGGTGTAACGATGCACCTCTGCCTACCCTTCCGGTATACAGGCGTGAGTCTATAAAAAAAAATTACACATTATGTAAAAATGTGATAGGAAGAAATCAATGAAAAGTTGCTATCTCACTTTATGTAAAAATGTGATTAAAAGTACTATTAGTCATATATAGAGAAGGCTATGGCGTGATTTAGGTAAGCCAAGAAAATAGAGGCAAAGACCAATAAAAATGAGACACTATCTTGTAAATCAAATTTATAGCCTCTCTATCTACTGCAGACGTTCCGTAATACGTCATACTATTAGTCATCAATTCGGAGAAATGTGACGTCATTTTCCACTATGCAACTATATTAGGTACAATGTTTGCCTATTTACACAAGTCTTTGAGAAGACATAACACATTAAGATTTAATTTAAAAGTAAAAAGCTTATATAAAACAAGATTTTTCATAAAGGTATCAAAGTACTCGTTGAGACGAATCGTATTGATGATGTTGTGTAGTTGTATTGTGAGGTGCGTACGGCCATCTTCCAGCTTCATCATCAGATCAGCTCTATGACATCATAATATTGCATTGTCACGCGGTTTACACATGCATGCTATATTTCAAATCAGTAGAAAACCAGGAAGTTGGTCATAGTTAACTGGCGAGATTATGTTACAGACACCGGGACAGGTTTAGTTCACAATTTAGGCCCCCTTAATGCTCATGTCCGTGTGCTTATATTTTCTCACTATTATATCTCTTCGTTGCTTGCCTCCTGCTTTGTTAAGGAGCGAAGTGGGTTGTTTATTTTACAATTCCTCCAATATACTTCTGATTAAGTTCGTTGCGGTTCCAAGACAGTTTAACTTTCCCCGGGACTTCACGAGCGTCAAAACTCGTTGTCATCAATGGTCACTGCTGCTGAACCTAGCTACACAGGTGACACAGTAGTGGGAATGAGGGTGGGACTAGTCACAAAAAAAAAGACACCGGGACAGGTGCAAGTAAATAAAAGCTTGTATTATAATGATAGTTTTAAATAGTCGGTTTATGGTCGCTTTTGAATATGAATATCTAGTATTCAAAGCCATGGATAGATCGATTATTGAAAGGCTGGTGCCTTTAAAGGTCTGCGACGTCATATTCTACTAAGTAACTACCATGTTTGCCCCTGTTTACACACGTTATACCCGCGACAGTATCGCAACACATTGAACAAAGGCCACATCTCAAACGTCATCCCCAGTTTCCGAAGATCAAAAAATGTAATTATCTACCCTCGATCTACCCTCAACCATTTATATTTGTTCTACAAATTCGACGTATTTCGTACGCAATTGGATGTGTGTCCGTTATTCGGTGGTGGACGGTAGAATGTTTAAGTTTTTTGTTGCATTATTGCATTTTGGGCAATATTTGTTGATAATAGAAAAATAAAATCTAAAAAATGCATTGCTAAATTCTTATCTTATAAATAGTGATACATAAATTATCTTATTAAAAAAAAATATAGACTCACGCCTGTATCACCGAAGGGGTAGGCAGAGGTGTAATTTTGTATGTTATTTGCAATAAGTATTATTTTTTATACAAAATCAGATTTTCTGTAATCTTGCTTTTATTCCCAGACTTGCCAATACACTTGTGTATAATTTACAGGTTTCTCAGGTTCTTAGTCTCCGTGGTACAATTTAGAAAGTTTAATGAACTCAATTCATTTTACTAGTAGGTCATTTTTATGTTTCAAACAACATCGGAAAAAGCTATCACTCAAAAAGAAAATAAAATCTCGAGGAATTATTTGACGACAATATCAAAATTTTTAAAATATGATTTGTTGTACTACTATCTAAATCTGACGTAACGAGTCCAACAATGGAAACGCACACCCACCTCCTCTGTACCGCTAGTTTATTACTTTAGGGAGCTCGCGACATCAGACTATCCGAATTGGAATCTTATTAGAGATAAAAGAAACTTGCCACCGAGCAATGCATACGCAACGAACATTGCCGAATGACTCCGAACATTGCCGATTAAGTCGTAAACCAACGTCACTAGATAAAGTCAGAAATATGCGTAATAGTTATTATAGATGGGTTGTAATATTTTTGGCGGTATCTTGCCGAACTAAATTTTATTGCGATGGAGTATTGGAGGTTGAGATATTTTATGGGGTGCTTTTTTACAGTTTTAGGGTAGTTGGGTTTGATAAGAGATTGGCTCGTCAGCAGAATGGGTTGCGAAAAGTGTAGCTACTACATGCATCGCGTAAGCGGCCATCTTACTGCTTAACACTGCGTTTTGTGTGAGTTCCACAAGGGGTATCAGTTTGTATTAATCCATACATTATTCCGAGTCTGGCTAGGTGTTCTTTAAGTATGTTAGTTGTGTTTTTAAAGATCCCAATATTGGAAACATACCCACATATTGCAGGAGTGGTTCCCCTTTTCTTCTAGGATCAAGTTTTTCGTTTCCGTCTGCCCGAAGAAAAATATGAAGGTTCTTCAACCACAATAAAATGAGAAAGCAAACTAATCACTTAAGCCACAAACTTTTCCAAAGGTCAAAATAATTCGAAATGTTATGATATTTTGAAAAGGGATGACATTTATAGGATTTAAACTTGAATCTCATCATTCCTACATCAAAAAAATATACTTACATAAGAACATCATCAATTGACTTACACATACGCCGTCTATCAAAATTACATTACGATATCCTTAATCGAAACCAAGGAATGATTCACACCCGATTTAAGTCCAATTACAGGCATAGTTCAACAACCCAATACTTCATTTGATCAGCGGGAATAAAGTCGACAAATGACAGCTAGGTGTCAAAAATAATAGACTGCAGTGACATCTGTCGTTGAGGGGAATTAATGACAGTTCAAACATCAATTTTGGAGGGTTCTTATCGCGGAGACACAGTGTAGGGTGCCAACTACTTACGTCAGACCACTGGCCCTGCCTGCATACGTTCGCCCAGATAATTGGATATTTTTCTTCTTTCTTTTTCTTTTTTTGGCGGCATTTTGTTTGCAGGGAGCGGAATGTGATTGGGATTTAATTAGTTTGTGCGGTGAGAGAAATATTGAGTCGGGTGCAAGGTAACGGATTTGTACGTAGTGGTTTAATGCATTGGAACTGTTAGCATTCTTTCTCTATCCAATTGTCTGGAATGACAGACTGATGTAGAATTTGGGTACTGCAAAGTAAGCAATTAATGTTACTCATAGTTAGACCAAAATGCTATTAATCCATTGAAATGTAAAATTTTTTTGGGCTTAGCGTGATTTGTCAGAGGACACAATTTTATTTCATAAATGCCAAGAGCGGGTTAGTTTAAAGTTAAATCCAAGTGTGTGGGGTTGCAGGCCTAGTCCTGCGGTGGCCATGTTGATAAGAGTGGTACAAATGGGGTTTCTAGTATCTGGCAAACTATTGGACGCACAGAAAAATTTTAAAACATCATGTGTTGCAAATTAAATTCTCTACAACTTAGGTCCCGTAGCATTTAGTCGTAAAATAAAAATAATAAAGTTACAAACGAACATCGAATGCAATTTGCAAGAAATTTTCTTTTTAGTGTTGTAAATTTTTCGTCTTCAGTAATAAAAACATACATTTAATTTGTCTTAACTACCTCCAAAACAAGAGCCTGTCCTTAAACTTGGGACTCCGCAGCCTCCAAGACTATCATAAGGTCCAATTTTTACTCACTACAACGACCATGAAAACAGGGGTTGGCAAAATATGGACAAAACTCAAACTGCGGCACTCTGATTATCATATTTAAAACTTGAAAAAATAATATAAAAACATTGGTTCTTTTGACGAAAATCTCAGTAAAAGTACACCAACATGACGACTATCATTATTTTAAATAGTTATAGCCTGTGCCTCTAGTGATGATGTTTAGCAAATCTCTTCAGACATTTTGAATCTACGATGAGATAAAAAATCTCACATTCATAAATAATATAATATTGAATCACAAGATCGAATGCACCAAATACAATAAGAGCTTTTAGTACTAACAAAATTGTTCATTTATCCAAAAGAAGCCAAATTCACGTTTAACCTTTAGTTTTGAATTAAAATAAAATTATCAATAGTATCTATTTAGTCTGACCAACGAAAAAATATATTCTATCTCTTCTCAGCGTCTCAATCAAATCGCATAAATTCTGAAACGATTTAACAGTAAACATTTACAACACACAAAGAACTCTTTAGACCCAC
Source organism: Euclidia mi (assembly GCA_944739405.2). Lineage (NCBI taxonomy): Eukaryota > Metazoa > Arthropoda > Insecta > Lepidoptera > Erebidae > Euclidia > Euclidia mi. The sequence goes on along the minus strand of OX123189.2, from coordinate 88,671,739 downwards.
GTAATCCTTTCACAACAAAATCACAATAAACAAATCGTGCCTTTATAATATTAAGGGCTCATAAAAGGTTGAGCCATATAAATTTATCAGAATGTTTGCACCGTATTATAAGGAAATAGACCACTTGTTGACGGCGATGCGTGATTGCTGCACGTTATTTTGGCCCAAATTTTCTATAAGGTTGTATTTCATATCTTTGGCCTTATTACGAGGCCGTAAAACGCCCACCATTTTGAATCAATGGAGTGTTACTATGTAGATTGAATATTATGTTGTAAAATAAGTTGGTTACTTAGCTTTATGAAAAATAAAAAATAAATTACTTAAGTGTAATAGGTGCTGTAAGATGGACAGAGGGATAGCAGCAGACCTCGAAAACAATGTCGTGACGATCTAGAGGACTTCGACAGGAATTGGCCCAACCTTTCATAAGACAGAGACACTTGAGGGAGTGTAAGGGAGACCTTTTTTTGATTGTAATTTAATTCATTGCTGGTATTAGATTATGTATGGTTTGACATAAAAGTCCCATATCTAAAAGTAGCAGAAGTTCAGTTGAGATACAAACAGACTACAATTAAATGCAGACGGTATCGGATTCAAACCCATGCCATGTACCACTGGTTTTTCGAAGTCATGTGCGTAATAAATTGTTAATTATCGCTTGACCTGTGTGTGCCTATGAGAGCACGTTCTGAGTCGTAGGCCCCAGCTCTTATTGAGATCCTTGATAGTCGTTATGGGGAGAGTACCCTTGAATTTACTGACACTGGTCTAACTCATAAATTTTGCCATGCCTTTGGGTTGCAGCTGTCAGACTGCAGCCGTTGTGTGGCAAAGCTAATATGCTAGCGAAAGTTTAACGGCAGTCGCTCTGTAGAAAAGCCAACATTCTACCAAGTCCGGTAAGACCAGTAGACGGGCGTCAGGTTCCAGATAAACAGTCCTTGATGCAACCGGGATGCAAAAGCCTATCTGAGTTTCTGATGTATAAGGTAAATTTTCATCAATAGATGTTTAGTAATTAATGAATGAAAAAAAAAAAAGAAACAACTACATATACCCCTACACCTCCAATTATAGAAAGCGCATTCGCTATCTAACTAAAAATAAATTCTCTTAACTTATAATATTGTCAGTAAATACAAACAAACTGGGGGTATTACTTTTCATGTTTTAAGACAGCCCCAAGGAGCTTCTATTCTTAGCTAAGCAAACAAAGGCGATGCGAATAACAATACAATGTTCCTTTATCTACATTGTAATATAAAATACGTCACATACGAGCGAGTACACATACATATCACGGGTATCTCGCCACAGGGTAAGCAGAGATTATCATATCCATAACTCTCTAGTTGTATTTCAAAATCATTGCTGTTTTGCTTACACATAGACCCTATAGTATTACTAGATTCTACCCGTTGTTATGACCATAGAAATTTATGTTTATTTTTTTATTTATTTATAGACTCACGCCCGTAATCCCCGAAGCGCTAGGCAGAGATGTAATATTACACCCTCATTTCGCCATGAATTTTTAGGTCCCACGTACAAGTAGTTTAATATTACGTTATTGAATGTATAAGCTACTAAACTTTGCCCGCGGTTTTGTCTGCGTGAATATATAGTATACACTTACCTACCTAAATCTTCCTCAGGAAATACCCTATCTGTTGGTGAAAACCATACAATTAGTCAAGCACGACTATGTTCGACCAGGCTGCACGGTAATGCACCTTATTAGGCTACGTACGCAAATCAACTTATATTCCCGCATTCATTATTATAAGTACAAGAGCAAAATCGCTATTGTAATATAGGTACCTATACGAACAAAGATATTAAAAGTCAAAAAAGGAACGGAAAATACATTTTACTACAGCTTTAAAAATGTAAAACAAAAAACTATACTTATCCGTGCTTTGTTGTCGATGTTTCACAGAGTATTCTATTTAAAAGCGATTTCATATAGTTTGATACTGAAAATAAACCCATACAAAAATTCAATATTTTTTGTAGCTTGCCCATGTCAGTTTTCTGAATTTTTATTTAAGAACTACGAGATTAATATTTTTATTTTATTTGTGAACTACAAGTAAAATTGTTGGAACTGAAACATATACACTGAGTTTTTTAAGTCAGTGTTTTTCCGTAGAAGAGGATGGATGACGATAGACTGACAAAGAAGATATATTAGGCAAGTGTGAATGGGACAAGATAAAGGGGAAGACCTAGGAGGACGTGCTCGGACCAGATTGGAGGCATCCTAAATAAAGGACAGGTCAGAAGTACCTTTAACAGAAAAGCATGCATGAGATACTTCATGGGAGTGAATGAAGCAAGAGAGATATGTCAGGATCGCTGCAAATGACGTTCCGTAGTCTCTGCCTTGTCTTTGCCCCTGTTTCCCGGAAGGGTCTCCGGGGAAGAGGCGTGAGTCTATGTTTATATGTATGTATGTATGTTTTGCCGTGAAGCATGTACTCAGCCCATGATATAGAAGCTACCTATACCTAATATTTATTTTACAAAACAGGTAAAATAAAAAAACTTTTTTTTTCGCCAAGATTTATTTTTCATAGCATAACAATGTGACGGTCGATGCGTAAGGTCAATGCATTTTATTTATAACCTAAAAAGTAGCTTACCCTTCGGTCACGACATATTTTAGTCTCCTAAGAAATGCTGATTTTAGAAAAAAAAATAGATTTTTTTTTGTTTATTTTGTAAAATAAATATTATAGGTAGCCAAAGTCAGAGTCAAAGTATTTTTTATTGTGAGACAGTGGTTATTTCAACGTAGCTTCTATATCATGGGCTGAGTACATACTTAACGGGAACACACTGACTTAAAAACATGGTGTATAGTTAAATTATGTTGTTGCAGTAACAAATTTAATATCTTGTGATTTAGACTTACATTTATCAAGCGAACATGTCGCTTAAAACCGAAGTGTCAAGAGATTTTTATTTCTTTTACCTAAGTCCTTTCGTATTAAGAATGGTACTTGGATGGCTGAGTTCCACTTAGCAATATTTTTTTAGTAAACCGTGTTTTCTAAAAATCAATCCTAGCTTGATCGATACATTGTTCCCGAAACCTCTGCATACTAAATTTCATTAAAATCCTTGAGACTGTTTCCGAGATTCAGATTATGGCAGAGGGTATCGGGTTCGAATCCACGGCGTGCACCAATGACTTTACCGAGTTATGTGCGTATTAAATTGTCAATTATCGCTTGTGCCTCGGAGAGCACGTTAAGCCGTCGGTCCTGGTTGTCATGAAGATCTTTGACAGTCGTTATAGGGCGTCAGTACCTTCTAAATAAACTGACACTAGTCTAAACCATGGAATATTGCTATCACTTCGGTTTGCGGAGGTCAGACAGGCAGTCGCTCTGTGGAAAAGTTAATATTCAGCCAAATCCGGTTGGACTAGTAAGCGCACCCCAGATTGAAACCGGGATAACGCTAGGAGGATGATGCTGACAAGAATTACTCGTTTAAAGGTATTAGAAAGATTTCCTGTATCGCGGGACGCAGAAAACATTTTAGCAACCAGCACAAAGAACACACACTCGTCAACAGTTTATGGACTTTGTGAACTCCGCAACACAAACGGCGGGGCGGCTGCGTCTAAATAGTACAGTCGTCAGTCGTCATCGTTGTTCAGTACGTCATATTATATTGTGTAGTTTTTAGGATTCCATACCTAAAAGGTAAAAAACGGGACCCTATTACTAAGCCTCCGCTGTCTGTCTGTCCGTCTGTCTGTCACCAGGCTGTATCTCATAAACCGTGATAGCTAGAAAGCTGAAATTTTCACAAATTATGTATTTCGGTTGCCGCTATAACAACAAATACTAAAAATAAAAAAAATGAAAATATTAGTGGGGGTCCCATACAAAAAAACGAGTTTTATTTCGTATTTTTTGCTCAAAATTACTAACTGTAACAGGTAGACGCTTTAAATTTTCACAGAATATGTAAGTAGTTGTATATTACCTTTCAAAATAAATAATTAAATAAAAAAAAGTTAATAATAAAGGGGGGGCGCCCATACAACAAACGTAATTTTAAGCAATTTGTTACTCGATCTTAATAAACAGGTAGAAACTTAAAAAGAATTTAAGTATACATACAACGAACGTGATTTTCTTTTATAGATGATGGTACGGAACCCTTCGTGCGCGAGTCCGACTCGCACTTGCCCAATTTTTATTTTTAATAAGTGTACTTATTTTGTTGAATATATTACTTATAGAACTATTTAAAATCGTTCCTTACATAATTATAAAAGTAAATTGTAGAAAAAAACTATTTCTACAACTTGTCCTTTGCAAACAAAAAAAAAATTCGGGCAACTTACTACTACGGGTACTTACTGTAATCTGTAATATAAAAACTAATCATTGAATGTGTTGCTAAGCACAAATCTCGAGAGCTGAACCAATTTCGCTAATTCTTATTTTATAATATTCCTTGAAGTACGAGGATGGTTCTTACGGATAGTAAAATTAAAAAATAAAAACAATTAAGATTCGACTGTTAGGCGGTACGAAGTTTGCCGGCTCAGCTAGTATAATATAAATATATATACACGTGTTTACTGTAAACAGCTACCGTTGTACAATTAACCACTCAACAGTCCACCGTGTAAACCCAATAAATCACCACTTATCTCCCTAAAATATGACGTCAGCTGATAGACAAACAAAAATACACTCGAAACGGTACACTCGGGTACAAAAAACAGTAACATATGTCTGCATAACCCTTTCAACGATAAAAAGTTGACGTGACAAAACACCGCCATCTACCGGGCATCAAGTTACACTTTAATTGGACACTCCTCTGTCATTTTTCAAAGCTGTTGAGTCCGAGCGATACATCACGCTGTATGATTTAAGGGGTGTAGCCAGTAGTTTGTACAAATTGACGTAATGGCACAGATTTAGTTCATGATTTATGAGTACGGGTTTTGATTTACTATGATGAGCGCGTGTCTTATGGCTCATGTAGATTTTTTTAATGTGAATTTTGTCATTAGAATTTGGGAACGATATTTTATGTAGGTATATTCTGTCTGTGTAAAAATAAAATGTTGTTTCATATTTTTTCAAACTAAATTTAGTTAAATTGCTTAAGTGCCTCTCCATTAAAAAATAACGGTGATAAAATCTAATGCTAAATAATAACAGTTAAGATTTTATTATGATTTCCTTTTAGCGGTATCATGACTTCTAAAAGGAAAGACAAGTAACCTATACATTTTTAACTTTTATATTTTACACAACCTGAATGAACAACTCATGCTATTTCCTAAATAAACACCTTTAACAATAGCAAGCAAAAACCTTTCATACAAATGATACCCGTCTTCCAAATTTTCAGCCAAGAATTATCTAATTCAAACAGCTTTTCCTAAAACGTATACTATAGATATAAACGTTAAGAAATTACAGCAAATTGGTGTACTAACAGACCAGTAAAATACAATGGGCTTCATTATTTAAATTTTTCCACGAACATTCGACAAATGTATCAATGGTTCGGCAATGTCCGCTGTAAATGGCGTCCCCTAGCTGTGGCCACAATGGGCTTGTGCTATAATAAAAAGAACCATAATGGTTGGATAACGGCATAATCACCTTGTTTAGCAAGATTGATAATAGTGCCATCTATCTGATGGGCCTGATACTTTATGTCTTGGAGACATTAGGTAACGTGGTTTCGATTGTGTGGATAGTGGTTTATGATGTCATCAGGTTTTGGAATCGTTCGGTCAGATATTTTAAGACCGTAGCATCAAATACCTTTGGAAGAATTTAGTGTCTGTTCTTTAAGTGGTTAAGCTGCTGTGAATCAAAGATTACAATTGCTTTTGACTGATCCAAACGGTTGTTTATTTACAATTAGACTATATTATTTATGGTTCGTAATTACCTTTTTAAAACGATTAAGACTATTCTATTTTATTTCAAAGATGCTGCATGATGATTAAAAAAGAAGAAATTACGCCTTTACTGGTAAGATGGAACAACGTCAAAAGGAACATTAATATTTTGCTTTATGATATATTTTTATTGTAGGTAAGTACATGAAAATATATACACATATTGGTATCCACGTAAAAAATATAAACAACATTCGATATTTAGTGCCTAAATAATGCTATAAAAGCGGATGCAGTATTAAATAAAATCGTATGATAAAATATATCCAGGTATTAATCGATGATATCTGCACAACATAATTAATGTACTGAATACATAACACTCAGAACTTTTTCGCACTCAATAAAATATTTGATAATATCTCCCAGAGGTCCATATACTACACCCCCAATGAAGTGACTTCGTTTGTTACAATGAGGGCGATAATTCAACAGTTATCATTTTTGGCCGGGAATTTGAGTTTCCCTGCCCACTGGGGCCGTTTGATTGGACACCGCGAGTTATTGCTATTTGTTTTTTTGGCCAAAATTTATGGCTGCTGATGCACTGTGCGTCGGGAGAACGTTTAAAATGAAATACAGTATATACTTTTGGGAGTGTTAGTTATGGTTTTCGCTTTCTTTTGTGGGTACAGTAATAATTGTATTTATGAGTGTAGGCTAAGGTGATTCATAGCAGCCGAAACTGGCATCTTTAAAGCCATTGATATGTTTTTAATTTATCTTTTTCATTAATAATAATCTATCATTCTTTAAGTCGTCACATATTGGTGGTCATATCATTTTATAAGTGGTGTTTTTTGGTCTGTAGTGTAAGACTTTGCAATATATATAAAATTAACAAAAAAGAAAGACTAGGTAATAAGAAATAATTTACTTCTAATAAGAAATCTCGAAAACGCTTTACAGGAATACAAATCTATAAAAGTATAGTAGTAATTAAAATAACTGCTAGCGAATTGATCAGTAAAGTATATTATTATAATGTTTTGAAATCTTATTTATTTTTACGATACTACAGTTGACTACACCATATATAAGTTACCGACAAACTGGCACATGATTTTTAAATCCTTTAATATTCCCATTAACCAACCAAACCATCAACTAAAGAAAATACTACTCATTACTAATTTGACACACCATACGTCAAAGTGACATTTCGAAACGTCAAACAAATATACCTCAGGCCAATTACAGTTGACCCTGACATTGGCAAAATCATCGGTGTACGATGGAGCCATTATAATCAAAATTGAAGTTGAAGTTGAATTACAGTTGAGGTTATTTAAACGAAAACCATTACGCAACCTGTAAATAAATAACCCAACTGTGGGAAGCATCTGGTGGCAGTCCAGACATACGGAACCGTTTGTCAACCCTTTCCAACGACAATTACTATTTACTTGTCCGAGGAACTCTGAAAATTAAATGTCATTCTTGTAACGGTGAGTTGGTGCCGTCGTAATAGCCAGTGGTTATGTCGTGAATAAACTGTGGACGGGATTCTAGAGGATACGTAAGCTTTGTAGGGTTGTTTTGACGGGTAGTTATATTGATAACTACTAAATCCTCTATAAACTCCAAGTACATAATTGTATATACTTGAAGTTTATAAAGGATTTGGTAGTAAATTGGAATAGGTGTGAAAGTTTATTGATATTTAACTCATTAATTTTGTGTAAATTATGTGCACGAGTGTATATGTGCATCAATGTTGGAGATTTACAGACGTAGGTCTAAGTACAATGACGAAGTTTTGTTAAGTCTACGCCGAGGGTCACGTATAATATATGGTTAGCTTGTACCAGCTACTTAAAAAAATACTATTTATGTAATCTTCGATGAATGCAATAGAATTCTCCTGAATTCTATTGCATTCATCGAAGAATTCTCCTGAATTCTATTGCATTAATCGAAGATTTCATCACATTGTTGACAACCACGAGGTCGTCAACAAAAAAAAAACAAATAATTATATGGCCGGAGTGAACAATTCTGCAGTAGGCTCGAACATCGCTTCTTTAGAGAAACTTTAACTATTTTAAGCTAGTGCCTACATACAAGTCTCCATCTGCACGGTGGCATTTGCCACCGTGCAGATGGAGACTTAATAATAATGTGAAAAGATACACAATGAACATAAACAAAGAACAATAAAATAGGGAAAGAATATAAAAATCATAAACCAATCGCACAAAAATAAATGAGCATGACGCTACCTTATAAATTTAAACTTCGAATACATGCGAAGCATGTTAGTTAGTAAAAATAAAGTGTCTACCAGGGAAGCTATAACTCCATCATGCACGCGCACTTGGGCCAAAGTTAACCGCTCTCACGTCTAACGTAAACATTGCGCTTCGTTTACTTTGCCACTAAGTATATTGATTAGGGGACGGCGTTGTTTGTGTCAGGGATATGTGAAGAAATCAGGTGTTAAATTGAGTTCGAATCATGTTATGTGTAAGCATTTTGACCGTGTTGTACCTACTACAAAGCGAGGTAAAACGACTTGGCCACTGTGTGGTTTATGAATGGGTGACCGGTCACAAAAACTCAGGACCCTGCATTCCTAAGACAGCATCTAAACGATCTGTTTCGACTGTCTTGAAGCTCTATAATTAGCACCAGTTTTACGACTATTGAAATTTTAAAGTAAATATTTGAGAGAGTCTTACATAGATGTGCAGAATTTATTACAAATAATTCTAGATCTCTACGGTCTGAAAATTTTTACAATGTACAAAGTTATAAACATAGTTATCTACCACGAAAATAACCGGCAATAAAACAAAAAAGCTATATTTCTCTTCCTTTTTTATCCATTCCTAAACTATAAGAATATATCATAAAAAGAGGAAACTTCTTCCAAACATCAACAACTCTTGCAATGTTACTCCGAAAAGTTTTATTTTTTATTTTTATCAAAGACAACTTGGGGCGTAGAGGGCGGTCCACGGAATTATTTATGTTACAGAAAACTTCCTACACCACTTGTTGATGGCCAAGTTGCGCTTATTTTTGATAAATTATGGCTGAAATATAGTTATGAGAATAGATACAGTCTTCTTGAATATTTATGTATATTCTTTTTATTTTAGACTAGCTTCTGCCTGCGGTTTTGCCCACTTGAGAGTCGGTTAATGGGGAAAGAATTTCGCCCACGTGCAAAAATGCATCATAATCTATTCGGAAGTTTTTGCATGAAGATAAAATCCAAATCTACAGATCCATCTTAACAAACTTAAATGTTTATAATAGCAGTAAGATTTTAATAAACGTATAAGACCGAAAAACATCAGCCATCAATATTTATTTATGTTGTTTTTCATTGTCAAAAATAGAGTCATATTTACCAATCCGGCGTTCTTTTTTTGGTTTTACAGTGATGAACTGATGACATTTCAACTGAACCAACTAGTAGGTATTGCATTATAGACCTACCGAGAAAAACCCTAAATAATCATAGACTGCACGTATGGCGTATTGGTTTTAAACTGTCGCCTTGCACATAACACTGTCCCAAGTGTTATTAGGGTTTGATTTCCACACGAGACTTATTGGGTTTCATTTTTTTTTTCCATGTCTGGGCGTTATTTGTATCCATGGGTTGAATGTTAATTATCGATAAAGAAAAGTACTCACAAATTTAGTAACATAGACAATAAAATCCTTTTTCATAGAGTTCGGTGTTCGCACAGATGATTAATCTTTCACAAAATATGCGTATATTGTCCGTCGGGCATAATAATTGAGTCTGCATAATGCACTGGGGCGTTGTTTCATTCCCATCACGTATAGAAGGATAATATTTGCTTAATGGCGGGGATGAACCCCACTAACAAAATATTTACTCGTCAATAGTTTCGTTGTCATCACGTTGTCGAAAATATAGAGGTATATAAAGCTCTACGTGACATAGACAAATATATTACAAATATGAACGCTCGCTATGAGACAAGGTATGAAGGTGAATGGAATATGAAGGTTTAGGTTAGAAGACGTGCGGATACAACTAAAATTTGTTCGTCTTTAGGCAGCTGTCTCACTGCCGTGGAAGCGACTATTGGGTTTTCTAGCTTAATTTATGTGCATTAGATTTTTTTTCAGGTAAACAAAATAAATTAATATATTTATGTAATATATATTTATTCGCTGAATAATTATTCACACTAACGCTTGTCGGAGAAGACTCGTTCCACTAGTTGGTCGCTGAGCGATCCAAGATAACACTCTCAGCAATATACCCTTTGACCACCTAAACTATCTTTTACACACTTACTGGTCGCCAACCCGTTTTCAGTTTCTAGCTCTACTCGCTACTCATTAATCGCGGCCGATAAAAAATATTGCATATCTTCGCATTTCTACCGACTTCATGAAAAGGAGGAGGTTTTCATTCGGTTGTATTTTGTATGTTCATTGCTTTAGAACTCTCTTATTTATTAACCGATTTCGAAAATAATTTTATTTGCATGGACAAAAGTCCCGTTTTATTTCGAGAAATGTTTGAAGTCTTTTCAAGTTTTTTTTAATGGTTATTAAATTATGGATTGTTGTTTTATTTGCAAGATATTATCCTGCAAACAAAACAATTGTGTTTAGGTTTCAAGATTATCTATGGACCCATCATATTGCATAATTAAACTTTTTTCGTTCGGATCATAAGCCTGTATTTTACATTTTTCGGCAGCGCATATTTTCCTTTTTATAATTTTCACAACATTAACCATTCTTCCAGAAAAATTACGTATACCCTCAGATTCGCAGCAAGCACAACAAAAACATACAGATACATATCGGAACAAGGAAATAAATCACATCTTCCTATTCGGTATAATACAATATTTGTTCTATCAACTTGTTGCGAGGTCGTACGTGCATGGCAACTGAAGCCTTAATACGAGGTTGTGACCCACTGTGGGAAATTAACCGGAAACTGGATAGTTTTGATATCGGATAGTAGTTTGGATAGAGAGGTATATTATGAGAGGATTATAGCATAGTATTATGAATGTTATGTTTGGAGATCCTGAAGTTATTTGAAGAAGAATTTTATTTTTTGCGGTATGTAGTACTTGTCGCTTCGTGCATTGCGTTTATTTCTTTTTTACATTTATCCTTTTATATTTATCACACTAGCCTGTCACTAGGAAAAATCTGCACAATGTAGAGCGTAGGCAGAAGTGTAATAGAATATATGAAACCTTATCATTGGTTTCGGTGATAAGATTGGTTTCGGTGATAAGGAGTTTTGAAATATTCATTGAGGATTCCTTGTTGATACATCATCATCCGCTGAATATATTTTGGTTTATCTGCTATAAATAAAATTATAAAATCTCAGAAAATTGCTAATGTCAGTCCCATATAAAGTGTCCCAATGCGGGGCACAGGCCTCTTCTCGAAGAATAATTTTATGCCATGGTTTCACAACGAGAGCCAAGTACTGGTTGGCAAAGACATCGTTTGAGAAAATTACAAACTTTCAGATATGTAGGTATTGTCACGATGTCTCGCTTCACCGTATAGCTAGTAATTTCTTATTTCTTCTCAATGGTTAAATTTACCGTTTTGCAAGCCATTTCAAGTATCCCAAAGATGTTTTCTACGTGGTAACTAACTAAAACTAGATACTAAATCTCCAAGATAATATTAAAGCGATTTCCATTTTGTAAGCTTGTCAATGTTTTTGCTGGGTCACAAGATTTGACTAATGGTGTAGTGTCGGTCGCAGCCGCGTCTTCCCACCGTTTTGAGCGTCTCTGGCATCCGAAGGGACGCGACGGTACGAAGCAATTTAATGCAGTTAGGAGCATCTGACGATCAATGTTTTTAGTGTTTAGATACTGTGTCAGTTTGTGCAACTGCAGGTACTGGTGCTGTAATATTTTTTTATGGTTGTCTAACTAATAGTTATATTTGCTGTATGTACTTATTTTATATCATAGTATATGACATTATCATTGGCCTTCTTAATAATTTGTTCTATTATTGGGCTTAAGCTTTGTCGTATTATGAAAACGGCTAGGCTGTAGCTCACCACTCTGGTCGAATTTAAGTTGACAGACTTTACCTCTTTCAATTTATGGAGAAATATCGGACCTAACAAAGTTTCCTTCGTCGTTCAGCAAGCGATAATTACCGATTTATTTATTTTCTAAAGACAACTCGCGCACTAGGACTAAATCCTGTGTCGCGGGGGACTTTACAAACATACAACTAACGGACATAATGAACACCCAGACTCGAGACAACAATTTATGAATCATACAAATTGTTTTCTCGTGTGGGAATCGAACCCACAGCACTCGCGCAGCGTCAAGCGGCGAGGCAGCCGCTTAAACCACTACGTGCAGTCAGATTTCGTGTCAGTGTAGCAGTCTGCTAGGTTATCCACTAGACTATCGTTACCTTATACTTATATAATGCATCATTAATACAGGTATGCCTCCGTGGTCCAGTGGATAACGTATGCGACTGCTGATCGGAGGTCCCGGGTTCGATTCCCGGGTCGGGCAAAAGTGTTACTGGGTTTTTCCGAATTCTCAGTAGCAGCACGGAGTCTGGTGATGTGCCCGGTAACGGCTAGATAGATATAGAATAGATTCGCCCCCTATTACGTGGGACCTAAAAATTCATGGCGAAATGTGAGTGTAATATTACACCTCTGCCTACCCCTTCGGGGATTACAGGCGTGAGTCTATAAAAGGAAATATACAAGTAGGTATTTCCTTTTAAAATTTCTAGAATCTCTTAATAATTAAACAACTACCTACACTATTGCTTCATATTTTGATTTCTTTTTGTATCGCTGTAGAAAATTTCCAAGTTATCTAGAAAATATCGCTTGAAGCGGTAAGATTGGCGATTGTACCTATATTTTACTGCAGTTAACTGGTCAACTAGCCATGATGTGTCTCCGAGTTGCTACGAGTGATGTCTTTTCAAATTATTTTTATAACTGTGTGGACAGTGCAAAAATGTTTACAAATACATTTTCTCGACTGCCATCTTATATTACGATTACGTTGGTTTTGTCTGGAAGTTCTTGGTATATCTGTATATATAAAATCCTTGCCTTACTGCAGTCACTGACAGACAAGCTACAGCCAAAACTATTAGGCGTAGGAAGCTGAAATTTGGCATGCATGTTCCTTGGGGACCGTAGGGGTGCACTAAGAAGGGATTTCCCGAAATTCCCACGGGATCGGGCAGAAACAGTTAAATAAAAAATGCGCAGGCGTAGCTGCGAGAATTCTCTAGTTTTATTATAAATCCTAGTACAGTTCATCGGAACACGATTCGCATCTCTAATGTGGAAGATTTTTAAGGAAGTTTGTGTCTATTGTGACGGATTAAGAATACTAAGTGTAACTATACAATTTATTTCTGTGTGTGTCGTAAAATACTTACATACATACATAGTCTCACGCCTATATCCCCGAAGAGGTAGGCAGAAGTATAGGTATTGCTACACCCACTTTTCGCCAGATTTATTTTAGTCCCACGTAATAGGGGGCGAGCCTATTTCCGTACCGGGAACATTTTACCTGACTCCGTGCTGCTACTGAGAATATCAATAAAGCAAAATAATAATAGCAGAAAAACCCAATAACACTTTGTCCGACCCGGGGATCGAACCCAAGACCTCCCGCAATCCCAAGCGCACATTTATGCCAAGAGACCAACGAGGCAACGTAAGATACGACTTAGAAAAATACACGAAAGAAATAGTATACTTGGCAAACAAAGGAATACACGACATCAATTGGAGCAAATAGTCTGGCTCGTGTGCAATAGTAGGCTAAATTCTGCTTTAGTTTCACAATAATTTTGTGACGAAAATGAGGAGAGTCGTATGTTGAGCATTAGACTGAAGAGGCTGTATGATCAGATGTGTCACCTAAACTTTATTCTATGTAATGCTCTAGTTGTAAAATAACGCTTTTCGTAAGCCTATGATTCACAATCGAGTTAGGTAGGGTTTTTTTTGCTTAAACTTGTGGTGTTGCATTTCTCACACCCTTAAAGTCCTAATACCGTGACACCTTTGAAAGGTTTCCTTAAGAAATCAGCCTACATTTTGTGGAAATTTGATACACAGATGTCTGACAGTTTTTACGTGTATGTTAAAAATTTTGCAACTTATTTTATAAATATTTGTTGCCTTTCTCGAATTAATAGCAGAGTTACCTAATTAATAAGCTGTGTTGTAACACATAAATATATAATAATAACATAACTTCACGTCTTTTATCCCCGAAGGCGTAGGCAGAAGTGTACACACACACTTCGCCAGTTATGTTTCGGTCCCAATGTAATAGGGTGCGAGCCTATTGCCAAGCGAGCGATAATTAACATTTTTATACAATAACTTCGAAAAGTCAGAGGTGTGTGCCACTACACCACTGGGCTATCGCCGCTTTTTTTGTTGTATTGTGTCCTATCGTTTTACCCACGCATTTGATTCCTGGGACAAGAACAGGGTAACCTTTCACATACGGCAACTTGTCTTGTGTATGTTCCAATGTAATTCACATATTGGCATATGTATCAACCCAAAATATGTATACCCAAAAAAATATAATTAGTCAATCATATTCTGTCCTGTTGCACGTGTAAACAATCTGCACTAACTGATCAATAGGTTGCTTTCATTAGGAAGATACCTATTGAGCAGTCGCAGACTGCTGATCTGAAAAGGAAACCTAACTACGCATCATCTGCTATTAAAAACATAAAAAAAATATAAGTATTAAAATATAAAAAGGAATGCATCGAGGCGATGAATCTACTAAGACGTTAATGACGTAAAACTTATCAAAGGGATTCTTTTTATAAAAAAGGGCGATAATTAAAAAGGTAAATTTTAACGAGGCCGATTGTGAGCGCGTTGTCAGTTAGTACTGGCCGTTGCGGAACATCGCGTAATGAACATTATTTTTTCTTTCATTCTAATTTTAAAATTTTCATGTTTTAATTTAGTGGCACGAAAATGAGAGTACGAAACGAGTGTACGAAAAGAAGGGGTTTTAAATTAAATTACTTTATATTGTGTATATATTCTGGTTACAAATTTCTCGTAGTAGCTGATGATCACCAGATCGCTTTTTGATTCCGGGGACAAGCAAACTGGTGGTGGGGTGGTCAAATGTGATCTCAGGTTCTTGAGACTAAAAATACTATATATTTGAGAGTTAATAAAATGTTCTAATAATTTTTTCTAGGCTCGATTTTTAGAGGAAAAGAGTAGCTAAGTTAGTAGGTTAATACATACATACATAGACTCACGCGGGAACTCATGTTCTCACGCCATTTGCAACGATCCTGACATATCTCTCTTGCTTCATTCACTCCCATCAGATTCCTCATGCATGCTCTTCTGTTCAGGGTGCTTCTAACCTGTTAGTAGGTATTGCATTATAATTGCATTTCTAAATGTTTCGTCTTTTTAGGGTTCCGTACCTCGAAAGGAAAAGAACGGAACCCTTATAGGATCACTTTGTTGTCCGTCCGTCTGTCAAGACCCTTTTTCTCAGGAATGCGTGGAGGTATCAAACTGAAATTTATACTAAATACTCAAATCTACGGTTCCATAGAGCTGTAAAAAAATCAAACTTCTAACCCAACGCAATCAAAAGATACAGCCGTTTATGCTGCAAATTGCAGCATATTTTCAAACTCGCATTGGAATCAAAACCCACAGGGTCCTTCCCGTGAACTCAGAATCTTGAAATTTGGTACGAAGTAACGTCTTATATCACATATAAAGGAAAAATTGTGAAAACCGTAAATTTTTAGTTACAGCATATAAAAAAATATTTTTTTTTAATAAATTTAAAGTTACTACCCCTTTGTCTTGAACGCGTGGAGGTATTAAATTGAAATTCATATCAAATACTCAGGTATATAACACCGTTAGGCTGCAACAAAATCAAGCTTCTATTTCAACGCAATCAAAAGAAAGAGCAATATAAGCATATTGTCAAACTCGCGCCTACTCGCAAGTGAATCAAAACCTACAGGGTACTTCCCGTGAACTCAGAATCTTGAAATTTGGTACGAAGCAACGCCTTATAGCACATATAAAGAAAAAATTGCGAAAACCGTAAATTTTTAGTTACATCATATAAGAAAAATATTTTTTATAAATTTAAAGTTACCACCCCTTTCTCTTGAACGCGTAAAGGTATTAAATTGAAATTCATATCAAATACTCAAGTATATAACACCATTAGGCTGCAATAAAATCAAGCTTCTATGTCAACGCAATCAAAAGAAAGAGCAATATAAGCATAATTTCAAACTGGCGTCTACTCGCAAGGGAATCAAAACCTACAGGGTACTTCCCGTGAACTCAGAATCTTGAAATTTGGTACAAGGCAACGCATTATAGCACATATAAAGGGAAAATTGCGAAAACTGTAAATTTTTAGTTACATCATACAAGAAAAATATTTTTTATAAATTTAAAGTTACCACCCCCTTATCTTGAACGCGTGGAGGTATTAAATTGAAATTCATATCAAATACTCAGGTATTATAACACCGTTAGGCTGTAACAAAATCAAACTTCTATGTCTACGCAATCAAAAGAAAGAGCAATATAATCATATTTTCAAACTGGCGTCTACTCGCAAGGGAATCAAAACCTACAGGGTACTTCCCGTGAACTCAAAATCTTGAAATTTGGTACGAAGTAACGTCTTATAGCCCAGAAAAAGGATGCGGAAGGCTGAGGACCGTGTACCTGTGGTGCGTGTTGGGAGAGGCCTATGTCCAGCAGTGGACTGCGATAGGCTGATTGAGATTTTAAATAACCCAGACGCTGCAAACGGCCATTGTGAATGCTTGCATTTCGAAATGTTTAATGTCAGAGTGATAACTGTATATAGGTCACCACAATGTCCAATGAATGTTGCAATAGAATGCATAAATACAACAATATACGGCAGCAACCTCAATAGGTATAATTCATGTTCTCGTCTGATTGTCGTGGGAGACTTCAATATTGATTTTAGAATGAATCCCCAAAATGGAATTTTCACATATTTTTCATCTATAAACATGTTTCCGTTAATAAACACTAGCACAACACGAAGTAGTACATTTATAGATAAAGTTTTTTCGAACTTCAATGTTCAATGTGGTACTTTCATACCTTTTTCAGTCTCCATTTACTGATCTGGTTCAAATTTGATACTTAATTCCATACTTTAAAATTTTCATTTCCTTTGTATGTTTTTTTTAATTTACATAACGTAACATAACTTCACGCCTTTTTATCCCTGAAGGGGTAGGCAGAGGTGTATTACACACCCACACTTCGCCAGTTATGTTTCGGTCCCAATGTAATAGAGAGCGAGCCTATTGCCATCTACCGGGCACATTACAAAGCGAGCGATAATTAACATTTTAAATACACACATATGTAACTCCGAAAAGTCAGTGATTTGTGCCTGGGGTACCTGGGGATCGAACCCGAGATCATCGTCTCGGCAGTCCGTTATCTACACCACTGGGCTATCGTCCCTTACTTATTTTTGTTATTTATTTAAGAATTTTTTTGATTTGTTTTATTTTATGTGTAAATAGTCACCCTCGTTTAATTTTCATCGCAAATAAATACTATAATTATTAAAAATACTTGATTAGTATTTTTGTGACAGATTTCTAATAGTCACTAAAACTTTGTAAATCAATAACTTTGATAAAAAAACTTACCATCATTCATCAGCAGACTTTTGCAAGGCTGCTGCAAGGCTGGTATAGGTATTTAAGTTATATTATAAAATAAGCGATACATAATGTTAATATAAAATAAAGGATGACTGATTACAAACGACAAAGACACCTTTTTCTTTAATTTATGCTCCTCCAGCTTTCCATACTGTAATGTTATGGATTTCATTTTGCAATAAAAATACCATAACTATGACTGGTAAACTTTTACTTATATACCTACAGGTTTGTACGGAACCCTCGGTGCGCGAGTCCGACTCGCACTTGACCGGTTTTTTTTAATTTTGTCTCGTTAAATTATTTTTACCCAAATACACAGCAACTCACAAACAAAACAAAAATAATTCCTACAATTTTCATCTAAAATGCCGTAGACCAAAACTTGGAAGTTCTATTACTTCCGAAAATATACGGCGCAAATCGAAATAGTACATTCCAGAAACTAAGAAGTAACATTAAAATTTACATAGCCAAGTTATAAAACAAACTGTTACAATGAATTTTGTTGTTGTTGCTAACGAAAATTACTTCGGAAAAACTTAGTAAGAGGGTCTACTGATCAAAAGTCACTTTGAATTGTGAACTTGATAGAATTATTGGCTTTTAAACAATAATGATGATGAAGGACTGTTTGGATGTTTTTTTTTTAATGGATGTTTATGACACTAGCTGTTGCCCGCGGTTTCACCTGCGTTATTTTGCGGTATCTCGACAACAGCATCTATGAGCTCAAATTATAGCCTATATGTTGACCTACAAAATCTTCTATCTTCCATTGAAAGTCCCATTAAAATCGGTTTAGTCATTCCAAAGTTGTTTATGACTTGGTACTGCGTAGCTAACTATATGCATTTGGATAAACAGAGTTATTTGGATATCACATACAGACCCGTCAATTTTATTTACGTGATGTAAATGTATAGATTAATTTGGTTATTAGAATCATATTATCATAAAGAATCAAAATACTATTTTGACAATAATTATAACGTAAATACATTATATCAGTTAGAAGCCATTGCAAAACATTTTATTTAAAAGCCTATATCAATATACACCAATACAACTTACTCAAGGTTTCACTCACCGCCTCATCGAACCGAACGTTGCGAAATTCAACAAAAACACAAGTACATCCAAAGGAAAACCATCGTGAGAAATCTCACATGCTGTAAGAAAATCGATCATGCATAATGTCTGAGCCCGGTCTCCGCTACGTATTAACTATTGGCACGCGCGAAGGGTTGATGAACGATCGCAAGATGCTTTAAATGCAACTTTATGCAGCAGAAATTTATATAGCAAGAGATGCTACATTTTAAATTGCATAAAATTATTCATATTCCTTTGATTTATTATAAAACTTAACACTGAAACGCGTAGTACTGGTTACGCGTTCTAGGGTTCTGTAGTAAATAAAGAGATTTTTTCTAGATTCACCATGTCCATATGTGGAAAAATTCAAATGATTATGCACTGCACACATACACAAAAAATAATATGAATTGAAAAAATAAAGTTCTATACCTGAAACAAATGTCATAAATACGTAAAAACATTTTTTTATTTATCTATTACATCGTAGGAAGTTGATCCTCACGGTAGTAGAGCCTTGCTGATTTCCGCATGAATGGACCGGCTCGACCGGGGAAGTACAACCCTCTCACAGAAAATCAACGTAAAGTAACAGTACCTAAACTGTTGCGTTTCGTTCGGTGAGTGAGAGTACCGGAGGCCCTATCCCCTATTCCTTCTCCCTCATCCCACTCCTTATCCTATCCCTTTTCCCAACCTCAAGGGGCAGCAACGCACTTGTGACTCCTGTGGTGTTGCTCGTGTCCATGGGCGGCGGTAATTGCTTACCATCAAGCAATCCGTCTGCTCGTTTGCCGCCTATTACTATAAAATATATATATGTATGCAATTATATTATCATTAGGAGCTATTCTGGGTTTCCATAAATACACAAAGTGCTGACGTACTAATGAATTTATAGGGAAAAATTCACAGCCAATTAGGCTGTACTAATTAGCAAGTGAAAGTCGTAAACAACAAGAGAGAAAGGATTCATATTTACGAACGTGAATACTGTGGTTACATTCTTCTACTAGATATTAATGCAAAGTACCCTATGTTGTAGTTGATTGAATCAGGCGTTACTTGGCGGAACTCTATTGTAACCTAATGGAAGGAAAGAGGAACCCACCACGCACCCTCGGATTGACCACCCCAACTATTGCAATAGAAAAAGGTTGACAATACCGAACTCCTCTAAAAGGATAAGGCATATAGGAAACGTATGGGTTCTAGGAAGATACCTTCCTGGAACCCATACCATTCCTCTTTCGGTTTTCTATTGCAATAGTTTGGGTGGTCAATCCGAGGGTGCATGATGGTGGCTACCTCTTTCCTTCCATTAGGTACCCAACGTTGTTTGACTTGTTTCATGCATTTAATGCATGCAATTTTCAATCTTATATTTATTTTATCCATGTAGAAAAACGAAAGCGAGGTAAAAATTAATGACAATTTTTATGAACGGTTTACCATAATAAAAAATAAATAATTTATATAACGTTATCTATCACAATACGAGCGTACGTAAGTACGTGTAACAAACAAAATATATATTGCCAATTTCACAAAAAGGAAACCCATATATCTTGTAGACCCAGAAAAATATCGAATATCCTACTTACTACTGTTTTTTATTTAGACCTTGTCACATTATATTCTGTAGAGCGAGCAAAAAATACGCAGAAAGTACTCCTTAAACAAGAATTGGAGAATAACCGCAAATTTCGTTCGCGCGAATGAGGTACCGCGCAAACCTAAATTTATTGCTACGATAACAAAACTTCGAAGAGGCGGCATAAATTCCATTTGTAGTACTCTTCGTTTACTGTGCCCACTCTTTGTTACAAAAACTTGGATGATAAAAATAATACAAAGTTCTACTTTTAAAAATGCAAGCGTTTTCGTGCATTACTCATCGGTAGTTTAATTTTGGACAAGTTTAAAGTTAGGCTTGGTGTAAATTTGG
This sequence comes from Euclidia mi, assembly GCA_944739405.2. Taxonomy (NCBI): domain Eukaryota; kingdom Metazoa; phylum Arthropoda; class Insecta; order Lepidoptera; family Erebidae; genus Euclidia; species Euclidia mi. The sequence goes on along the minus strand of OX123189.2, from coordinate 88,650,989 downwards.
GTTCAACTAATATAAACTGTGAATAAACTGACTGTATAGATATATTCGCAGGAGGCAGCGATAGCCGAGTGGATATACCAACAGACTGCCATGTGGAGGGTATCGGGTTCGAATCCACGGCGCGCACCAATGACTTTTCGGAGTTATGTGCGTATTTAATTGTTAATTATCGTTTGTCCCGTGCCTCGGAGAGTACATTAAGCCGTCGGTCCCGGTTGTCATGAAGATCTTTGACAGTCTTTACAGGGCGTCAGTACCTTCTAAATAAACTGACACTAGTCTAAACCATGGAATATCGCTATCCCTTCGGGTTGCGGAGGTCAGACAGGCAGTCGCTCTGTGGAAAAGCTAATATTCAGCCAAATCCGGTTAGACTAGTAAGCGGACCCCAGATTGAAACTGGGATAACGCTAAGAGAAAGAAAGAAAGAAAGACATGTTAACAGGAAAAATAAATAAGGTAGATTATGACAGTCATTAGGGAGGACATTGTCAAGTCATGGCAATTTGCTAGCATTTTGGATTGCACAGGTCAGACAGCAGTTGCTGCGTGGAAAAGCTGATATTGTGTCAAATCTGGTTACGCTAGAATACGGGCTTCGGGCTTAAGAGCCAGGATAGCGCAAGGACGATGATGAATGAGGAAAACATTCATATCCTGCTTCACATAGACCTAGTGAAGCAGAAGTAAAACGGATATCTTCAGTCGAAACTTTGACCAAGATAAAGAGAAATATAAAGCATCATCATTCATCATCAGCCCTTTATACTGTCCCACTGCTGGGCACGGGCTCTTCTCGCTATGAGAAGGGTAATGTCATTGTCTACTACGCTGGCCTAGTGCGGGTTGGCAGACTTCACATGTCTTTTGAGAACATTATGGAGAACTCTCAGACATGCAGGTTTCCTCACGATGTTTTCCTTCACCGTTTAGCAAGCGATAATTAACAATTTAATACGCACATAACTCCGGAAAGTCATTGGTGCGCGCCGTGGGTTCGAACCCTCTGCGTTGCAGTCTGTCAGTCTCTCCACTGGGCTATCGCTATAAAGGGGTCTAGTTCATAATATCGAAAGTCACTAAATCGATGGTCGCTGTATCGAAAACGTTCCATCGACGGGTCAATGTATCAACAGTACCCCAAATCGATGGTACGCTACATCGACAGTACCCCAAATCAATGGTACGCTACATCGACAGTACTTCAAATCGATGGTACGCTACATCGATAGTAGCCCAAATCGACAGTACGCTGCATCGACTACCCGACCCGAGCCAGATTTAAATAAAAAACACAGGGTTCTTTAAAGTTTTTAATCACAATTTGTTAACTGTGTAAATTACTTGATTTTGATGTAACTTATCCGACGATAGATGGCGCCACTCATCTGCAAAGTCCCGAACAAAAGGCATGCATCTTAATTCTCTAATCATAATTTAAACTAATGAATGTGTTCCTCATCCTTCGTTCGCATTTATAACTATTTATTTCTGTATAAATGTTATGGAATCATAATAATTATGTATCTTTTAGCGTATTTAGTTCATACAGGGATTTAGTAATTGTAGCTTTGCCATAAACAAGATATTTCGTACTACCCTCATGAGTTTGTAATAATATGGTTTTGAATCATTTTGTCGTTTCTCTTGGTGTTTGTTGCGAAAATGGACGAAATTAAATTAGCTACAACGCATAATAATAAGCAATGTTTAGTAATAAACGGTTATAAAATGGTGAAGAATAAAGTAAACGATAAAGGTGTGCACTACTGGAATTATGTAAAAAAATATACCGATGCAAAGTGTCTTAGTATCTACTTGTAGCAGTGTGATCTGTGATTCTAATCACGTATTAAAAAACAATATCACAGCTCACAATCATGCTCCACAACCTGGTAAGTAAAAATAAACTAATCGAATGCCTTTTCTTGCACCTGAGGTAAAATGGACATTTATGTATTTGCAGGTCTTATTGGTGAACTGCACCTAAGAGAAAATGTGAAAAAAGAGTCTAGTACAAACATAATGGAAAAACCATGTCAAATAATAAACCGCAATCTTGAGATGGTGCCAACATCTAGTGCATGTGTTTTACCAAATAAAAATGCATTAAGGCAGGTGGTAAAACGATCCCGAGCAAAGAATAGACCATCAGAACCACAATCTATCGATGACATTCAAGTACCAGATGATTTAAAGATGTTTGATGATGAATCATTTTTAGTTTCAAATACAAGATTTAATAAAGACGGTTGCGTGCTAATTTTTTGTACAAAAAAGAACATACGGCTGATGAAAGAATCACCGATATGGATAATGGACGGGACATTTCATTGTTGCCCAGTATTATTTTCACAACTTTATTCGATACATGGAATCGTTGGTGACGTAGGGTATAATACTCAAACAGTCCCTCTTGTATATGCTCTTCTATCGAGTAAATCCCAAGAGTGCTATACTCATTTCTTTGAACAACTCAAATGCTACGCAGACTCTATTGGTGAAGTTATTTTGGCCCCGGAATTGGTGATGACAGATTTTGAAGTAGCGGTTATAAACTTTGTTCGGTCGGTGTTTATTGAGGCCACCCACAAATGCTGTCTTTTTCATTTGGGATAGAACGTTTGGCGAAGAGTACAGCAACATGGTTTACAGAAAAAATATTGTGAAAATGCGAATTTTGCTCTTAAAATACGCCACTTAATTGCTTTGGCATACTTGCCGCCAGACGAAATTCCTAATGCGTTTGATATGCTAAAATATAAAGTTCTTCCTAAGGACAGCAACACTGAAAATATTATACAGTGGTTTGAGACAACATATGTCAGAGGTAAACAGACTTCGCGTACAAGTGCTGACAATAAAATAACTATATACACCACTCCTCCGCTGTTTCCACCAGATTTATGGTCTGTTCACTACAACAACGAACATAATTTGCCTAGAACCCAAAATTCCGTAGAAGCGTGGCATAGGCGCTGGAATTCGTTGCTCAAAAATAAAAAAAACTAGGTTTATACTCTACTATCAAAGAGCTTAAAAAGGAGCAGATCGCGGTGAATTTTCAAATTGAGCAGGCAGAAGCTGGAGCACAAGGCCCTTCCTCTAAACAAAAATCAAGACAGTCAGAATGCTATCTCGCATTTTATTGAACAAAGAAGCAGTATAACTGTCTTAAAGTTTCTTAAAGGGATTGCTAGTAACACTTATCTTTAATTTTACACATAGAGTTTACCAGGTTACCTGTGTGGGTATAGATTTTTCTATAAGTGTTTTTATTATAAACAATAACAATATTACATATTATAACAAATCAATAGTTTTAAATAATTGATTTGGATAGTTTTGTTATTATTACTTTTGGAAGTTTTCTTTTTTAAATTATTAGTACTATCAATCAATGTTACTGAATACGAATTTATGTTTTTTCAACCATTTAATGCGGGTTCAATCAAAACTAAGCAATTTACAGATTAAACAAATTGTGATTAAAAACTTTAAAAAGCCCTGTGTTTTTTATTTAAATCTGGCTCGGGTCGGGTAGTCGATGCAGCGTACTGTCGATTTGGTTTACTGTCGATGTAGCATACCGTCGTTTTAGTGTACTGTCGAAGTAGCGTACCATCGATTTGGGGTACTGTCGATGTAGCGTGCCATCGATTTGGGGTACTGTCGATGTAGCGTACCATCGATTTGAAGTACTGTCGATGTAGCGTACCATCGATTTGGGGTACTGTCGATGTAGCGTTCCATCGATTTGGGGTACTGTCGATACATTGACCCGTCGATGGAACGTTTTCGATACAGCGACAATCGATGTAGTGACTTTCGATATTATGAACTAGACCCGCTATAAAGCATCATAATAGAAAACCCATCTATGATACTTTTCTCATAAATAAATAACTTTATTTTATACACATATATTAGGTGCTTAATATCTCTACCACACGATAATATGTCGCCAGCAATAAACCATTTTGCTAGTAGTCATAATTTACACAGTAATTACTAACACACTCATGATCAATCATCGTCTAGATTTAACGAACAGACTTTCAAACACCCTAATGTACTTTCCCAATATTTTAAACAATTACATACTTACTTACTTAAAACAATGTATAACATTCGCGTAAATCCAAGTAAATAGTAAATAACATACTTTCCAAACTTTAATTTATTCGGTTTTACTCTTTATCACTGCACTATACTACTAACTCTCCCTACCCTACCTTTAACGTAATTGTAGATATTTAGTATTCTAATCAATAATATTAATTATTATATCTAAGTAATACCATACGCAGGGAAAACATAACTTGGCAATTAACAAGGTTTGATTGAATGTCGACGGGGCAATATCTGCCATCTATACAAATAGTTACCAAGCATCACTAATTCAAACTGATTGCGATAGCAAACTTGTAATATGACTTAGCCAATCATAATATTTCACAAGAGGAGGGAACTGTAAATACGTGGAAATATCAGATGCAGATTAACTTTGGAATAGAATTTGTCGGCAGTCTGTAAAGATAATTTAATGGTCATACTAATTTTGAAATTATCTGTATAAAGCAGGAGCTATTTTTCGAAAAACTCATTACCTTTGAGCTCTGCTTTGCGAGAATCATCTTGTCTCATAAAAAATATACAAAAACTGCAATTTTCGAGTGAGATTTTCAAATTATGAATCATGAGTTTCATTTAAAGAGTGTTTATTTCAAGTCTGAAATGTAACAGTTAACCAACCAAGAGAAAAGTATGGGTGCACTGTTCATACACTCGCCACAATATATAATACTAGACGTCGCCAGCGGCTTCGCCTGCGTCAATTATATACATATATAAATAAAGCTTTCTCTTGAATCATTCTATCTAATAAAAAAACGCATTAAAATCCTTTGGGTAGTTTTTTAAGATTTAAGCATAGATAGGGACAGACAGACAGAAGACAGATATTGTTTTATACTATGTAGTGATTTCAATAAAATTTCCAGAAACACCAACAATGGTAGTCCGTTGGAAGACCGTGTTGTGATGGATTAAGAAAACAAAGTATCATTTCCTCATTTCATTCGATGGGCATCGTAACAGGCGACCAAGGAAAATACACTTATAAGATAGCCTTGCGGAAGAGACGGCGAATTCGACATTATACCCTATGCCGACCCGTCTGGCTAGCGTGGTCCTTATGGCAAAGAGAAAAGGTCAAAGAGCTGATGACAGTGTGCCTAATTGGAAATGTTTGAGACATTTAATATACATATCAGTAGGATTTGACTGTTATATAACTACTATGATGTTCACGACTCACACGTACACATGCATAGTTATAAGATTACCACCTAAGCAAGTGACGATGGAGATCAATACAAAATTGGAAAATTGTAACTATATCTATGTCAAATAAAATTGACAAATCCACTGCAAAAATGACATTCGCAGTATACATAGGGATCCAGTGAGTAGTTTATAGCTAAGTTATAGCAAAACTTACGTATTCAAAAGCCACTGCTATCATCACCACATCATATAGTAATATCCTCATGTTATGCTCATTATATAGCATAGTTTAGTGGTCCATATTCCCACATTTTATCACCTAGTTCTAAGTTTTTACTACTCTAGTCGACTATAAACGGTTTTAATTTTCGTTTCATAAATACATCAAAACTTCGACCACACCGCTTGGAGTTAGTACATTAACCAATTAGTTCATTCCAGTACCTTCGCGCATCCTGCCGTAATTATGATTTCATATATGCAACTGTATTCACGAGACCAATCATAAACCTTGGTGTTTACCCAGAAATTCCTCACGAAGATACCACGTTTATTGCTGCACACCGTTTATTTATTCTAAAGGGCTTCCGCGTAACATTTATTAAAATGGCGATAAAGGCTTTATTTATTGTCTCCATGTTTGGCTAGCACGCAAGCAGTGAGCGCTATTTTGTCGTTTTTTGCGACGAATTTAAATTGGGTTGACACGATAATGTTGAGGAATGCTTAGGATTCCGTGTGATTCACTGTAGTTGTTTCGAGATTAAAGGTGATTCTTTAAAATGGGGCTGAGGAATGTTTTGGTAAACTAGCTCGGCGGTAATGTAGATGAGCTTTTTGGTAGTTTTATTTATTTTGTCTGAGGTGTATTTTCAAGTTTTTGGAAAGTGCTGAAAGTATGCAGGAGCGGCCGGATTTAGTGAACCTGTCAAAGCAAGAACTTAAAAAAGTGTAAGTTATATATGAATAAAATTGTTCAGATCCAAGTGGAATAAATTTAGGCAAGTTTACTACCCAATTAATCAAAAAGTCCTTTATGGTAAATTGGATAGTTTCCACATTAATATCTGTCTCTGCCTGAGCTATTCGTAAGCCTTCAAGTAGGTATAAAGTGAAAGACTTAAAAGCCTATAAAATAACTTTTACAAGTTCAATTCATTTTCAGAATCCAATTTGAACCTGAATTTCGTACACATACCCACAATATAAGCTCGAATACAATACCATTTACGCATTATTCCGTTCCCATAACGTACCTACGCACGAAACAGAACACTGTAAACTACCGAAAAGTCGAATGATATTTAAAAGTACGGTAACGAGCAGTTACTGACGGTAATGCGGTCGTAAACGTGGTCCACCGTGACGGTGTAGCCACTCCGAGGTTTAATGAACCATTATATGCCGTTGTCAGGTGATACGACACCCAGCGGCTTCGTTTGGCATTTGAGATTTGCCGAAATGGCGCCTGCTAATATGCTTTGTTGTGTCTACGGGTTTGAGGGTTTGAAGATTTTATCATATTGAATTTAAGCATGCGTGCTTGTTTTTTATGATTTCGAGAACAAAACATTTTGAATATTTTAAAGGAACATTTCAGTCTTTTATAAGATACTTGAGAGAATACCTGCAGCTACGCCCGCAAAATGTTTTTTTGTCGATTCCGTGAGAATTTTGGGAAATTCCATCTTAATGCACTCTTACCGTCCCCAAGAACTAAACATGCCAAGTTTCAGCTTCTTGCGCTCATTAGTTTTGGATTTGCGTGATCTTTCAGTCAATGAGTAGGTAACGCAAGAGTTATATATTGTATATCTTTACAAAAGTGTTAGGAAATTAGAAAAATATGAACATTCCTTAAAAATATACTTTGTTTTATACAATCTCTATCCCCGAAGGCGTAGGCAGAGGCGTAATATAGCAACCACATTGTGCTATATTATGAATTTGTAGGCCCCACGTAATAGGTGGGCAGATTATTGCCGTCACCGCGGGCACTTTGTCTGACTCTGAGCTGCTACTGAGAATTCGGAAAAAGCCAGTAGCAGTTTTTCCCGACCTCTGTATAGAACCCGGGACATTCTGATCCGCAGATGCATACGCTATCCACTGGACCACGGAGGTAGTAAACACTTCTACGGATTAAATAGTTTTATAATTTTTTGACTTTTTCAGAAAAACACAAACACCTTGAAGGCGGACTCATAAATTAATGTAACTTCGAAAACGCTGTGGTGCGCGTTGTGGCTCGACCATCTCTCTCTGCACTAGCCTATAGCTGCTATTTTATATGCTCAAAAATGAGAAGATAGACCGCTCCGATTCAGATTGTACAACTATGCCTTCAATTCATCATCATCAGCCATTAACAGTCCACTGCTGCACTAGGCCTCTCCTTTGAAAGGAGGGATTGGCCTACTATACCACGCTGGCCAAACAGGTTGGTATAGGGTTTGTATCAAGTTTTCCTTCTCTTACAGTGCTGTTCTCTGCATTATATGCTCCCTCTGTCGGCTCTTACTACACCCATGGCATGATATGGGGTGGTGACATTCCGTATTCTTAATCCATCACCACACGGACTGCCTTCAAACTTATTGTACAATTGTTAATGAACAAAGATTTAATTTGAAAACCGACTCCTCTTTGTTGCCCCTTAAACACAAGATAACAAATAATATTACAAACGCAAAGTGCAAACATTGCCATAAAATAAATGTAAGCTACACTTAATTTCATTGTTACAAAAGCTTTTATCATGAACAATATAATCATGTGCATAAGAGCAGTTGCCAAGAAAAAGGACAAACAATTATAAATACGAGTAGCTACTGCATTTTAAACATTAATTGCTAACTGTAATATTTACATACATACGTAGAACATTCTCTGTTTTATCGCCCGTGACTTGTGAAATCTTATTGCTCTGTGTACGTACTAAGTGTTTTTTTAGGGTTCCGTACCTAAAAGGTAAAAAACGGAACCTTATTACTAAGCCTCCGTTGTCTGTCTGTCTGTCCGTCTGTCTGTCACCAGGCTGTATCTCATAAACCGCGATAGCTAGAAAGCTGAAATTTTCACAAATTATGTATTGCCGGTTGCCGCTATAATAACAAATATTGCCCGTTCTTTCTCATGGTTCTATCTATTGCTTTGCGAACGTGGCAGTAAATGTAAATGTAGAAGCATACAGTAATAATGTTTTAAATTTGAGTATAAGTAATTATTTTATAAATTTATTATTTTGACGTTCATAAGCGTCACATTGTGACCCAAATGAATAAAGGATTTTGAATTTGAATTGAATTTGAATTTGAATACGAAAAATAAAAAAAATGAAAATATTAAGGGGGTCCCATACAAAAAGCGTGGTTTTTTTTCGTATTTTTTGCTCAAAATTACTAAATGTAACAGATAGACGCTTTAAATTTTCGCAGAATATGTAGTTGTATATTACCTTTCAAAATAAATAATTAAATTTAAAAAAAGAAAATTAAAAGGGGGGCTCCCATACAACAAACGTAATTTTTAAGCAATTTATTACTCGATCTTAATAAACAGGTAGAAACTTCAAAAGTATTTAAGTATACATACAACGAACGTAATTCTCTTTTAAAGATGATGGTACGGAACCCTTCGTGCGCGAGTCCGACTCGCAATTGCCCAATTTTTTAATAAACTTAAATATGACAAATGTATGTCGACGCGTTAATTTAGACATGAGTCATCGAGGCATCTGTTGGCAAAGCGATGACTTCGGTGTGGGTAAGAATGAGTAGCAAAAGATAATTTTAAAAAGTACGGAACAGTGCAAGTTTAAAAAGCGCGACTCCTTTTTCGTCTGTAAATTAAAACTATACAGCTAGATTTAATACCACAAAGCTCTTATGTTATGTAAAATTTTACATGGTTTGTGCAATTACTTGCTTTGTAGTTACTACTCACAAATTTTTTTTTTTAGTTTGGTACAATACCTACAGAATGTTGTGCGCTAGACGACAAGTATTTCTAAATTCCAGTGTTTTTCGTATACATATTTGGTTTAAGTCAATATGAAGTTTCCACGTAATCCAGTAATAAATTCCAGTAATTACACGTATAAATAAAGTATCTCACAAAAGACCAAAATAATTGTATTCCCGTTCTGTAATCAGTAGGTATTCGAAAATAAAAATGTATGCAATCAACATAAATATCGAAATGATATCATCATAATTGTGGTCGGTAAAACCATCAGCTTTAACTATCTTCAATTCACATTATAGCTTTATCAATTTCCATACCAGAAACATTAAAACATTTTCCATTTCCAGATGACTGTTGGAATAAATTTCCACAATATTTTTTACATTTCCACACCTCATTTGGCCGCCCAAATGAATCGTTAGCCGTCCCTTGAAAGCCTCATTATGCCGTCGTAACTGGTGCATCACAGCTTTGTGAAATTAATACAAATTTGTATTTTCGTACTGGCTTAATGATTATGTTATTGGCATGTTCAGGTTTTGTTATAAAATTCGGTTTGAGTCTTAATACTTTTGAATTGACTGCCTCGTTGGTCTCTTGGCATAAATGTGCGCGTGGGATTGGGAGGTCTCGGGTTCGATTCCCGGGTCAGGCAAAGTGTTATTAGGTTTTTCCGTTAGGAAATTCTCAGTAGCAGCACGGAGTCTGGTAATGTGCCCAGTACGGCAATAGGCTCGCCCCCTACGTGGGACCTAAAAAGTCATTGCGAAATGTGAGTGTAATATTACACCTCTGCCTACCCCTTCGGGGTTACAGGCGTGAGTCTATAATTACATAATATAACTTCACGCCTTTATCCCTGAAGGAGTAGGCAGAGGTGTTTTACACGCCCACACTTCGCTAGTTACGTTTCGGTCCCGGACGAGCCTATTGCCATATTAAGAGAGCGATAACATTTTTAATGCACACATCATTTCGAAAAGTCTGAATGTGTGCCCGGGATACCTGGGGATCGAATCCGAGATCATCGTCTTGGCAGTTCGTAATCGTTACGTACACTACTGGCCTATCACCGCTTTGTTGGTTTGTTGCCTACATGAAGGGCTTTACGGTATTTTTTTTTATTTCCCAATCGGATAGTTAACTAATTAGTATAAGCTTTGAATACTGAAAACATCATCATCATCCTCCCAGCGTTATCCCAGTTAGAACCCGGGGTCCGTTTTCTAGTCTAACTTGATTTGACTGAATATTAGCTTTTCCACGGAGCGACTGCCTGTCTGACCTCTGCAATCCAATGGGATAACTATATTCCATGATTTAGACTAGTATCAGGTTAATCATAGGCACTGGCTCCCTATAACGGCTGTCAAAGATCTTTATTATGATAGCCAGAACCGACGGATTACCATACTCTCTGAGGCACGGAGCAAGCGACAATTTACATTTAAATACGCACATTACTCCGAAGAGTCATTGGTGCGTGCCGTGGATTCGAACCCAATACCCTCTGCATGGCAGTTTGTCGGTATTTCCACTAGGCTATCACTGCCTCAAAACTCAAAATGAATAATCGAAACATACGAATATTAAATCCTTACAACTACAATACAATATTTTTTGTCGAACCCTTTTGTATTGTAGTTGTCAAAAATAAAACATGAACGTTATCCAAGAAACGACAATCAACTCTTTTAATAACACCAAACTATTTAAACGGTTCCTTTTGTCGTAGTTTTAATTTTAAAATGTAAAAAAGCAAATTCCCTAACAAAGTGGCAAGTAGACGTAATACATAAACGTAAGACTGGAGCAGACACGTAATTATAGCTACTATTAAGTTTCTCGTCATAGAAATATCTGCATGCGAACTTAGAATTTAATTAATGCCATTCCACACTAGTACGAGCATGTGTTCGCGGACATTTCGTGTGTTTATTGCGTTTTTATGCCATATTTTATTCCTGTTTTTTAATGTCAGTAGGTATTTTCTTTTTGCTAGATGGCTCCTTCCGCGTGAGCTTCTGTTATACCGACAAAAGGTAGTCGATGATAGTGTTATCTTAATAATTGATAGATAAGTTAACGTTCATTCTCGTTATATTATATTATTATATTACACCTACTTCTTTTCTCTTTGCACCAGTCTAACCTTAAATAACGACTTAGAAATAAAGAAGTATATGGATGCAAATTTTCATACAAATACATTCGTTGTATTCGTGAAAAAGGAGCAAACATTTAGCCATCAATACATCTACGAGTATCCGCGTAGTTGTAAAATCAATGCGATGATATAACACTTATATTCTTAGACTAGATGAGCCCGCGGTTACACCCGCCTTATTTAAGGTTACTGCTCCGCTCCCGTGGCTATACGCTGTTATATAGCCTATAACCTTCCTCGATAAATGAACTATCTTACGCTGAAAGAATTTAAAAAATCGGGCCAGTAGTTCCTGAGATTAGCGCGTTCAACCAAACAAACAAACTCTTCAGCTTTATATATTAGTACTAGATGGCGCATCACTGTGTTCTCTGCATGACAACGTCGCGTCGGCAACAAAGTAAACCGTATCATATCGCGTCGCTTCTCACTAAAGCCGTGGCCTGCAGGGGCCTCTGTCTTTGTATAATGAACCGCCCCAGGCCTCGCATATACTGCTCGTCATAACGACACATTAATTAAACTAATTATCACTTTCAACACTTATTTGCCAAGATGGCTTCGTTGTTAGTAATTTATCAAAGAGCTCCAAGGGTAGTTTTGGTGCTTTTATATTGCCCAAGATAAGTTAATAGATAGGTTGGGTTAGTTGCCTGAATTTATTTCTTTAAACGAACTTCCTTTGAGATATAATTATTATTTCAACCCACTTTTGATAAACACATTATTTCTACTATGCTACCACCTAAGGCAAAAGCTTAGGGCAGGCGAAACAGCGGCCGTCTGCTAGTAAATATAGACTAGATGGACTAACAAAGGATTTTTTCGTATGCATATTGGGTGCATAAGGTTCCCACCAAGAACTTAGGGTACCAAGCCAACCTCACCTGCAAGTGGTGCACCTGCCGATCAACGGACGAGGCTCTGGCAAACAAAATATCGCGATAAGCGGCAATAGCCTCGCCACCTATTACGTGGGATCAAAACACTGGCGAAAAGTGCGTTTAAAATGCCTCTGCCTACCCCTTCGGGGAAACAGGCGTGAGTCTATGTATGTCTAGTCTATGTATCTAGTATGCCCAACTCTTTAGAGGTTAAAATAGAGGTTCCAAAATATAATTAAAAAGGCGCTGATTTTCACTACAAAACTGCTGGCACCAGTTATTATACGGTGACGTCATGGTTTGTCACACACATGGTTTGACATATCGATATGTTGCCTTGAGACATCAAGGCAACATATCTATATGTTGACGTATGAACCCTTATTGACGGAGTGCCGTCACGCCGCGTCGTTTACATTGACTCACATGTGCGTTTGAGACTTTTACGACTTGTATTACTAGCTCGTATGTGTCTTGGGTTCTAAGCGGTTATTTTTTTTAGCATAAGGGACGCTGAATGTTTTAGCAGTAAAACATTCAGCGTCCCTTATGCTTATCGTAATTTTCTTGGTGGTAATGTTTGAGCTGTGGTAATTGTTTTATATAACATAGACGGTAGAAGTCAAAGAAAGAAATATTTTTTTCTACTTTTGCCAGTATAAAAGAACGTTTTTTTAAAATGGAAGCTTTCATTAGCATTTTAACGCTCTAAAAATATGAATTTAAATCATATCCATCAATTCAATGCATTATAATAAAATGATATTTTTATGATCTACAGCTTATTCAAAATCTATGGCTATATTGATTATACTGAGATCACCTTGTGCAGTTAGGGCGTGTAGAGTTATGAAGTTTGGCTCAACATGAAATGTGATAACTTTTTGACAGTGCGAGCCAATAATATTACAAGAAAAAGGTTACCTACGTAGTAATCAATCCGTAGAAACGGTACACTAACGCACACATCGATAACTCCATATTTTATTTTAATTTAGGTTGACAAGTTGTGTCTGTCTCACTTTGACGCCGGCTCGCGACGTCACACACATATAGTATCTACTTCTTTTTATGTAACATTATTGGTGCGAGCCTACATTTGACATGTAATGTTCTTAGATGGGATTCTTTGTATAAGACGATCGTAGATATATATTTCCATAGTATTAAGTTCAATTAAAATCTAGCCTATTACAAGACATTTCTCCATAACTAAAGCATAGCCCGCTAGCATTTTACAAGAGAGTTTCAGCGCGCCATTCTGTTTGACTAAAGCTTGGACGTATTCGCGATCAATCATCGCTCGCTTTAATGGCGAAGGAAAACACTGCAAGATTACGTGTAATGCCAACAGTTATTCAGACAAACGGGTATGTAATATATTATAGAGATAGCTCATTTTATTGACTCGGTTGTGTGAAAATGGTTAATCTTATACTTATATATAAAGCTGAAGAGTTTGTTTGTTTGTTTGTTTGGTTGAACGCGCTAATCTCAGGAACGTCTAGGTTATGGTCCGATTTGAAAAATTCTTTCAGTGTTAGGTAGGCCATTTATCGAGAAATGCTATATAACATCACGCAATGAGCGACGAGGCGGAGCAGTAGCCTTAAATAACGCGGGTGTAACCGCGGACATCCTCTAGTCTATAAATAAAAAGGAATCACTGAAACGTTTATATGCGCATTACTACCAAACTACTGCACTAAATTAGATAATCTTTCTTTTATGTTTTCGTTATTAATAGGTGAAGGATTTTACGAAAAAGTTCTATTATGTATTTAAAGTAATGGCGGTACAAAGTTCGCCGAAACAGCTAGTAGGTAAAATTTATGACTTTCAAACTATCTACTAGCGGCGATAGCCCAGTGGTGTACGTAACGGACTGCCCAGACGATGGTCTCGGGTTCGATCCCCAGTTACCCCGGGCACACACCTCTGACTTTTCGAAGTGATATGTGTGTATTAAAGTGTTAATTATCGCTCGCTTAACAATGTGCCCGGTAAATGGAAATTGGCCCGCCCCCTATTACATTGGGACTGAAACATAACTGGCGCAGTGTGGGTGTGTAATACACCTCTGCCTATCCTATCAGACGTCATTTGAACATTCACTCTTTTCATTCATATCATACTTTACATAATCCATCCATCTTTTCTTAGGTGTTCATCTTGCTAAAAGTCTCTCAACTCTCATAAATACATAACTCATATACATGTCGGCGATTGGAAAACGGAACATCAAATCTTAATAGATTTGGGCGTATTCGGATACGATGGTTGGCAACACTGAGGTCGGCAGTTGACAGCTGTCAATGTCATTTGATGTTTTTATAAGCGAACGTGGAGCTTTCAACGGACACTTTGGCGACAGACACAGCGGAGGAAACAAGTGTGGGCTACCTCCTTCCGACTTCGCCGCATTTCCAAAAGTAATCCATTTTCATCCGAGCCACTTGTGCATATTTAGTTTGTGAAGTGAACTAATTCGTTTGAGTAAAACCTATTGAGTGTATACTGAGTCTTATTTTCCTGAAATGTACGATGGAGGAAGACCTGAGAGACGAAGAACGCCCACATTCTCCTACGTTACCTACGTTATACATTTCATTAGGTATAGTTGCTAATCATGGAAAATATAAAGTATTGTCTTTATTTTCAAAGAATTACGCGAAATAGTCACGTTTCTTATATGCTATCCAAACACATTCTGTCAGTAAACATTTTTTTTCTACCACAAGCTCCATTTCAGCTGACTTCAAAAAAGATATTTTGTCAATAGTTAATAGTACAAATCATCCTCCTAGCGTTATCCCAGTTGCAGGCTGGGGTCTACTTGCTAGGCTAACCGGATTTGTCTGTTATTAGCTTTTCCACAAAGCGACTGCTTGTACTGTAGTTCCGTTTGAACGAAATTCCATGGTTTAAACTAGTGTCAGATTTATTTAAAGGTACTAGATTACCTACAATGACTATCAAAGATACGTGCAACGTACTCTCCGAGGCACGGGGAGAGCGATAATTAACAATAGAATACGGACATGTCCGAACCCGATACCAAAGACCATAGATAATAATAATTACATAGAGGCGCATTTCCTATTGCCGCTCTGAAGACAAGCTTTCTGTGACCCAAATTTCCGCTTGGCGGCGTGGCAGTCGCGCTGTGACAGCTGTCTCTACGAGAGCAAGAGAGACGAACGTTCCTCCTGTGTATCTTAACTACGAGAGCAAGAGAGACGGAGAACAACGCCAGCGTCGTCAACGGCGCCAACTACGAACTAAACTGGCGACAGTCCCTACTTGGAATTGGCACACGAAATCCTTAAGAACTACGCTTCTATGTAAATCTGTATTCATTGCCGATACGTTCTGCATGACAGTCTGTTATTATCTCCACTGCGCTATCTACCTTGATATAATAATGTTCACTTTGTTGATATTTTGTGGGATTTAAAATATAATTGCAATATTGTAGGTGTAATAACCTTTAACTTTTCTCTCGGGTGTATGTGATTCCACGTATGTATTTATAAATTGTATTTCACGTACAAATCTTTATGATATGTGGTTAGCACACGAACTATTTCAACAAAAGCAATGATCATTACTATCACATGAACGTGTTGTAAGATTTTGTCGCATAAACAGCGATAAGCGAGAAGCGATTTGAGCAAGAAAATTATAATAGTTTGCGTTGTGAGCGTATCCTGTATCAATTTACTGCATGTACATTATACTTAAAATGTATGTCAACGAGAATATTTACTAATCATGGCAAAAACCTTTCTAGAGAAGACTATACTTAATAGTTTTTGTTGTGAGTAAAATTTTTATTTTGCCAAGAATATTAGGTACATTAACTATACCAAGCCTTGACCAACACCTCGTAGCAAAGGATTAATATAAACTTTTGCCGCTTGCTTATACTGTAAAAATACGTCACTGTGTTACGCTAGTGAATACTGGTATTACACACTTTGGTAAAATTCAGAAACGTAAATGCAGAAAGTTGTATATTTTAAGGTTAAAGTAGTCGAATAACAAAACACTAAAACGCCGACGGTGAGACATGGCCCAAAGAGAACAGAGAAACGAAACAGTATTTTCCAACTAAATCCCAAAATTATTACAGTGCCTCTGTCCAAGCGTGAACGTCTTTGAGTAATAATTACAAAGAGATCGCTTAAGGTCTCATACGCGATTGTCTGTCATTACTGCGACTAAATTATAAACGTGCTACCTCAAAGGACGTTGTGCAAATGTGTGAATTGAATTCTGAATATTTCATGTAAGTCTGTTTGCCGTAGCTTAGTGTTCATCATAATTATGTAAGATGTTTTAGTCTTGTATACCAGTCTACGCTTTGTGAATTCGCCCTGTTTTGGTAGCAAAAATGCAAAAGTGATTGTAAATATTACTCGCATTTTACGAATAAAGCTAAGCTTTTAAAGCGTTTTCTTTTGAAGTTTTCTTTGTAAACTTTAATAATGGAATAATGAATTTTCTAGTCCACTTTAAAATATTTAGATAAATTCCTTTTCTATTTTCGTGATTGTGCAACTATGATCGGTCAAAGGTTACTCGTGACGCAAACCATTCGCTGTTTGCGTCATGTTCAAGGAGATTAAGTGATTATTTTCCACACTTGAAAGCTGATATGTTGGCGCAAACATAACAATGTTTCTGGACATTTCAGAGCAATAACTCTTTAAAAACTTTCAAAATTTTTTCATCTATTTACGCGTATGTTACTTTTATTTCAGATATTTTTGTTACATAGATATGTATACATCGCATATAAAAAAAAAAAAATGTGCAGGCACTTATCTGGCCTACTTTATTTGGACTTAATTGTAATAGCAATATCGTGAACAAAAATACAACATTTAACTGCTTTTTGTCTACATACATTAAACTGCCTAGTTGTCTATTATCTAGATGAACAGAACCAAACGCTATTTAAAATACAAAGTACATCGGCAAAAGTATCAAAACATACGGGGTGTCCTTTGTGTTCGTCCACCTCACAAAGTAAGTGGGGTAGCTTATACCGTAGCTATACACTGCTAAGGGCACATAGGTATAGGGGTAGTGAGGAAAGTGATTCATCAATTGTGCAAAGTGCCACTTCATATTCAGTTCGTTTCACTGTCGCTTTGCGCTTCTAAATGTACGGTGATGGGATCATCTCGCTTTTAAATTTTTTGTTTTTTCTGTTGGAGGACATTTTACGTTTTTGTGATATTAGTGATTTAGAATGCTTTTGAATTAAGTGCATAGGAATCCCGGCATTGGGTTTTGAGAAATTTCATAAAATAGCTGATGTGACTAAAACCGCTCATTATGAATCGTTTTAAAACCACTCTATCTTTATTACATTAATCATTATTATCACGTCAAAGAATTTCTTGAATATAAATATTTGATTTGTTTTTACGTGATATCTATTATTATTAGACTTTGAAAGTACTTAAAGTTATTGAATTACATAATACTTAATATATATTAGTAACAAATTATATAATTTCATTAACAAATACAATAATGATAGCCATACCCATATTTTATATATGATCATTATATCTGAATTTAAGCTTTAATGGTCTGACATTTTTTATTTACAATAAATTATGTGGTTAATCTTAAAAACTAATATACAAATATTTAAAAGCCTGAAACAACAGAAAAAATCAGCACATTAGAATGCATTGGATCCATGGTAATCTTTTCACTACCAGTGTCAGCTCTGTGGATACGATCTAACATGGGTCATAAATGTGTGTTATCAGGCAAAGCTGTTCTGAATCTGGGTGTATTTTGAACCGTTGCGTCTGTTTGAACGGTTGGGAAAGAATGGAGCAGTAATTACAAAAAATATTTACATTTATTTGTAAGTTATGCGTTATTTTGTTGTTTTTAATTAATTGATTTTAGTTTTACTTGTTACGTAAGTACTAATGTAAAATGTATGTATAGACTCACGCCTGTATCCCCGAAGGGGTAGGCAGAGGCGGAATATTACACCCACATTTCGCGATGAATTTTTAGGTCCCACGTAATAAGGGGCGCGAGCCTATTGCCGTTACCGGGCACATCACCAGACTCCGTGCTGCTACTGAGAAATCGGAAAAAACCCAGTAATACTTTTGCCCGACCCGGGAATCGAAACCGGGACCTCCGATCAGCAGCTGCATACGCTATCCACTGGACCACGGAGGCAGTAATGTAAACTGTTGTTATAGTATTTACTTAATTCGGTGATACTGTAATATGTAGATATAACATATTAGGTCAGGGGGGCCAATTCTCCTATTTTTATATGACATTGATATTATATTTTGAATGGACTCAGAAGCGGTATTCTGATAACCTAATGACATTATCGTATAATTTGAAATAAACAGTTCGTCGTTAACACATATTTTGGCACTTGTTTCAATTTACGATCTCGTTACAACTTCGTTCAATTAACAGATAGTTTAGAAAAATACGCTTTTTGTGACGTAAGTATGACAGTGATATGATATCGAAACTATATTTATTTAGCAGAATTGGGCCTAATGTCTTGCGACGCATATTTGCCTTTAAAGTCATCTAAAATGTTACTCCAAGCATAAGTATTGCGTAAACCTTCTTGAAAAAGTTTATCTAAGTATCAAAACCATTGTCTCTTTCACCCTAACACTTCTTTTCGGCTAAGCAAATAGAGTTAGTTGGATAATTTGACGCGCTACCTCCCCTGAGAGTTGAACTTGCATCTGTTCGAGGGACAGCCCCGCGCCGCGCAATCGTCCGTAATGCACTTCAAATTAGAATAATACAATTTTAGTTTTCTATGCGTCTGAATTTTTTATGAGCGGGAGTCGCTTTTTTAGTGATTGGAGTACTTTTTTGTGTGTAAGGAATAAAAAAATGTATAGTAAATTTATTTTTCAGACATTTAATGTATTATTATTATGAATAGGTAATTCTTATTGTATGGGACCGACAAATTAAAATATGCCATACGGAGTAGTTTGGCATGAAACTCAAAAAGATTCTGCAACTTTTCAATGTAATAATGAAAGAAATTTATTTAAATACATAACAGATATAGATACTGCTAGACTAGTTTACTTTAGTTATTTTCACAGCGTAATGTCTTACGGAATAATGTTATGGGGTACAGCTGCTGATATACAGACTATTTTTGTCATTCAAAAAAGGGCCATACGTGCAATTTATAAGTTAGGTGCTAGAGATTCTTTACGTGATTAATTTAAAGAAGTAGACATATTGACAGTTGCATCGCAATATATATATGCTAACTAAATGTACATTAAGAAAAACTTAATTCTATACCGCAAAAACAGTGATTTGCACAACGTGAACACAAGGAATAAGCATAAACTGGTGGGAACTAACTACCGTCTACATAAAGTTCAGAACTCATTTGCGGGGATTGGTATACGATTTTTCAACAAATTGCCTCTTGAAATAATGAATTTCCCCATGCACAAATACAAACGGACAATTAGGAACTTTCTTTTACAAAGGGGTTATTACACTATTAAGGAATTTTTAAATGATAAGACACCGTGGGGATAGGCTTAGGCTTGTTTAACTCACGATTATTTTATTTACATGTTAAGTGGAGGTGCCTCGTGAACACATGATTTTTGCAGGATTTGGATATTTTTATGATTTGTTGAATGTAGTTTAACATTATTTATCTCTGATCATATCATTGTTCACTTGTCACCTTCACAAAATTCTTTCTACATTTGCATTCCTTCACGCGTTCCACTAACTTATGTTAATAGTAACGATCTGGAAAATGGAGGTAATTGGCGGTCATGGTCAGTATACCAATAGATTGTTTCTTACTTCTGGTTCGTATACCGTTGTCGTCATGCTCACTAAAATGTCATTTCTTGTGGTGGCGTCGTGTGTCGGGTCATCCCTGTCCCTCTAATATGGCGAGAGGGATGATGGCTGGCACATGCGTCATACTCGTGAACGGGTGCTACTTGCGATGACTGGTCGATGACGGTCTTGCGGGCTGGTATTAGATTTTAATATTTAACTGCATCATTTCCATCATGGTTCTGATCACTTTCGCGGATTGCCTGCATTATTAGGTATATATAATGTAAGTGGATGCTCCTGTTTCACCATGTCTATTCTGAGGAGGCTAACCAAAAGTATTATGCTTGAGTATTATGATGTACAGTAAATATATACAAGTGATATAGAAGGTGTAACAGTTGCAGCACCTTACAAAATGTAAATTGAGTATTATGCAAAACCTGGCGATGAAAAAGAGTGACCGTGAGTTTTATTGCCCGTTCTTTCTCATGGTTCTACCTATTGCTTTGCGAACGTGGCAGTAAATGTAAATGTAGAAGCATACAGTAATAATGTTTTAAATTTGAGTATAAGTAATTATTTTATAAATTTATTATTTTGACGTTCATAAGCGTCACATTGTGACCCAAATGAATGAAGGATTTTGAATTTGAATTAAAACTATTGTTTAAGGCTGAGAAAATGGGAATTGGATCTTGAAGACATATAAATCGTTGAAGCAAGTTTGCTTTATCTGTTTAGAATATTTATTCTTGTAAAAAGAAAGATCTTATTTATATTTCATTTTAGCCAGAGGTGTACACCTTTATTTCGACATCATGAATTTTAGTTAGGCCACGTAATGTGGGCAAGCCTATTGCGGTTACCAAACACATTGCCAGACTTTACGGAGTCTCTACTGGCCCAACCCAGGATTCAAACTGAGAACCTCCCGATCAGCTGACGCATACGCCAACCACTAGACCACGGAGGCAGGAGGCAGTTGGTTGAATTTAACAGTTTAACAATAAGCTAGCTGTAGCGGCGGTTAGGCCCGCGTTATTATGTTATGACTACTGTAGCTCATAGCGTGATGATATAATAATAATAATAAGAAACAGTCAATGTTCACTAAAATAATAATAATATTCTACCACATACTCACATCTCCATCTAGTCCCAAGCTAAGCAGAGCTTGTGTTATGGGTACTAGATAATGGATAAACATACATATATACTTTTTTTGTAAATACATACATATTATACATAGAACCACCCAGACCAAGACAAACATCCATGTTCATGCACACAAGTTTGACGTGAGCGGGAATCGAACCCGCGACCTTCCGCGTAGCAGTCGCTTACGCTCCTGCTGCGCCAACCGGTCATCAAAATAAATAGCCTTCCTAAGATTAGCGCGTACAACATAACAAACTGCTATAGAATTCGTACCTATATATAAATGTTTGAAATGTTTGTTTATCATTGATTTTTCATTTCCTTCTTTTTGCTTTGAGTGCAGCTGCCACTTTGTATCAACATATGAATCTAATCTAAAATATATATTGTTCCAGGTCTCGACGCAGAACTATACTACGTGAGAGAGGGCGTGGTCAATAAATACGCGACCAGCTTCATAGTACCGGTGCCGGCACATATAGCTGACTTGGAGTTTATGTGGCAAGCTCTTGGTGGTAGACCGGTGAGTTCACTTACTACTAAGACATCATCATTCTGCAACCGTTATCTCAGCGTGGAGTCCGCTTACAAGTCTAACCAGATTTGACTGAGTATTAGCTTTTCAATAGTGCGACTGCCGTCGACTGCCTAGTCTCCGTAACCCAAAAGGATTGCAATATTCTATGGTTTAGACTAGCGTGAGTTTATTCAGAGGTATTGACTTCTTATAACGGCTGTCAAAGAGCTTCATGACAGCCGGGACCGACGGCTTAAGGTGCTCTCCGAGTCACGAGACAAGCGATAATTACCAATTCAATACGCTACGCACTTAACATCGAAACGTCAATGTCGTGAATTTTAAATTCGAAGGGTTCTGCATAGCAGTCTTTCGGTATCTCTACTAGGCTATCATCATCATAACTTATCATCATTCAGTATTGCGCTGTCCGTTGCAATTTGCGTAACAATATCATTGTGAGACAATTATGAAAATAGTAAATCAAACGATAGTAGATGAAAGTACCTACATATTACGCAATGAAAACGTCCTACTAAGATTCAATTATTTTTTTATTGCCAATAACTGATTTATAAAACACGCAACACATATTTGCCTATTAATAACAAACTTTATTATATTCCGAAAACATTATAAAATTGAATACGAGTAAATGATATTCAATTATTATTTCCAATTATTGATATCGTTGAACAAAACAATTAATTGCAACGATTATCTTTCAGTCAATTGAACAATAAATTGGTTTCCGTGATTAAATCAAATATTTAATTGCATGTTTTTTTACACAAGTTCACAACATTTAATTTTATTTTCCTGCATATTAAATTTGTATTCCGTTGAGTAAACACTCGTCGCATAGAGCGGCGTTCCGCATTTTCCAATTTAGTCTGAAAGCGATTTAATTTTGGGAAACAAAGGGCCGGGATTTGGTCGTCATTTTTCGCTGAGTTCTGGATGTTTACGGCTTAAGAGTTTAGAAGTTTGTTTTTTATACACTTGTGAATAGGAAGTAATGAGTGTTTTGTAATTACACGGATTTGTTTTTGAGTTGCAATAGAAAACATGACGTATTCAAAAATTATGTCAAGTATATCATCGGTTATCCCAATAAATCACAAAATAAGCATCAAAAGTTGGTATTTGCATAGCTAGTACTGAGTCAAAGTGTCTTGGATATGCTAATAGCAAGCATTCGATAGATGAATTTAACATGCAAGAGACAGTTTGACACGTATTCGGTTTTGATGATGCTTATGTAAACTATTGCTAAAAAACTGTGAACCTATCGTCTTGTATTGCGTTAGTTTTGCAAATGTTTTTAATTGTACACCAATACACAATGCAGAGGGTCTCGGGTTCGAATCCACGGCACGCACCAATGACTTTTCAGAGTTAAGTGCGTATTTAATTGTTAATAATCGCTTGCTAATTGGTGAAGGAAAACATCGTGAGGAAACCTGCATGTCTGAGAGTTCTCCATGATGTTCTCGAAAGCCATGTGAAGTCTGCCAACCCGCACTTGGCCACCGTGGTGGACTATGGCCTTACACTTCTCATAAGTGAGAAGAGGCCCGTGCTCAGCAGTGGGACAGTAAAAAGGGCTGATGATGATGACACAATCAGCAGTTAGTTCGGAGAGCACATTAAGTTATCAGTCCCTGCTATCATGAAGATCTTTGACAGGCATTATAGGGAGTCAGTATTTCTGAATAAACAGACAATAGTCTAAAGCAGGGAATATTGCTATCTCTTTGGGTGTTGGAGGTAAGATAGGCAGTTGCTCTGTAGAGAAGCTCGTATTCAGTCTATAGGTAGTAGAGCCTTGCTGATTTCAGCATGAATGGGCCGGTTCGACCGGGGAAGTACTACCCTCTCACAATAAATCAACGTAAAGTAACAGTAGGTACCTAAACTAACGAAACGCAACCGTTTCGTTCGGTGAGTGAGAGTGCCGGAGGCCCCATTCCCTTATTCCTTGTCCCTCATCCCACTCCTCATCCTATCCCCATTCCCAACCCCAAAGGGTGGCAACGCACTTGTGACTCCTGTGGTGTTGCTTGTGTTTATGGGCGGCGGTAATTGCTTACCATCAGGCAATCCGCCTGTTTGTTTGCCGCCTATTAACATAAAAAAAAAATCCAGCGGTAGAAGCGGTAAAAGCGGACCATGGGTTACAACTGAAATAACGTTAAGAGGATGATCACACATTCGAGAGCTAGGCATCCTATTTATCTCCATAATATTGCGCAATATTTTTGCATGGATTTAAACATCATTTCAATACTAATCAGTATAATAATCGATCTGATATCAAAATTTGCGTTACGGACTGACTGACAGATAAAGCACAACCAGAAAGATTAGATACAAATAGGTAGCTATAATTTAGGAAATGTATGTTTTTTTGGAAGCTATTTACCGAAGTTCTCAGGGGCTCTGGATGAAAATTGAATGATTCAATTACAATTAAATGTTCTGGCGTATCTGAATCCTCTAGCTATCTCTAAAGCGCAATATTATCGTAGTTGTATATATGAAAAGCTTTATACATATTTCAGTCGTGTCTAACAGTTATAAATATACTGAAACTATTGGGTCGAAATAAGGCAATTACAAAATATTAGCGCCACATAAACTATGCGATAGATTGCCCACCGTAGCCGCGGGCAGCAGTTAGTATTGCAGTAATAGTTGGAATCGATCCAATATAATACAACTACAATTAAAACCATAATTTGTTGGCTTTGTTTTCGAACAATTAATGTCACGTAGTGCCTAATATAGAAGCCGCAGTCGCCATTTGTTGCAATCCGATTATAATATGTGCTTAGTTAGGTACTAAATTTTAAACTGAACAAATTATAGAGCACAGATACAATTATAAGTACTTTATTGTCTGGTTAAAAAAATAGCATGATGTCTGTGACAGATGAGTTCTTGTATCATTTAAATATTATTTGAATATTGTTTTAAATTAAAATCCAAAATTACTTTTTATCGACAAAAAATACAGAATGCGTTGTAAGCGTCACAGCACTAGTGGCGACTGTTATAGCTGCAGTCAAGGTATATTTTACAAAAGTATATGCTATCAAGTGGTAATTATGTGGCTTAAACGCATACTATACTATGATTGCATCGTTGAAGCTCTGACCAATACAAGGCTCAACACTGCAACGGATGCTGTAGGTATGAATACCCACACGAGTAACCACTTTGTGTGTTTCACAAATAATAGGCTTGTGTCCACTAAGAATAAATTGGTTTGATTGTAGTCTCTATAGATTCATTATGATTTTAAGATGTCAATAAAGTTTATTATTTATTATAAAAAGCTAAGATTAATGTTATTTTTAGGATTCTAAAACTAAAAATAATGTATTTATTCTTGTGACAGTGAACACCAATCAGAGAGCATTACGTCAAACAGTACGTCCGCCATTCATGTTGTTGACGTTTTAGTAGTAAATACAACTAAAACGTCAAACTTTCTATCTGTCAAATCGAATATAACAAAATAAAAGTGGGTACATCGGAGCAGACTTCATTCACGGTTTGTTTTGTTTTGCACTTTGTGATATCACTCAACCGCCATGATGGTTTACAGCGTTTTCGTGTCAAATTCAAAAAGGTTTTTAAAAAGCCGTAATTAGTAATGTTGCTGATCGATTTTTGAAGAAAAATCAGGTATTACAGTTTAACATCTAATAAAGGAACGAATCAATCGCTAATTACATTTTAGGACACAAGCCTATTCTAGGTGTTCTTTATGTGCGACATACAATTGCTTTTCTAGAATCCAAAGCATTATAATTCACCAAAGATACCATACCTATTATAGACATACAAAGCGAAGGCCTTCTTTTTCACTGTAGTCTTACTAGTGAAATGTATATTTTTTATTGTAGACTACGGTATACAGTGCAATATAATGACAAAAAACTAATAGTATGAATTTGGTGGAAGGTCGAACGGTACCTTACCTACAATGTACATCATGATATAGAGGGTTAAATGAAATCCAATCACCTCATTAATTATCCCACTAACCGCAAATCGGCAATTTGCAACCACCAAATCTTACAAAGGCGGCTAGCAAATTGCCAAGTTATTCTGGCACATCTATATAAATGGAAAGTTCATTAATATTCTTGTCTGTACCAAGGTTAATAGATGGTGGTTGATAGAGCTTTATTTGCCATGAGTCATTGTAGCCTTGACCTCGGGATATTGACTTGGACCTTCGATAACTAATATAATTTCCTTTGTAATCATCGACCTATCTAAACTTCACGCCTGTCTCCCATTGGGGTAGGCTGAGACTATGGAACGCCAAATGCTCTGGTTCAAACATACCTCTTTCGCTTCCTCTACATTCATTAATCTCGTCATGCACGCTCGTCGTATGGGTACTGTTGATTTGGCCCTTCCGCAATACGTCACTAATTTGGTATGCGTAAGTCCGTCTTGGGCGTCCTCTACCGACATCTCCATTAATTTTTACTCGAGACACTTAGTTCGTAATTCTTCTTTCATCCATCCGCTCCAAATGTCTAAACCATTCCAACATACCTCTCTATGGAAAATTCTTTAATATTCTTGTCTGCATCAAGCTTAATAGATGGTGATTAATAGCGCTTTATTTGCCATGAGTCACTGTTGCCTTGACCTCGGGCTATTGACTTGGACCTTCGATAACTAATATAATGTCGTTTCGATAGTAATCAGTCGAATGATTAAGTAAGGGAGAGGGTGATTTTACGTAGTGTGTCGTTAGGAATTGTAAGCGATTGCTTCCTGAATTTGTAAAGCATAAGATTCTGTAGCGTATCTACGCTATTGGGAGCCCGTGACAAATTCATGGTACAATGGACCTGGCTATTTACGATGATGACATGTGGTGAGGCGTAGATATTTTGGCAGACTTTTTGAGTTACGTGCTTTTGGCGAAAAGTCATCTTGTATCTACGCAAATGCTCGTATCTGAATTTCTGTTCAGTATTAATTTACCTTCATCCCTCCTAGTAAAATTCAACTTTATATTAGGAGTACGCCTCATATCTGTTAAATTATTCAAGCCTGACTCATCTTTGAGTATGTTTACTAGTAGTCCTCACTAACGGTTGAAAGGCCGAACCCTAGGAATACGAATACATGATGTCATTTGTTCCAGCTGCCTTACGTGATGGGGATAGACTACGAAAGCCGGGGCGCCATGCTGCCACCGCAAGTCAACATCTCAGAGAGGGGGTTCGTGCCTACCACGCTGCAGACCTTCCGGTGAGTATTCTAGTAGTTTAGTCGGTCCCTAGTAAATGGGGGGGAGCAAGGAAGCAGTAAATGGGATACGCCAAGGTAGCTAGCTAGCTTCACGTCGTGAGAGATGAGATTCGTGTCGATTTACTGACCGTTCAGGATGACAAAGATTAAAATAATAGGCAAGCAAGCCCCCAGGGGCCAAGGAGAGTGCCTCGAATCGAAGATGATGAACCTAGTAGTCTATAAGTGTGTGAATTTTAAAATTCGAAACTTCTAGTTAGAAAGTAGGGTCTTGAAATAGAACATGACATGTAGGGGTTGACATTTCTTTGTCAACCCGCTAATTTTGTAGCTAACAGTATGAAAATTCGAGCTGCTAGTAGGTAAATCACATAATTCGAAATTATAAAGGTACGGTAAGGTAAGGTACCTTTATAATTTCGAATGTATGATTTACTAATCAAATTCTAAATATAATAATTTTACATACTATTGTATAATTATAAATACTATTGCTATTAAAAATAGTAAATAATTATACTACATTTTCAAATTAATCATCATCACCAGCCCTATTATTGTCCCATTGCTGGGCACGGACCTCTTCTCACTGTGAGAAGGGGTCCGTGCCCAGCAATGGTCCACCACGCTGGCCAAGTGCGGGTTGGCAGACTTCACATGTATTTCGAGAACATTATGGAGAACTCTCAGACATGCAGGTTTCCTCACGATGTTTTCCTTCACCGATACTTAAGCAAACGATAGTTAACAATGTAATACACTCTTAACTTCGAAAAGTCATGCGGCTATCGCTGCTTTGTCAAATTAATACCTAAATTTTATTAATACTTACTTGATGGATGATGTTCTTAGAATTTTCTGTCAATAATTATGCGGTAAGGCAGCGATGCCCTAGTAGATCTACCAACAGACTACTATGGAAAGGTTACCTATCGGGTTGGAATCCACG
Source organism: Euclidia mi (assembly GCA_944739405.2). Lineage (NCBI taxonomy): Eukaryota > Metazoa > Arthropoda > Insecta > Lepidoptera > Erebidae > Euclidia > Euclidia mi. The sequence continues at coordinate 88,622,922 of OX123189.2, read as the reverse complement.
GCGCGCACCACTGACTTTTCGGAGCTATGAGCGTATTGCAATGTCAAATATCGTTTGTCCGTGCCTCGGAGAGCACGTCAAGCCGTCGGTCTCGGCTGTCCCGACGATCTCTAACGGTCGTTATGTGGCGTAATTAGTACCTCTTATTAAACTGACACTAGTCTAAACCATGGAATATCGCTATCCTTTCGGGTTGCGGAGGTTAGACAGGCAGTCGCTCTGTGGAAAAGCTAATATTCAGTCAAATCCGGTTAGACTAGTAAGCAGACGGCTGGTCGAAAATGAGATACCTATCGCTAGGACGATGAACTCTACGCGGTAACAATTCCACAAGAAATTTGTTGAGATATCAGGTCTTTGTAGAAGGTTTATGTCGATTCATTCCCGTGCGTCGGCAAGCTGGTTAGGGCGGTTTCAGATTGTTCAGATTTCAGATTGGTTTCGTATTTTTCGTTGCGTATATGGTCGTTTCAGCAGCGCTTCGCGCTACTTACGCACTTCAAAAAACCGGACTCGCGTAAACGGGCATATTTCGACGTGATCGCTCGAAACGGTAGTGACATTTTGTCAGTGTCAACATAGATTCTGTCAGCTCGCGTTCATACGAGCTTAGGAAGGCGTCAACGCTCGTACGAGTTGCGCGTGTGCCAAAAGGCGCGCCTATACGCGCCTGCATGCACTTCCAAAAACGAGCTTATAAGCGCGTATAAAACGCTAATTTGATTAAAGCTCCATATCCTGATACACATTTAATGTGGTCGTTATTGGCAAGTCAGTGTCCGAAATTTTCATAACTGGTGTAAACCTAGAATCATATTATGTCACTTCGGGCTATAACGGTGACCAGATGGCTGTCATCATCATCATCCACGGCCCGAATTTATGCACTTCTAAACATAGGGCTCTCTCACAGTGGATGGCAGACAATTCGTAAAAACAATGATGTTCAATAGTTCAGCCAAGTACCAGTGGACAAATACTAGGTACTAACAGCAGACCAGCTTAGAAGCTCGAGCAAGCATGGTATTCCACTGTGGTCATTATGATGAAATAATGCATTTTTTTATTATAAAACAATGTTTTACATAATCGATTTTAAACTTTCGCGATTTGTATACATCATACAAAATAAATTAGCGGGTCTTAATCACGTACAATTAACTTATATAAGGTATAAATTCCTTTTTGTTTCCGACGTTTCGCTCGTCTTTCACAGAGCGTGGTCGCGGAGAGACCCGCTAATTTATTTTAAATAATGTTTTACATTTCAATTATTAATTATCGCTTGCTAAATGGCCAAGGAAAACATCGTTTGGAAACCTGCATATCTGAGAGTTCTCAGTTATGTGCTCGAAAGACATGTCTGCCAACCCACACTTAGCCAGCGTGGTGAACAGCCCTTCACATAGTGAGAAGAGGCCCGTGCCCCGCAGTGGGACAGTGTATATACAGGACTGATGATATATGTTTTACATAATCTGCTATATTGCCTATTTCACATAAAGCAATATAATATAATTCAATACTATTAAATAGGCTGGCTTGGCTGCCTCCGTGGTCCAGTGGATAGCGTATGCGACTGCTGATCGGAGGTCCCGGGTTCGATTCCCGGGTCGGGCAAAAGTGTTACTAGGTTTTTCCGAATACTCAGTAGCAGCCCGGAATCTGGTGATGTGCCCGGTAACGGCAATAGGCTCGCTCCCTATTACGTGGGACCTAAAAATTCATGGCGAAATGTGGGTGTAATATTTACACCTCTGCCTACCCCTTCGGGGATACAGGCGTGAGACTATAAACAAATAAATATAAATAAATATTAAATAGCAGTTGCTTTTGTTATAATATGGAACAGTGAACAACTAGTATTCAACGTATATAGGCCAGCAATGTGCAGAAGAGCGTAATGGCTTTTATTTATTTTAGCTGGAAACATTTCGCTCAAACGGCCTTTAGTTCCATATGCTGTTATTATATGTGAAATATATGCGATGAAAATAATATAGAACATTGTGTAACATTGTTATGTTTATTTTATGATTTTACGGAGCGATATTTTGTACTTACGTTTGTAGAAATATTATGTTAGTTAGTTTTGTATGGAATTGTAATAGTATAGTGAGCGTTAATAGTTTTGTGTTTTTACATAGTAGTAATACGTGTAGTACGTATGCTGTATATGTAACATACATATGTAACATGAACTCAAAAAACCTTTACAAATTATACCTTGCTTTCATGAATCTCTCTTTAACGGTGAGCACCTCATGAAAGTCCACTTAGAAGTCTTCGAGTTTATTGTGAACAGACAGACCAACAGACGCTACTGACGTCTTATAAGACATAGTGATTCATATTTTGGAAAAAAAACTGAAAGAGAGCTGGCAGATGTGGATATCGCCATATATTTTTTTTGTTTTCACAGTTATTGATATTGGTATCTTGTGAACTGTTAGTGCATGAAATACTAGGTTCTAAAAACCTAGGCTTTTTATCATCATCATCATCATTTCAACGATTCCTCGGTTGCGACCCAAGACATTCACCTTGGGCCCCGGGATCCGCTATAAGCACCTGGGGTTTTGCATATTTAGAAAGTACAGTCACAAAGAAAACCAAGCCAGTAATGGAATATTTGCATATAAAAGACGTGACCACTTACTTACGCCATTCCACTTGCCGAGCAGTCAATTGTATAATCTATTTATTGGAATTGTCCTGCTGGGGCGTCGACCCTTTCTAGTATGGTCGGCAACGCACGAGTGATTCCCCTGTGTTATACATAGGCGAGGAATTTCTTTTATTGGAGATGGATTGTAGGCTTCTTTCTAGGTAATCTGCCGGAAAAATCAGGTACGAATTGAAAGCATCGCTGATAAAATTTTGAAATATTTTCCTTATTAAATATCATGGTTCAACCTGGAATATTTATAACATAATATTTATTTACGACGTGCTAGCTGTGGCAAAGTCATACGTTATTTTTTAATTAAAATAAATGTACACTCCTTCAGTGAGCAAAATATGTTCAAATAATTAAACAACGGACGCGAAAATACTCAGAAGAAATCTTTGTGAAAGTCCAAAGTATTCTCATTTAAATTTTCACTTGTATTGACAAAATGTGAAGCGATCGTTAAAACCACTCCTTAATTAATGCAGATGAGCGATCAATACTTCACACTCCTAAGGCATAGCTTTGAAACTTCCACAAGTTTTCCTATGGACTGGTCATTCTATGTTTTTTCGATGAGTTTATCACTCCTAGAAATAACTGTGTCATGTCTTAATAATATGGAATAACTTAAAAACTAACTTTATTCTTTGTGCAGAGTACGGCTACCCTGCACCGGCGCAAGAAGTGCAGAGATCCTTGTCACCATGCAGTTAAACATATCGGCTCCGGACCGCGCACACAAAGACGTGCGGCTGCTGTTCAAGAGAAATAAGATCTGTCTGAAAGGTAAGTCTAGGAAGAATTGATTCTGTTGATCATTTCAGCTTAGAGATGTCCACTGCTGGACATAGGCCTCTCCCAAGGTTCTCCACACAGTTCGATCTTGAGCCGCCGACATCCAACCTCTGCCCGCGATCTTAACCAGATCGTCGGTCTATCTTGCGGAAGGCCTACCTCCATCTCGTTGTCCAGCACGTGGCAGCCATTCTTGAAACCATCTGCCCCAATGGCCATCGCTTTTGCGATACAAATAAAAATTGTTTTCATAATTATTCAGCAACTGTCAATTTCATTTGCCACCTATATTCCTATGGGTACCTAAATTCGTATTTTGTAGAGTGTACTAGCATTACTTTTCTTATGGCATCGCTCGAGTGGATGTAAAATTGTTTAAAAGGTTGTGACGTAATTAATAATAGAAACAATATTCTAAATTACTCATATTAAATACAATTTCCTTACAAATTTATCTGATTTTGCGAGAATTTATAAAACTGTCTGTTGATTTCAGTCTGCGTTTATGCAACTGACGCATTTCATCTGAACTTGAATGATTGACGTTTTTCACTGTAGTTTTTAAAGAAGAATACCACTGATATGTGGTTTGGAATTCACGCAACAGGTCGGTTTTATCCCGAAGGAAGAATATACATATATATATATATATATTTTTAAGGTAGTAGAGCCTTGCTGACTTCAGCATGAATGGGTCGGCTCGACCCGGGAAGTACTAGCCTCTCACAGAAAATCGACGTAAAGTAACAGTACCTAAACTGTTGCGTTTCGTTCGGTGAGTGAGAGTGCCGGAGGCCCTATCCCTTATTCCTTCTCCCTCATCCCATTCCTCATCCTATCCCTTTTCCCAACCCCAAGGGGCGGCAACGCACTTGTGACTCCTGTGGTGTTGCTTGTGTCCATGGGCGGCGGTATTGCTTACCGTCAGGCAATCCGTCTGCTCGTTTGGCGCCTATTAACATAAAAAATAAAAATACTTGAAGCTTCCTACATTAACTGACTGAGTCGAGGCACATTTTCTTTTGACATTTAAAATTACTTAAGTAATATATTATTATTTTTTTTAGACATTCTTAAATTGACATTCAATAATATTTTCAGACATTTTAAGTAGGTATAAGACATTTTATTGTTTAAATTTTTATTATTTTTACATATTGTTTACAACATGTATTTTACCATGTATTAGCATGTAAAGTTTTGAGTACGATGTGAGCATTATTAAACATTTAAACAAATCCCTGGTTTGCTAATGCTGGACTGAGTCGACGTCAAATTGTTGTAGCACATCGGTTGCGGTCGGGACATATTCCTCTAAACAAGTTTGCGCACTTAATGCGTAAATCAGATACCCCTAATTGTGAGGTCTGTGGCACAGTAGAGGATGTACTACATATTTTGGAGGAATGTGTTCGGTACCGTGATAAGAGGCAAGCACTCATGCAAACATTGAATGTGTCGCGATTGGATGTAGGAACTTTCCATGGTGTTTTGGCGAGTCCTCTGTCAGATCCAGCAAAGATGTTGTATGCTTTTGTTTTAGAAAGATAATCTTGTAAAGTTCGTATGAGTTTTTAGGTGGGCACGATGGGACTGACATAGTCGCGCAAGCGCACTTAAGTCCCACAAAACAATAAAGAAAGAAAAAAAAAAAAAAAAAAAAATTAAACAAATAGTTGTGGCAACCTTTGTTGTGGCTTAGGCTGACATGCTTATGCATACACTTGCTGATGGCGTGGAGGCATAGTGATACAGATCGTGCTGGCTCCCTCAATCAAGTTTGATCCGTACGATTGCTGTTGAATGCGAGCCATCAGTGGGCCGAGTCAGTCGAAAGCGTCAGACGATATCCTGCATTTAACTTGCATACTGGACCCTTTTTTGTCTGGACTTTAAAAGATCAAGAAAAGACTAAAGAAATTGAAGTGACAAAAAAAACAATGACTCTGAGTTTGTTTCGGCCTTTCTTCTCAAGAAGTCATTTAGCTAGGAAAAGCCGGCATCATCTAGAATAGGGTTTTGACTTGTATAAGTGTTGTAAACAATCAAAATGCAGAAATAAATATGTCTTTATGTCTTTACATATAGGATATTTCACCTTTTAAAAATAACTTGATTGACTACCTTAAGTTAAATCATGGTCGTGCTACTATCGTTATCCTAGTTGCATTTAAGACTTACACGTCTTGGAGACCGACAGAATATAAAATTTCCACGGAGCTGCTGCGGTTTGACCGCCACAACCCAAAGGGATAGCGATATCCAATTGTTTAGTATCCGTTTATTTGAGGGTACACTCCACGTTACGACTGCTAAAGATTTTTCACGGCAGCCATTTTTTTTATTTTGCTATCAATTCCAACTACTCGCTTTAACAATATAATTCTTAATAATATTAGTCGATATGAGCCCAGCTTATGATCAAATCTTTTAAATTAGCGGCAAAAGCCTTTATTTTAATTGAGACGTTAAGTGCTCAGTTGTTAAGTTAATTGTTATTACTCTGGTCACGTTTTCAGTACCATTTTCATTTTCTTTAAAATATTGCTTCGGTACGTTAAACTTGGAATTTTTGTTATTATATCTAGGAGTAGAGAAATTAGCAGTGGCATCACGCAGGACAGACAGAATATAGTAATGAATATTAACTAACTATTCCGTGTGGTGACGGATTAAGAATACGGAATGTCACCACACCATATCATCCCATGTGTGTCGTAAGAGCCGACAGAGGGAGCATATTATGCATAGAACAGCACTGTAAGAGAAGGAAAACTTGATACAAATCCTATACCATCCCGTTTAGCGTGCCAGCCAGCGTGGTAAGTATAGTAGGCCAATTCCTCTTTTCAAAGGAGAGGCCCAGTCCAGCTGTGGACTGTTAAAGGCTGACAATGATGATTAACTAACTGTATAGTTTCGTCAAAGTACGCTCTACCTGGCTAATAGGAATGCGGTTATATTTAGGTATAAAGTCAAGTCAAGTAATAAAAATAGTATTTAAATTTAAATAGAACATTAAAATTACTTCCAGCGAAGTGATTATTTTTTATATTAGTGGATTATAATCTTAGCTGACTGCCTCGTTGGTCTCGCGGCATGAATGTGCTCGTTGGATTGGGAGGTCTCGCGTTCGATTTCCAGGTCCCGTTCGATGTCGAGCAAAGTTTAATTGGATTTTCCGTTAGGAAATTCTCAGTAGCAGACGAAGTCTGGTAATGTGCCCGGTACGGCAATAGGCTCACCCCCTATGACGAGGGACCTAAAAATTCATGGCGAAATGTGGGTGTAATATTACACCTCTGCCTACTCCTCGGAGATACAGGATTGAGTCTACAAATATAATCTTAGCTCTTTGTGGAAGTTCGTGCGATGTGAAACGTTTTCCAAATATAGACCTTACGAAAACAAAATACAACCGGACCTGAAACAAATTAATACATATTATATTATGTCAACAATAACGTCATAATCGCCTGCCACAGTACACTGCCGGATACAGATCCCTACTACGGTACACTACCACAGAATAATTAGTACTCACGTAACACTACTGAGTCCGATTTTCGGCTCTTCGTATCCAGCCATTTCGCAATAATATTGGCGACTTTTATTTAAAAAGCTCGCTGTTACTTAAGAATCAATAACAATGAAAATTTTAAATTTGACATTAAAACAAGAGTCGTAAAATACAATGCATGTGTAAAAAAACGGACACTTATTTCAAATGCGAAAAATAAATATACTAACCAAAATGCAAATAATTATTATGCAAACATTTGCATTAGTCTCAATGTATCTTTGTGAAGTTATTTACTAAATATATAAATTAAATAAATAAAACAGGGACGTTTAATGTCAGCAATAGATCACTTAATTGAAAGAACTTACACGACTTATGAATCACTCCGTATTAAGACCACCTCAGCTTTTTTACTAGGCCATTCCTCTTCTCATAACGACAACCGAACAATACCTACAGAGGGTATCTCCGGTCCGGCACAAATAAATTACTCGCTTACACACTTTTTGGCATCAAGTCAACCAAGTTGTTCCATGTTTTTCCGAGATTATTTGGACAAATAACATGACATCATTATATGTACACGTTCATATTGCTAAGTAATTGTGGGCGTTGCGATGGACAGGTCAAAAATAAGTCTATTGTTTCTTTTTTATTTATTTTCTTTATTTTATAGTCTCACGTCTGTATCCCCGAAGGGGTAGGCAGAGGTGTAAATATTACACCCACATTTCGTCGATCAGCAGTCGCATACGCTATCCACTGGACCACGAAGGCAGCCTGTTGTTTCAAATGCTAAATATGTTGTCGACTTTAATAGTATTAGTTAGCACCATTAGTACAGCAATATAATTATTCTTTTATTATAATATATTAAGCCTTTTTTATCTGGTAAGCTTTCCTTTTTCCAGCGATTGTGTTACTAACTCTGGTGACGGGGTTTTAAGGGGCGGAACATATCTGACCGAAGATGCGTCGAACGTATCTTCGGTCGCGTCTATTCCGTCAAATGAATCGGTACACATCTGACGGAAAATGCGTCAAGCGTATCTGCACACATTCGCTGAAAGCGTGGCTATTATGCACACATATAAGTTTGTTCGTGCAGGGCCGTACTCAGGGCAGCTCAATATTTTACTGTCATATTCTTTTACCTAATCATTTTTCGTGTTCCCTGATGTTATGTAGTCACTCAAGTCCTGTAGTTATTTATATTGCAATTCGAGTTTGACTATTAAAAATATGTCGGACTTCGAAGATTTTTTATAGTAGCCAACAAGCGTTATTTAAATATATATCCTATTTAGGTATGGAGGTTCAAAAATAAAAGACGATAATACGATTTGGTTACGGTTTTTCACAAAACTTATACAAATGATATAGAAGGGGTTACAGACTACAGTTGCAGAGCAAGACACAAAATGTTTTCTATATAGGTATGTATGGAAATTGTTCCCGTGGACCTTTAGCACCTCATACCCAAAAATTGGCCCTCGATCCAAGCTAGAAAATATGCGTACACTCATAGCACATACTAACACTACATTATTCCACACATTTCGTTTCTGAAAAAATAAGTAAGGTCTGGCGGTCCTGGAATCTTACGATCTTAAAATCACCGATCCGGGAATGACATGGATATGGTATGTCCAATACCTACGAATTTAGCGTGCACACCTACGAAATTAGCGTGCACACCTACGAAACGTTGGGCAAATAAAATGGCTGCCATTTGGGTTGTTCTCCAGAATGTAATCGATAACGATATGGTGCCGGTTAGTGGAGAATAATACATTTTTGTGGTAGGTTACCTTTGTTAGTTTAAATCTTTTGCCAGATTACTTTATTCCATAATGCAAATGTGGGCGAACATGGCAAAGCAAAAGACGACCCTTGTATGAAAAATACATAGACTCACGCCTGTTTCCCGGCGGGGTAGGCAGAGACTACGGAACGCCATTTGCAACGATCCTGACATACCTCACTTGCTTCACTCACTCCCATCAAGTTTCTCATGCATGCTCTTCTGTTAAGGGTACTTCTGACTTGTCCTTTTTTCAGGATGTCTCCAATCTGGTCAGAGAACGTCCGCCTAGGTATTCCCCTTTGTCCTGTTCCATTCACACTTGCCTTATATATCTTCTTTGTCAGTCTATCGTCATCCTTCCTCTCCATGTGACCAAACCATCTTAACATGCCTTTCTCAATGCTTGTCACTACATCTTCTTTTACCCCACACCACTCTCGTATCACACAATTCTTTACTCTGTCGGTCAAAGACACATCACACATACTTCTCAGTGCTCTCATTTCTACAGCATTTATTTTACTTTCAAATCTCTTCTGCCATACCCAACTTTCACTACCATACATAAGGGTAGGCACTAACACGCCTCTATGTACAGCCAAACGTGCCTTTTTGGACACGTTTTGACTGTTCATAAACGCTTTCAGAGCTCCATTCACACTATTACCTGCATTAACTCTCCTTTCAATATTTTCTTCATTCTTACCATCTCTTGTAAACAACGTACCCAAGTAAATAAACTCATTCACTTGTTCCACTCGCTGTCCATCGATCAAAACATTACAAGCCGTAACGCATTCCTCCTTTTCAAAAACCATAACTTTCGTTTTACTTACATTCACTTTCATTCCTTTCCTCTCTAACGCACCATGCATGATTGCTACCATCTCCTGTAACTCCTCCGCTGAAGATGCAAGTATTACCTGATCATCAGCATAAAGGAGGCATTTGACGAGTAACCCATTCATCCTTAATCCGCAGTCACTATGTTTTAAATCTTGCAAACAACTGTCCATGAAGAGGTTAAACAGCCACGGCGACGCTACACATCCCTGTCTAACACCTTTCTCGATGGTAAACCAGTCAGTGTATGCCCCGTTTATCCTCACACAAGCTCTAAAATCCTCATAAAGGGATTTCAGAGCTCGAATGAGGCTGCTGTCCACCCCATTCATTGACAGCTCCGTCCACATTTCATTCCTCACCACTTTATCGTAAGCCTTTTCCAAATCCACGAATGCGCAATAGACCTTTTGACCTTTGGCCAAAAACTTTTCGGCTATGCTTCGCAAGGAAAAAACCTGATCCGTGCATCCCATACCCTTTCGGAATCCCGCTTGTACATCCCATATTTTCTTGTCGGTTACTTCCATAACTCTTTCAATAAGTACCTTTGCATACAATTTGCCAACAATGCTGAGAAGGCTAATGCCTCTATAGTTTTTGCAATCTTGTTGCGAGCCTTTTCCTTTATAAAGAGGCACAACTACAGCTGTGGCCCAGTCATTAGGTACTCGGCCGGTGGTCCAGCACAAGTTATATAACCGCTGCAATTGTTTTGAATTTGTATGAAACATGTAACAAAATATTCTTGGAGAGCCAATATCGGTTATTTAGACATATTTATGCACAAAAACAAAATTATTATGTTCGATAGACCACGATTTCACAGCAGATGTACCACAAACCTTGGCGAAAATTATGGCGATAGTGGCACGAATGACATTTCTAATAAAATATTGTCATGATTAATTTGTTCAGTAAACTATGGCTATCTCTTTTTTCTGACAGAGATATCCCTAAGACAAAACGAGACAACACTATGTTTGGTGGCTTTATGTCCATTTCGTATATATGTGTATAAAAAAAATCATGGCGAAATGTGGGTGTAATATTAAACCTCTGCCTACCCCTCCGGGGATACAGCCGTGAGTCTATAAAAATATAATAATATATGTGAATAATGTAATTTTTCTATATGTACCTACTATTTGCCCTCTCCATTTATATTCTTTACTCAAAGGTCAAAATTCACGTGGTGCGTGGTGCGCGCGACGTCGACGGATAATACGTTAGTGCGCTCGACGTACTAACGGATTATCGGTCAGGTGTGAATGGTTGAACGTTTTTCTATACATTTTTATGTATTGGCGTTACGCGACCGATAAAACACGACGGATTTTCCGTCAGATATGTTCCGGCCCTAAGGCATTCGATATGACATGGTGGTTCTTGGAGTACGTCAAGGTTCTAAAGTTTGTGTGAAGAAAATATAGTAAAACATAAAATAAGTTCCAGTGGTTTGGTCCAGACTCCAACAAATGCTCAGCTATAGCCTTTACTCTTTCAGCCATTATACGTTTAATCTGCCGATATATGAATTACCACACCTGCAATCGACTTTGTAGAGCGAAACGAGCGAAACGTCGGAAAGAAATAGGTATTTATACCTTAAATAAATTAATTGTACGCGATTTAGACCCGCTAATTTATTTTTTATGATGTATAGTTGTATACAAATCGCAAAAGTTTAAAATCGTTTATAAAATAAGTTGATAGACCTACCAACGCAAGCCTATCAACCGAAACCGACAACCGAACGTCCTAATTTTATATATTTTGCCACAACTCAGAACTACTCACTAGACCTTGAACACCTGATTTTACTTTCATCTTTTCAATAGCAATACTCCAAAACAATATTACAAAAGTAAATTTTTATCACACAAACTCCATAAAATAATAAAACATTAATCACTTCCTTCCCTCCTTCAACAGCAATACAATACACTTTGTTTTCTCAAAACTTCACCCCAGCCAACCCCAAGTACACTACTTTAAATAACACTTCAAATACATACAAAAGACATCGTGAACTGACAAACCGTAGTTTCCCCTCCAACAAATCACTTTATGACTACAATTGGCACTAAAACCCGACTGCTATGGCCGATGTTTCTGAAACTGTGATTCAGTGCAAAAATAATAACGTTATTCAGTATCCTTGCATAGTGGCTGTAAATGTTGCAATGCATTTGCTAACGCTAGTAGTTTAAAAGACTTGAATCTTTTTGTTCGTTTATTTTAGCTTTAGTGCATGAGTTGCACGAGGGAAAGTAGCTGCTACAAAAAATTGTTGGTTCGGGAGTTCAAGCGTTTGTCACCATGCTTTGCATAGAGCTGACTAAAAAATAAGTCACTCAGAGAGTAGTGACATTTTGAGTTTTAATAGAGTGGATTAAGTCGCTCTGATACTCATGAAGATAGATTCATCAGAAGGTCGCTCGAACCAGTAGGGAGCCAGTATCCTTAAATATTCTGTGACACTCGTTAAAACATTGGAATATCACTTTCTTCTTGGGTGGCTGAGTGATTCTCTCTATGTGAAGTCCCTCTCCAAGGCTGATATTCGTTCCACGGCTATACCGGATTAGACTTAATATGTACGAAGCATCCATCTACCTTACTAATTAACCGCTTGACCGCGCACAAGTGACTATTCTCCCTTTTTCGAAATGCCGTAGACCGCGCTCAAGTGACTATTTTCCCTTTTTGGTTACAGCGCTATACTCGGTCTGAATTTACTGTTTCTTTCTATTACGTAATGTTTTAAATTATTTTTCTCTGTTCTATTCAAATCATTGAACATTTCTTCATGCTAAAAATACGAAGCGAGTCTTAAAATCGTTAACCCGGAACGAAAGAATAATGTCAAATGCCACTCTTTGTTTCGCGCGCTCCGTGATTACGTGCGTATCGTATGCGTGTAATTAAATATTTTTATACTATGATACATGTTTTTTTTATTTAATTCGGTGAAGATAGAATCCTTCTACAGTTAAAACTCATAAAATATGTATGTCATCGATTTACTTTTTAAAATAATCCTGTTTAAAATACACAAAGTGTTTTTTTCAACGATAGTCAATGTTCGCTGCTAAGTAATTACGTGCTTATCGTATGCGTGTAATTAAATATTTTTATACTGTGATACATGTTTTTTTTATTTAATTCGGTGAAGATAGAATCCCTCTACAGTTAAAACTCATAAAATATGTATGTCATCGATTTACTTTTTAAAATAATCCTGTTAAAAATACACATAGTGTTTTTTTCAAATATTGTCAATGTTCGCTGCTAAGTAATTACGTGCTTATCGTATGCGTGTAATTAAATATTTTTATACTATGATACATGTTTTTTTTTATTTAATTCGGTGTAGATAGAATCCCTCTACAGTTAAAAATCATAAAATATGTATGTCATCGATTTACTTTTTAAAATAATCCCGTTTAAAATACACAAAGTGTTTTTTTCAACGATAGTCAATGTTCGCTGCTAAGTATAATAAATTAGAAAGTAAATTTCAACAAAGAATTCATAGGACTTGAAAGAGTCATTTATAAGGTTGAAGAAAAACATCACTTCAACTTACTCATGTTACCGACTTATCTATATCTATACTTATAATAAAACTGTAGAGAGGTCAATTCTGTACATTGAATATATCGACCTATCCGTAGAATAAAGTTCCATGTGACCATAGACCGAAATCGCGTTAAATAGCCAAATGGGATAAGGAATACAAACTCTACAAAACTGTGTTTTTAGAATTTTCGTATCTTATTTACTTTCGGAGATATAGAATCGAATAACGTTCCATCTGATATTTGTTCCGCGCAACAACGCACGACATATACATGGGACGGGGCACGGCGAGTACGGGTGGCGCGAGCGCCGCGATCGATCATCAGTTCGGCCGATGTTCATTAGAAGAAGAAGAAAATTGAGGCGTTTTCGTGTTCTATGCTTAATTTTCATGATACTTTAGAAAATTCAATTTATTCAGGTTTTTAAATAATAAGGGATAATTTTAAAGATATCAGGATCACGCAAAATAGTAAATATGATTCAAGGAGATTCAGAAGAGCCTGATCTTAGTTCGGCGTTTTCAAACTTACATACCGCGTTTGCAAATCAAGATTTCAATACTGGTAAGTCACGATGTTTTTCAAGAATTACTTCACTATATACAACTTTAAGTTCCTAAATTAACACAGATATTGTATTTATTACTTTTTAATCCAGATCATAGTTAACAGCGATCGATGATTATTTAGAATGTTTTTCGATGGAGTTGTTCAGAATAGGGCATGCAAAACCGGAAAGTCATCAAAACCGGTTTTGAACATCGTTTTTTTGGGACCAAAACCGAAAACCGGAGCTAGGTCCGGTTTTAGCAAAAAAAATCGAATGTAGTATAACTTAAAAAGAAACACCATTTTTTTAAAATACCCACTAAGTCTACAAATAAAACAAATTGTATGATATATTTCTTTTTAATCCAAACCATAATAATTGTACAGATAACAATGAACTTATAATAGTATAAAGATTAATTAACTGAGATCAAATCAACAAAAAGTAAGTTTTTGGTATCTTTGGTACCTATTAAGCCTGCTATCAAAAATAATATATTTTAAACATAGAAAACACAATCAACATCTTCAAATATTAAACACAGCCACCCACAATTACCAAAAAAATCAACATTTTTGTAACTTTGAAGACGAACTACAAAATACAAAATAACATACAATATGATTCATATTGCACTAAAAAAGAGATCAATAATCAACTATACTAATTTAAATAAAGCATAAATCACTTGTTTTCAAGAGATCGCTGTTCTTGATAATGTGATCTCAAGAATATAAGTGCATCCAACATTCGATCAGACAGCGAACTTCTTATTTTGTTACAGAAATACCCAGCACTCGAAAACACCCTTTAACTCTCAACACTTGTTGGTAGAACACATAATAAATAATTATATGCTTCGGTGAGATACACACCCCGATGCCCTCCGCTTTCATACATGGCTTGCTCTAGTTTTACGAACCCAGCCAGGTCGAAATCTGACCGATTTTTGGGGGTTCTCTTTCTCTTGCATTTGTGTAATTCCTTCTCTAGCTGCTCTTGAAGAAATAGCTCTTCAGCGTCAGATGATGATGATTGCGAAATTTTCAGTTATTTCAGCACTATTGGGTTTGGGAAATGTGTCATCATCATCTTAGGCGGAGAAGTCTTCCCAATCCAATCATGTAAATAGTGTAAAACACCTGCTAGAAGGAGACGTCTTTGCTTTATGCGACTTCTCAAATTAGTCGCTAGCTTGAGACTCAAAACGCTGTTTTGTTCGTCAAACTTCTTAAACAAAATTTTAATGTTGTGTCAGCTGTGTGTAGCGTAGCATCACGTCGGCACAAGGACAGAACAGTGAGTTTGACAACATTCAAGCTGTTGTAAATTTCAGACAGAGTTCGAATTTCTTCTTCGGAAAAAGATATTTCAGTCTTCCAATCTATCAGGGCTTTGAGGACTGAGTTTTTAATTTTTAAAAACACTCCGATCATATCTCACATACTTGACCATCGTGTGTGGCAATCTAGTTGCAATTGTATGTCTTTTTTTGTGTTCCTCCAAGACATAGACCCGTAATGCGTCAGCTTTTAGAGGGGATTTTCTTATAGATTTGACCAGTTTGCGAACTTTTGTGATTGTTCCCTGTACACTTCTGGATGTGATGTAACAGCTGGGGTTTCAATTTCTAAACCTCCACTGAGATCTTCAGCTCGTTCGTCGTCACTATCGCTTTCTGATTCAGAGTCGTCTTGTGCGTGTGTAGGGGATGCCTGAATAGACGCTGCTGCACGTTGTACGGGTTCGCTACTTTTTTTATACACAGTATCGATCACCACTAGCTGGATACCGTGAGCGAGACAAATCTGGTGATGTCCTTTAATGTATCTTCCCATCTTTACCATCACACTCGCACCATCGGTTGTTACTGACACAATGTCCTCATCTAAAGATACGTTAAATTTTGCAAGGTGGGCTCGCAATATGTCTAGTGCATTCAATGCTGACATTGAACCAGTGATTTTCACAATCCCCAGATTTTTATAATTAAATCCTCCAAAAGCATTGGAATGTAAATTTACGTTCATATTTTGTTCCTCAATGATGTCCATTCATCTAACGTTATTGAATATCTATGCCCAGCTTGTTTTAGGACTGATATTTTGTTTTTTACCTCTGCTTTTAATTCGTCTGTTTGATTCAAGACTATCTTTGTGATAGTGTTTGGTGATTTCGGGAGTTCCAAGCCACTTTTTTTGAAGAGGTGTCGTAGGTCTTGGCTTTCTGTAAACAATCTAAAGGTACAGCCGTCTAATGCTGCCATTCGAGAGACGAATCGGTTGAAGTTGAAGCTATATTTGAGTGTACTGATCGAAAATGCCTGTGTAAAGCGGTAGTGTGACAAAATCATAAAAACTGGTGGTGGTTCACCAGTTTTTATGATTTTGTCACATGTTTTGCATTTTGCGGACTGTCCATCTGTCGCTCGAAGAAAATGTTTCCATATACAATTTGATGTCTTGCTCTTGTGGAATTCGGTGTATTGAATATTTTTTAGAGTTGACCTAAAAGAAAAAAAAAATAGAATCGGGCGAAGTTTATTTAGTTTAGGATGTTTTTAAATTCCGTGCATTTTGGTGTGTTATTAGGTAGTACATTTTTTTTCCATGCATTCAGTTTAGACATTTTTAAAGCCAGTACCGCACTGAGCACGATGCCACGTCACGTCAACACGTCAAATAAAGCTAGAACCACACCATTAAAACGCCACCCGACGCGACAACACGCGTTTTCATTGGTTAAACGTTTTAAAATTACATTACTAGGAGAACTGTAGCCTAATGGTGCATGCATCATTTGACGTGTTGACGCGTGTCGTCGCGTCGCGTGTCGGCCATGTGGCTCTGGCTTAAGGCATGCTGATTGGCTACAATTAATCTAGTTATGTCTTTTTAAACGCTAACCAATGAAAACGCGTGTCGCTGTCGTCGTCGTGGCGTCGGATTTTAATAGTGTGGTTCTGGCTAAAATTCCGCGCATTTCGGTGCGTTAACACTAGAGGTGACTAGACTAGTCTATGGTTAAAAAATATCTTCTGTCACTTTGGTTAATGTTTACTTTATTACTAATAAAGGAAATATTATAATAACGTAAACATTATTATTAATAGTAATAACGTAAACATTAACAAATTAAGATTTTAGAGAAATTTATTTTTATATATGTATATTAAATCCGGAGTTATGTGCGTAATAAATTGTTAATTATCGCTTGCTAAACGGTGAAGGAAAACATCGTGAGGAAACCTGCATGTCTGAGAGTGCTACATAATGTTCTCGAAAGACATGTGAAGTCTGCCAACCCGCACTTGGCCAGCGTGGTGGACTATGGCCTTACCCTTCTCATAATGGGAAGAGGTCCGTGCCCAGCAGTGGGACAGTATAAAGGGCTGATGATGATGATGATATTAAATCTGTAAAAATCATTTTCTCTAAGACTTGGAAAAATTGGCACAAGAGTTCTACTCTTACGGTATGGCGCAATTACACCTGTACCTTGATTCACGTAAATCAAACAAGACAAATATCGTTGACGTTTAACTGTCGTTCGGTCGTCCTATAAGTCCTACCCGAATCAAAGACTTTTGTCATTTATAAAATTATCTATATAACACGAATAATAAAACACAAGTTTTAATTAAATCTTGCTTGCTGTCACAAGTGGTGAACCATAATGTAATATAATTCGGGCTAACGCAGCAACTACTGGATGTAATTGCGAACTTTGTGTCGTTTCATCCACGAGCTCAACATAAATGTACATTAAAAGACACAAAATATAATAAATTAATAACTAAGTAAATACTCACATTTTGTCCTAGCGTCGCAGGCGAGGGCGGCGGACACGCACTTGCACTCCCGGTAAGGGTATTACTGCAACAACGCAGGCGCAGGCTGGCAGGGGGTTACGGGTGCGGGGTGCGGGGGTAGTGGAGGGAGGCTTGTAAGTGGGTGGATGCAGGCTGTGTTCGGTTCGGATACATTTGATGCCTCAAAATTAATTATTTTTTGAAAGTGTTCGAAAAAATTTTTGATAAAAATCAAAATGTTAATTGTTACTCAATAATGGGAAAATCGGAGCTGATCTCCGGTTTTGGCTCTCAAAACCGGTTTGCAAAAATCGTTCAATTTTGGCCGATTTCCGGTTTTGCGCAAAACCGGAAAACCGGTTTTGCATGCCCTAGTTCAGAAACACAACTCTGGCGCAAAAAGACGACTACCGTAATTAATATTCACAGGGTAATCGATTTTTATGCAATATTGAGCAACAAAAAATAGAGGCCTTATGGAATAATAAGACGTTTTTTTACGAACATGATTGAAGTTTTAAGCGTCTGAGGTTAAAAAAGAACGGTTTTCGCCGGAGTCTGTGAAACAATTTGTGGGTTCAATGTTAAGATAGGACGTTATTACTCAAAACATTGAATCACTTAGGACGTTATTCAATTAAAAAAATCTCTAATTATAAAGATTTTTTAAAAGAAATTATTTCAATTAACTGCAAAATTTATTGTTTCAAATAACGGTTAAAAATAGTTTGTTAAAAATATTTGTGCAAAGGAATTTTCATATTTTAGTTACGAATGAAGGATTAACTGGCATGTATAGTCTTTGCTTCCTGGTACAAAGGAACCAGTCGTGAATTTGATATATGGGAAGAAATACTGTATAAACAAGACGGGACAGAAAAAAAAAAGAATCTCTAATAGCTCAAAACCGAATATCATGTCTGTTTAGTCTACCAAAGGTGTCTACAGTAATCAACCTAGTTCATTTATTTTGGAAATCCATTAAGTTTCGCAAATCCATCGTTAATACAGCTCAAACAGTTGGAAGTGTAACCACAGGTCTACCCCAGTTAGTGTCAGTACTAACTCCCATGCTATTTCCTACTAATAAATAATGATAAAAATACTCTGCCACATGCATACAGCATCATCTAGTTAAAGTTAAATAAGCAGAATTTGTATTATGGTTACTAGAAAATGGATAAATGAAGTCTTTCTGTAAATACATACATGCTCATTTGACATGGGATATCATATTATATTCTTATAATAGACAATAGTAAGACATACTTTTAAGTAGTCTGCCATTTACTACAGCTCCCAGCGACAGTCACTGCGAGAAAATTGAAGTATGCCAAACTATGTTCATTAACACTCATGCTGTTGTAACTAATTTTGGGATATGGTATTATGTTGTTGATAGACTGCATGGATGTGATAGGTTTGCCTGGATGAGACAGAATAAACGTGTAATTCTAAAGGAAGGGCAGGCGGCGCCGTCTGGACAGGCACAAGATCGTTATAGATGATGCAATGAGAAATGTGTTTAAAAAAATATAGACTTAATGGCTGCTCAAGTTATTTATTTAGAACTAGAGGGCGCCAGCAGTTACGCCTGCATTTTTTTTTAATTTACCCGTTTTGGCCGATCCCGTAGGAATTTCGGGAAATCCCTTCTTAGTGCACCCCTATGGTCCCCAACGAACATACATGCCAAATTTCAGCTTCCTGCGCTCAATAGTTTCGGCTGTAGCGTGTCTGTCAGTCAGTCAGTAACGCAAGGATTTTATATATTAAGATAAGTACTGAAATGTGTCATTATAATGATCTCAACGTTACCAGGAGGCAACCACGACTTTATGCCTTAGAACTCTGCTTAGTAGACTAATAAGATTTGACAGGATAGTCTAGCTAACTACTAAAAATGAGTATGAGTACTCGATTTTTAATTTTATTAATGTTTAGTTGTATTTTACTATTATTTAGTAAATATTGTGCACCACGTCTAGGTAAAAACGATGTAAGATTGTTGTTATTCTTATATGAGGTGGAAGAAGACCCTTCACGAAAATTATTTACCTACTTCGGCACCATACCTTGAAAATTACTGCTTCAGGAGATATTGAGGCTCAAAGTTACCATACATTTTTTAATTAGGTACAAAATCTATGCATTTCACGTGCTAATTTGTTCTTTATATAGCCCTACCCTTTGATAGGTAAGTATCTCGGGAATTACAAACGCGTACTTTACATAGCGGCTTATAAAATTTGTCTACAAAAAATCGTTCCCGAGGTATTGTTTTGCTAAGTATGACTTAGCAAGATGTGTAGAACGAGTATTTCTATAACTAGTAGACTTCAGCTTGGTGATGGGTCTTTTTACACCGTGTATAATATTATAAAGAAGATATTGGGTTAAGGCCGCAGAAGCGGTGGAATGCAGGCGGCTTATGATTGGAGTTGTGTGGAGAGCCTTTGAGGAGGCCATGTCCAGCAGTGGATGTCTTTAGGTTTTGGTGATGATAAAGATGTTTGTAGGCATAAGTTTATACGATTATATGTAAAATTAAATACATATTAAAGGTACATATCTACACAGTTCATTTATATTTAAATTACTAAATATAATTACTCCGACTATCACACGACTTGTCTAGTTAGTAAAATTATAATTACTCATGCATGCAAGAAGTCTTTTAGAATGCATGCAATCTTTGCCACCTAAAGTTATGTCACCTATTTTAGGACATCCTTATAAAAAAAAATGACATTGGATTTCATTTTATATGTTATATTATTCACAAAGGACTCTTAAGGGATGAAAAATTCCAACAAAAATCAACCTTTGTTAACATAGAACGTCTTTTAAATCGATCGTTTCCGCAAAACAACGCACGATGTTTACCACGGACTCTCGCACTTCCGCCATAAAACGTCCTAGGTCGATATGTAACCCACTATCTCGTACAATGAAAGGACTAGAAGTATACACTATAAAGCATTTAATTAGGCTGGGCTGTTATAGTACAATACCAAAAAATCTTAATTTTAAGATCTCGTTATAAGAGTTATAAAGAGTTACACAAGTCAAGAACTCCTACAGCGTCTACTGAAAATTGCGATCCATGCAGATCGGACTTTGTTCTGCGGATGAGTCGATATATCCAAAATTAATATTGGAGGATGAATGGTGATTGATACTGATGCCAAAAATGCAATCAGTAAATTTTTTGTCTGTCTGTCTGTCTGTCTGTCTGTATGTGCACGCATGGGTCAAAAACTACTGAAGGGATTTTAACCAAACTTGGTACGATTGTAGTCCATACTCCTGGGCAGGTTATAGGTTATATAACATAGCGCTAAGACACATAGGAGCTGAGCAGTGACGATAAATTTTAAGCAAGTCGGATGAAAATGCGCTTTTGAGCTCTTATCGTCGCATACGTTGATCATTCACCAAAAGTATGTATTACAAAGATGATGGTCTTCAAAAGATCTACAAAAAAAGTCCTAAATAGTATATAGCTATCTTTTATAAATTAGCCACAATAACGGGATAATCGGTAGGGATTTCTTCAAAGTGTATTAAATACATCAATATATTGTATTTCACCTAGATATATCTTTATCAAACTTCCATATTCAACAATAATTATAATTTATCAATGGTATGATAGTACACGGGTCGGTCATAGTATTAGTATTGCATTTACCAATTATCACGTATTTTTGTGGACAGTTTTGAGACAGTTTTGGGACTTAGTGTTTTTATTTTTCAACTACATAATTATGATCAGTTAAAGATACTTAGTGCCCTGTTAAATTTTTTGTACTAATTAAAAAATAGCGGTGTATAAATCGGTTTATAAACACACAAGATATAGATGAAATAAAACTTCCAAATCTCGCCGCGCCAGTATGTGTACGGCTAAACGGCTGATCGGCCATCTATACATATGATGAATCTGTAAGTGATCGATGTCTGTACATGGAAGATATTCAGGAGAAATCTATTTTAAAGGGTCTATATTAAAGAAGAGAAGCAAAACCACCTTGGAAGCGTCTATTTTTCAAACGATTGACGTTGAGAAATCGATAATTTCAGATACCCAACATTATTTTTAAATACCTATACATGCCGCATTGTAAAAATATGTTCACGTCAGCTCCATGTATGGAGAAGACCCCTTAATTGTCATTTCCTTTTTATGTTTGTATAAAATTCGGGCAGCTGTTCACAGAATACGTCATCTTTCAAAAAATATTCAATGATGTAGTCTTAAGGGTTTCGGTATAATATGGCTGTGACATACGGAAGTACAGACAGACAGATATGGCGAATCTATCATGGTTCCGACTTTTGGATAAAAAATCCTAAAAAGTGCCTACAATGTTTAAAATTCCGATCGACTTGGACCACGCAGAGATCTGTTTGTTATATCTCTAAAAGCAGTAACAAAGCTAAGATTTAACATTATTGTCATCTTATATGTATCATTTGAGATGAATATACGATGGCAAAGCGTGAGGCAGTCTAAGCATGTATATCGCAAACCAAGGGAAATCAAGCAAAATGACGAACCCATGGGCGGTATAACAGTACTTTTTCGTGGCGATTTTCGTTAGGCTCTGTCTGTTATACCACCATACAATATGAGAGCATGATTATGAGGCAACGAACATGCACAAGAATTCTGTGATCTTTTACTCGCGATTGGTAACTTCGCAGTGTGGACTCGCACGAACAAGTGAAAGTCATTTGAGTCATTTTCAGGACATCTACATCTACACTATTCAATATAGGTATTATATGCAACTTAAAACATTTTGGGTATCAATTCTGTAGCCTAATGAAAAGACAAATTCCGCGCGAACGGAGTCGCAGGCACAGCGAGTCAACAATAAATGTTTATGTTAGCGCGCCCATCTGGCGAGCGGCGGCGCGACATTTTGTGTAGAACGTGAGCGGTCAAGTGAATTCGGCGAATTAGCGCTAGCAGTCAAGCGGTTAAGGCGAGGTTGCAGTACAGTGCGTAGCTCGACCTCACCCCCCGCAAAAACAAAAACACGGCGGTGGCTTCAGCGAGTGAGTGGAGGGAGGGGTAGGGGGGGGGTTTCATGTGTGCGTTTGCCATAGCGCAGCGTAAAAAAACCGTAGATGAGTTATGTGAACTTCAAAAGTGGCACATTAAAAACAGGCTAAATGTCTCATTTGGCTTTAGTCGCGTACGCGCTGCGGTCGGAAGCGCTCGTTCTTTTACTCGCGTGTGTGTACGTTACATTAAATTTGAAAATGCCGTCGTGTGTAATGGAATCACTTCTCATTCATGAGTATTACAATATTAAAACGTTTTATTTACAATTTATAATAAATTAAGTATTACAAATAATAGAGTGAATAAAAAAATTGGCATTTAGCGAGTGTAAAAGACAAGCAGTATTGTGCATGTTCAAAGACTATAAAACAAAGTATTCAGATGGGACATTCGTAATAATAAAATACTGATGTGTGTTTTTGTCAAGTAATAAAAGTGATTTGAGGCTGAATCAACACAATATATGATTATTATAGAAATACAAAATCATACGTAAGTTACAAACATTGACGGATGATCAAAGTCCATTCACTTGTTCTTGTTTTTCTCCTTTTAGTATTAAACAACTAAGTAGATTGTACTGCACAGTTTTCGCTGCCGACCCACCGTACCCCTGGCAGTACCCCTGGGGGCATGGTGGGTCTTTCAAAGCTTAACCGTGCTTCCAGATAATATTGTTGTGTAGTTAGTTTATTAATTTCAGTTCGTTAATTTCAAGTTCTACTATTTTGTGGGATCATTCCCAGTATAGTA
Organism: Euclidia mi; assembly: GCA_944739405.2. NCBI lineage: Eukaryota > Metazoa > Arthropoda > Insecta > Lepidoptera > Erebidae > Euclidia > Euclidia mi. The sequence goes on along the minus strand of OX123189.2, from coordinate 88,599,502 downwards.
AGTATTGACCAATTCTATGATAGAACTGTCCTAATTCTATTAGCACAACTTGATGAGGAGAACAGAACTAATGGGATCAGTAATAGGAAATGTCCCAGTCTAGTTCTATGTATGTTTTTACAAGGGTATTCAATAGAACTACTGGGAATGATCCGTAGTGTCACGATATCGCGCTCATATATCCGAATAAATATCGCCTACAAAACAAATGAACGTCTACAAAACAAATGACTTACAGAAAGTGATCAGCTATCAATAGTGATTGCAGAAAACAGGTGCATGCGATTTTCAACCTAATTGACATTAGTCAGAATTTATAATTTTATTACCCTAATATTGCCAGAAAGCGAGAAAAAAACAAAAAAAATAGTTTGTCATGAACAGTCAATAAGGTCGAAAATCGCATGCACCTGTTTTTTGCAATCACTATCGATAGCTGATCACTTTCTGGTAGTCATTTGTTTTGTAGACGTTCATTTGTTTTGTAGACATTCATTTGTTTTGTAGACGTTCAATTGTTTTGTAGACGTTCATTCGTTTAACACATTTTTATACATACATATTTATTCGGATATGTGAGCGCGATGTTGTGACACTACCCTTGTAAAACATACATAGAACTAGTGGTAAATTTCCTATAACTGTTTCCCATTAGTTCTATTCTTTTCCTCATACATACATACATACATATCGTCATGCCTTTTACCCCGAAGGGGTAAGCAGAGGTGTATTTCTACACCCACCCTTCGCCAGATATACTTTAGTCCCACGTAATAAGGGGCGAGCCTATTGCCGTACCGGGCACATTTCCAGAATCCGTGCTGCTGCTGAGAATTTCGTGTCAGAAAAACCCAATAACACTGCCCGACCCAGGAATCGAACCCGGGACCTCCCGATCCCACGCGCACATTTATGCCGCGAGACCAACGAGGCAGTCAAGGGTTTGATGTCGAGTTTTCCGTCTCTACGCAAAGATGGTATTTGCATCGTGTTATCCCTTAGTCGCCTCTTACGACACCCACGGGAAGATAGGGGGTGGTGACACTTGTATTCTATGCCGTCAACCACACGGTGCTAATGCAAGTTGTGCTAATAGAACTAGTGGGAAAAAAAGTATCACTAGTTCTATCATAGAACTGTTCAATAGAACTAGTGGGAATGATCCGACAGCGCAAGGATGATGATGATGACGGGTCTTCAACAGTTCCACAGATTATACCTATAATATACAAAGCATTATAACCATTAGCAGTAATACCTAATTAGGTTTTATTCTCTAATTTATCTCCTTGTTGCACTATATCATCGTACTAGCACTTGTCATCGCTTGTCTAAAAATACAAAAACGTAAGTAGTAAGTTATTATCATACGAGAGCTAACACTGTTCAGTTTAATGTCCACGTAGCACGTTGGTATAACACTACGAGCATTTCAGCCAGGAGTACGGTTAAGCTTTAAAAGACCCACCATACCCCCAGGGGTATTGCCAGGGCTACGGTGGGTCCGCAGCGCACAGTTTTTATATTAACGTGCTGTTTTAGGTTTCCATTGAATGAAATGAGAAGAATAAAATGTACCTTTTTAATAAATGTTATAAATAAACCACATCAACTTTTTATTTCCCTACCTTAAATGAATTAATCAAATTTACTTTGAGGCGAATTGAATTTACTCAAGACAGACAAAGTGATCATGTCGCATCTGAGTCAAATTATTGTTTGTGAAACGGTCAGCATGATGTCACAATGCGCGTCGGTCCAGAGAGCATATGTTTATCTCTATTTCGCGCTTGCGATTAGATGTGCTATCTCACTTACACTTCTTATCTAATTCTTAGTGTGTCGTTTTGACATATTTATATGAGTATGCGTACGCTTTTTGCGATGCGTGCCACTCGTAAGCTCCGTCATGTTACATTGTCAGTAACCTGTCTACGGTTTCTTACTAGTATGTCTATGGTTTGAACGATTGAGTTTGGAATACGAATTACTTTGTACTTTTGCGAAAACGTACATGCGGGGGTGGAGGGGGATTTTGCGGAGCAACGACGTACGTCCGCCCTCAATCACGCCTAGACAGGCACTGATGAACGGCCGGCGAGCGATATAATGCCAACATTTTGACTATTTTTTTTCTTGGAGAAAAATGATAACGAAATTACGAAATCTGTTTTTACCATTTATTTTAAAATAAAGAGCTGTTTCCATTGATAATACTTTCATATAATTTCATTATGGAATCTCTAAGCAGCACACGTTTAAAATTGTGATTTAGTGCCATGTTTGACTTTTTTTTTTATCGAGCCAATCATTCCAAATCGTGTTTCTATCTTTACGCTTTACTAGAAGATATGTTTACATTTTATACTTTAATTTTTATTCATTAAAAATATCATAGTTCATGGGACTTTCAGACGTTCAAAAATCTTAAAAATTACTGCAACCTCGCCTTAAGCTAGCAGGCCCTTCAATTAGGCAATAGCCTAATCTCTTCATTAAATGCCGCCATTCAACTAGCGGCCTGACTATTAATTGCACGACTTGGCTGCGACTGCGAAAAATCGATAAAATACTTCCCAAAATCAAATATAATGACAGAAAGTACTCATAGTAAGCACTATAAGAAATTATAAGTGCCTATTTCGCAGTTAGCGTATTAAATAGTAAGAAATCCACACTTATCTATTAACCTGTCGAAGTGAAACACTTCTACAGAGCTTACCGTTCCTATAATTATAAACAGCATTTAATAAGCTCATAGCACGTTGTGCTGACTCAAAAGGCCATGTTATTATTCAAGTGCAACCCACAACACGGCGCGCGTAGATAATTCATAGATTCATAGTGACTACACCGTGTCTATAATTACGAGTCTTCGACGATTCTACAATCACTAGGAAATAATGATTTCTTAGTAAACTGGTTGTAGTAGATAATAGGAAATAAAGTCCAGCATAAAATGGTCTCTAATTGTTACGAAATGTCATTGAATTCAAAGTACTATTTTATACTGGACGTTGATAGTTCTGTATTTATAGTGATTTAGATAATTTAATGAGGTGTTCGTTATTTAGCGTACCCATATCTTTAAAAAGTGGTTCGATGTTAATAGTAACCTGTACATTTGCAACTGAACAGTTATCAGTAATACCTGACTTTAAGGTGTAAGCTTGTCTATACGTTTATGTGATTCAATAAATGTACGGGCTTTCAAAATACAGGCCTGTGACTGATCACAGTTTTTAACAATATGAAATGATCCTTGCCTCAAACCTTTACAAATAGGGCTGAAAGTGGATACAAAAGAATATTTTCACTTTGAAAAAATACACTTTGTTAAATAACTGAACATTTCTAGAAATGTTGTCAAATGATTAGTACCTGCTCGTCATGGTGTCAAGTTAAGTGATATTTACAAGTTACTACCGTTTCACTCTATTTTGGTCAATCATAAATATGTAGATACAATTATGTTTATAAAACTCTTTCGTCACTGATTGATTGACAGACAACATACAGTCATAACTATTGGGCGAGAATTACTGCATGTATATTCCGTGGGAGCGTTGAAGTGCACTAAGAACTTATTCCTTGGAATTCTCACGGGATCGGAAAAAAAATGTCGTTGCCCATCGCTCCTGAGGATGCCTCGTGCAGAGGCGAAACACGTGTCGAAGAATAGTCGGCGCATACAGCGGGATACTGCAAGTCAGGTATCTTCCTGGAACCTATACCATTCCTATATCCCTTATCCTTTTAGAGGAGTTCGGTATTGTCAACCTTTTTCTATTGCAATAGTTGGGATGGTCAATCTGAGGGTGCGTGTTGGGTTCCTCTTTCCTTCCATTAGGTTAATATCCTCTATTAATATTTAAAAGGTCCTGACAATTCTTACGTTTGCAATAAACCAATGTGTATCCATATATGAACTTCATTCTATGACAAAACATATCAAGTCCCCTCGCTCAGTCATTCTTCAGATCCCTTTTAAACAAACCAAACTTAGACCAAGAATATAACAAAAAGTAAAAGAATGACGCTCGTCTGATCAAAAACAATAACACAGTATCATATATCGTTATCGAGAGTTCCACCCCACAAATCTTGGCGCACTCTTTATTAGCATGTAGAAGCAACAGGATAGAGGGATGGTGACGTATCGAGAGGGTCCCAACGAACGCAGGGTTGACGAAAGCCTTTATATTTCTTGTTCGATGTTGTATGTAAGATAAATCTTTACTATTATGTTTACGTAGCTAAAGAGAGAGTTCCCTTAGAGGGTTCTCAGAAAGCACCAATCTGATTTTAAATTCTATTTTCTGTTTAACATGAAATTCATTAAAACACAGCTAACTAATTTTATGAGTACTTCAGTGACCATTCTATGTAACAGGCAGGAAGAGTTAGCGGTTGAAACTATCATTGCTGACCACGGGCTTTTTCACTATTAAAAGAGCTAGGCCATAGATCGTATATTATATTTGATATGATAAAACTTGTGACTGCCTCTGTGGTCCTGCGGTAGTGTTAGCGACTGCGGATCATGAGGTCTCGGTTTCAATTCCCGGGTCGAACAAAAAGTGATATTGGGTTATTCTGATAGGAATTATCCAATAGAAGTTCGGAGTCAGGAAGGTGCCTCGGAAGGCACGTTAAGCCGTTGGTCCTGCGGTCAATATCTCTCCGGTCGTGTCGCATGTGGCGTCCCTTCGGACTATGAGAGTGAGGGAATAGAGAGTGCAATTGTGTATGCGCACACACTTGTGCACTATAATATGTCCTGCGTAGTTTGCAAGTCTCATATATAGACAAGCCGCCGTGGCCGGAATCGGTCGGGAGAATGGTGAATGTCGCCATATACTTACATAAACTCTTAAAATTTCTTAATCTTAGTCGAATTGGAAAGACGACTAGCTACTCTGCTAGAAGTTGTGCGTAGTGCCTTCATTAAAATACACAACAAGATAAGAAAATTGTTCTTTTAGGTCTATTTAAAACTTAGTATTGGATCAGTTTTTTTGTTAGTGATATTTAAGTAATATCCTTATATATTACAAATGACCGATATACTCTGTATTAATGTCTAAAATCAACAAAGTATACTTGAGGCATTGTAACGTGCCACGCAAGCAGGGTTGGCGGAAGAAAAGTTGTAGTAAACTCTACGTGTAGTTTTGTATTAGGTTTTGTGCTTGTTGTACGGAATTCTAAGTTGTATTTTGTATTGGGCTTTGTGATTGAAGATAACTTAAAGGATCTTAAATTATAGTACAATAAGATATCAAACACAAATAATGTACCTCAACTATCCTCTGGGCGAGTAATAAAAAACATTACTCGCCTCAGAGGAACTTCCTGAATCATTTTTGAATTCACTATAAATTAAGAAATTTTTAGTTACCTAATAATGAAGATAGTGCGTGCATATAGCAGACCGCTCAGCTATCGGAAGTGAATTCCTGAAATTCCCATATTCAATAGCAATGTTTATTCTCTATTGTATGACTGAAATTATGTAAGGGTATGTTGAAGTGTTTGAAAGGTGGCTTATATATTTAAGCTCGTATAATCAAGTGTAAAAATTGTTTGTCAGTATTCACTGTTGCTAAATCTGATGACGCAGGAGATAGAGAGATAGATAAGTGAGAACTGGGCTGGAATTAGTCCCAATGCCAAGAACTAAAGATACCTATTACATAACATAGAATATGATATATACATATATATCAAACGGAGCTTCTTTAATCTATTTGTATGATGTCAGTAACACCAAGCAAACACATTACCGAATTAAACTGATCACACACATTTATAACATGTATCTGCTACTAATATTACGTTGCTGGTATTATTTACATGAAATATTCATAACCACGTCGCTTTTAGTTTGCTAATTATCATAAAACAGTCCAAACAACTAAAATAATACCATTAGTTTTACCATTCAAATTTATTTGACTATTGTAACACGAATGTTTTACTAATTTGGCAGTTTCTATTTGTGTTTATTAGTTGTATTTTACTGTAAAAATTGCAGGTAATACAAGCTTTATTTACCCGTATTTCCGTGGCATTTTACCAACAATTCTGGGTAAAAAGCAATACAAAATACCGCACAAATCCTTAGTAATCCGTGAATTAGAATAATCACGTGGAAATCTCGGCGCAGCCCTAAGGCGCTACGCACCCTCTTTTAATTTGTTTACAAGACAGTATCGATTGTTCTATTCTACGTTTTTATTTGACTTGGAAATTATCTTGCTCCTTTTACACGCGTTAGCATTTCTTTATGTTTATTTTTTAAGCGAAAGCCTCGGCGCCACATCAAAAGATTCATAATTTCGCCGTTGTATTTGTAATGTTAATTTTTATCGTTCAGCAAGGACTATTCATGAAGCAGATTCATGTATATTCACGTGTATATTCGTAATTATAATGTGAGCGTTTTCGTTGCTATATTTCTTTTAATTTTGTATATGAGCTGGCTGGCTAAAAATAAAACTGGAGCTATAACGTTATATTCATCTGAAGAAATAATTAGCTAGAAGACATGTCTTCTAGATAATTATTTAAATGACTAGCTGGTACCCGCGGCTTCGCACGCGGCTAATAATAATGTTATACTTTGCGCGAACCTTACAACCTCGTCAATCAAGGCCTTTCGTAAAATTCGTTCTTAGTGAACGCCTAAAATAAATAAACTACGTCTCAGCCAAATAAAATTTATATAGGTACGCCTGGCGATTTTCATCTATCTATCTATATCGTCACGCCTGTCTCCCATTGGGGTTGGCAGAGACTATGGAACGCCACATGCTTCGGTTCAAACATACCTCTTTCGCTTCCTCGACATTCATTAACCTCATCATGCATGCGCGTCGGTTATGGGTACTTTTAATTTGTACCTTTTTAGTACGTCACCTATTTGGTCGGCGTACGTCCGCCTAGGGCGTCTCCTACCGACATTTCCATTCATTCTCGCATGATATACTCCTTTTGTATTTCTTCTTTCATCCATCCGTTCCAAATGTCCAAACCAACGTAACATTCCTTTTTCAATCTTTGTCACTACATCTTCTTTTAAACCACACTTTTCCCGTATCACACTGTTACGCACTTTATCTATCATACTTACTCCGCACATACTCCTTAAAGCTCTCATCTCCACAGCATTGATTCTACTTTCATGCTATGCACATGATTCGCTACCATACATCAGTGTTGGCGCCAAAACTCCCTGCAGTACAGCAAGGCGAGCCTTACTTGGGATAATTTTCAAAAAATAATAATAACTGAAAATATACACATATACAGATAGTCGGTATCGTGACAACAGCGCTACCTACTGGGTCCAATTGGAGCCTATATGTAGCGCTATAAAGTCCTCTACCTTGCAGTGAAACACTCATTTGAATCGGTTCAGCCGTTCCAGAGATTACCCCGGACAAACAGAAAGACAGACAGACAGACAGACGGACAGACAGACAGACAGACAAAAATGTTAAAAAGGGTAGATTTGGACTTAGAATCGTGTAACTAACTATATACACTTGAAAAAACATAGTTATTTTGAAATCACAGACAGACACTTCAATTTTATTTATATGTATAGATGTATAGATGAGTAGAAGAAGTATAGACTTGTTATCGCGACAACAGCGCCAACTACCGGGTCAAATTGAAGCCTATATGTAGCGCTATAAAGTCCTCTACCTTGCAGTGAAAGTCTCATTTGAATCGGTTCAGCCGTTCCAGAGATTACCCCGGACAAACAGAAAGATAGACAGACAGACAGACGGACAGACATACATACATACATAGACTCACGCCTGTTTCCCCGAAGGGGTAGGCAGAGGCATATTAAACGCCCACTTTTCGCCAGTGTTTTGATCCCACGTAATAGGTGGCGAGCCTATTGCCGCTTATTGGGACATTTTGTTTGCCAGAGTCTCGTCCGTTGATCGGCAGGTGCACCACTTGCAGGTGAGGTTGGCTTGGGACCCTAAGTTCTTGGTGGGAACCCTATGCACCCAAAAAAGACAGACAGACAGACGGACAGAGAGACAGACAAAAATGTTAAAAAGGTTAGATTTGGACTTAGAATCGTGTAACTAACTATATGCACTTGAAACAACATTTTGAAATCACAGACAGACACTTCAATTTTATTTATATGTATAGATTACAGAAATGATACATCCATAGGTTTAATCCACAAGGTTTGCTTTGTTTTTCTAAGTGCACGATGCTCCTTAACTCTTCAGTCACCGGTAACTTTGGCACTCATAATGGAGAATCCTTCATTTTTAGGGTTCCGTACCTCACAAGGTAAAAAAGGAACCCTTATAAGATCACTTTCTTGTCCGTCTGTCTGTCTGTCTGTCTGTCTGTCTGTCCGTGTGTCACCACCGATTTTCTCAGGAACGGGTGGCCCTAGCAAATTGAAATTTATACCAGATACTGAGGTCTATGGTTCCTATTAGGTGTGTAAAAATCAGGGTCCTGGGTCGACCCGATAAAAAGATATGGTCAAAATTAGATTTTTGCGAAAACTTGTAAGCACCAAAATTAACCTTAATTTTCAACTTTTTTTAATTTTCGGAATTTTTCCTTTACTTGTGCTGTAAGACCTTGGTTTTGACAAAAATTGACAATTCTAGGTCAACCGTAAGTACCCTATAGGTTTTGGGTCGAAAACCTATATGGTAGTTCCCGTTGAACTAGAATCACGAAATTTGGCCAAGAGCAGGGTCTTACAGCACAAATAAAGGAAAAACTCTGAAAATTTAAAAAAGTTTAAAATTAAGGTTAATTTTCGTACTTGTTAAAACGCCCCTAATGGAGAGAAGCGATCGATAGAGACCGCTAGGGGGCGCATTTAGAAAATGTATGGAAATTGTTCCCGTCGTCTAGGCTATCGTCCACCGTGACGATTGAGTGTAAACTGGTACTAGACCCTCAGATTTAGAAGACTAGCGTAATTAGCACCAACCTCAAATATGGTAAAATGCGTACGGAACCCTCGTTGCGCGAGTCATACTCGCACTTGCCCGATTTTTTCTTTTTATTCGTGTGAGTGTGTAGGAGTTGGTAACATCAGAATTTGTTATTATGGTGAATTAAAATACACAATTATCCTGGCAGTGGTTTAAATCCTAGTCATTAATAAATATTAGTCATTAATATTTAAGGTGGCGCAAACTGACGGCATATATATATGTAAAAAGTAAAATTCTATCAAATCTGTTAAACAAGGAATTGCATGTATACAGTATAACGGTAGGATGATAATGAAAAATAAAAAAATCTTATATTTACTCAACAAAGCTATCAAATAGTAGTTAATATTTATTGGTTTCTAAACTACCTAATCTTTTATTCCTTAGAGTCCTCGCATCCTTATCGGTTGAGTGGCTTCGGGAATTACCTGTAGCCAACTGAAAGTTTCTAACAATGTTTGTAAGGGTTTACCGCTGGGAAACTTGGTGTTTGTGGGAAAGTTGTACTGTCGATTGGGAAGATAGGACGGTGCACTTAATGGTGTATGTTGTTCTTAATCGATATGTTTTTTAATGATATTATAATAGGCATATGGATACGCCGTTGAAGCTATTCACTTTAAAAAAAACAGCGTAAAGCAAAGATTTGTAGTAGTAATTAATAAGTTAGCCACGACTACGGCTAGTTTAAACTAGTCATATCTTTGGCAAAAACATGGCTATATCATAACTATCTTAGTTAACGCAAGTAAGACCAATTAAAGAAACTTGTAGGATGTAAGCCAATCGAAACGTTGAAGAATATATACCTTGAGTGTGTTAGTTAACGACAATAAATGAAAGTGTATGATGTAGTGTACGAAACGGGAGACTTTAAAATCAATGAATACAAGTTGTTCCAAGTATAATCAAAATGCTGCCTTCAAGCGGAGTTTTCTTGTTGTACTTACCTCATAAGTTGAATTTGTATTTAGCTGTTTCTACCCCAAAAATGTGTAAAGTTTATAGAAAACAATAGATTAATTAAAACGTTGAATAAAACATGTCAATGCGTAGCTTGTATGGTTAGAATGTAACCATATTATTATAACCATTTCCTAACACCTCAAAAAACAATTACACAGAGAACACATCAATATTCCTCAAAACATTAATAACACAGGGGGAGAGGCGTTTAATAAACGTATTACCTGAGTACCTGAACTCATTATATAGCTATTATACTTCCCCTTTTTACATCCAACTTTTTATTACACTCAATATTCAATTTAGTGAGCATTCGGCTAAGCGATGAAGGACGGTTTTATTGGAGACGCGTTAGAATTGCCGTAATCTATTATGGACTCCCTACGATAGTTTTATGAATATATGCTTTAATGTTTAATAGTGTTTTAAGTGGGTGGTTTTTGTATGTGATTTGGAGTAAAGTTTTATGACAATTTGTTTTGTAATTCTATTATATAGTTGTAATTTGTTTGGTAGTTGAGAATTGTTTTTCGAAACTGGTAAAACTTTGAACGTTTTACCGAATATTGACACTTACTGTAATATCAATTTTATAAAATGCTAATGTAATTATCACCCAGACATAATAATCTTTGAGTGATGAGCTCGATTATTCTTTACCTGTCCGAGTATGATTGTTCTTAGGTAAGCCATAGGATTTGGCTATCCCTGGTATTAGATTGGCGTAAGGGAGTGGTTCAGAAGAATTCAATTTAATAACAGATCATTGAAATGTATTTAGAAAAGTGCTCACTGTGCACATGCTTTCAATCCTGCGAAATTGTTGAATTATGTCGTTAATAGATATATGGTTATTATGCAAACTATCAAACTCAATGCTCGACTATCTCTGCTGAAAATACGAGTACAAATACTTCAAGAAATGAGTTTCAATCGTCGATCAGATGGCCACATGTGAATTGTGTCAATACTATTATATGAAAAGTCTGTATGATTGGTTCAACGCGCTAATCTCAGAAATAACTGGTCCGAATTAAATAATTGTTTTTGTGTTTGATCGCCCATTCATCGAGCCAGGCCATAGGCTATATAAAAGTATGCTATGAGCACCGTGCGGAGCAGTAGCCTTAAATAATATAAGTGTAACCTCAGGCTCAACTAGTTTATTATACACATGTTAATGTGTGGCAACTTCTAACTCTCCCTCCTCTTCCAGGCCTATCAACAGCCCCCCAGCCGCACAACGAAACAGCTCGACTAGCTGGCGACGCGTCACAGAACTCTGGAGGCGTGTTGTTCGCGGCGGGAGGCTGCGCGGCGGCCGCGCTAGCCTTACTGACTGCCGCCGCGGCCGCCGGCACGTTGTACAAGCGAGGCAGCAAGGCGAGGCACCACGATTCTATACAGTAAGTGTGTAACCTCTTTTTACAGCCATCATCATTATACATCCTTTGATAAACACTGGCAGACATAGGCCACTCCAGTTTACGTCACAATAGTGTCATGTTAGTGTTTGACAGCCATTATACAGCCTTTTGCAATCCACTGCCAGACATAGGCCTATCCAGTTTGCGTAACAATGGTGTTGTGAGGCGATAGGAGAATTGGGTTTACTTCTGCTCAGACTGGTCTATATAGGGTTTTATGATTGCATTGGCGTATAAAGAAAGAAAAAAGAAAAGAAAGAAAAACTATTTATTTGTCACAGACACAGAACAAGTACAACATATAACAAATCGCAAGGCATACTTAACATTAGTCTGTGACAGAAAGGTACACACTCAGCTATTGTTGCATTGTGGTAGTGTCCACAATACAACGCTGGTATTCTGTGTGTACCTTAAATGCCGCACGGACGTTAATTAGTACAATAGATAAGAGAAAAATAAAAAATAAAACAAAATTAAACATAGGGACATGAATGAAATTAAATCTAGCACATGAGTAGTCTACATATACTACTGTGTATAATACTATATTATGTACACAAAATCAAGATTAAACAATAGTAAAATAAAACAATGTAAGGAATAAAATAAAGTAACATATCGACTTCATTACTCCTAATTAAGTCGGGGCATGCATCATTTATTTACAATGCAAAATTATGCAATGGCTAGGCGCAGGCGTGCGCGCGTGCGAGCGGGCAGCGGGTAATTTTTAAAGGTGGGCCAGGGTCCTTATAAAACAATAGTTTATTAGGCGTCCCACCTAGACCAAACTGGGATAGACACAGCCCACCCGGCCCCTGCTGTAGCAGCCTATGTATGTTTGTGTTTGCCATCTCTGTAGAAATATACTATTTGTTTCGTGTTGCCTTTTTATGATACGCACGGAATAAAATAGGATAGGGCATAACTTTGTTTTCTTCACTCATTCCCTACCTAAAAAGAGACACAATAGAAAATCAATTGTTATGAATCATGTATGATACATGAGACTTGGAATGGGTTAAGAAAAGCTATCGAAAGTAGAATTGTACAGCTACCATAATAAACAGTCTGATATATATCTGAGATAATATACGACCGAAAAGTTCGCTCCAAATTATCAGACTTTCGAGTTTGGCCGAGTTAATTTCGAAAGTTATGGAGTACTTACTTAATTCGAAGAGAAATGTTTACATAACAAATTAATTTATTTACTTCAGCGTAGAAAATAACTTCACTATTGTTTAGTGAGTTTGCTTTGCTATTTCTAATATAGATTATTCATTTCTAATAGAGAAACATTAAACTAATATGGAAATATTAATGTCCAGGAAGCGAAAGAGGTATGTTTGAACCGTAGCATGTGGCGATCCATAGTCTCTGCATACCCCAATGGGAGCCAGGCGTGACGATATAGATAGATAAAATAAATAAGCCACGTTGTAGTTTCTAATAAATATTTCATATTTTGATCCTGCACGTAATGCAATTTATAGGCAGCGATAGACTAGTGAAGATATCAACAAACTGGGGGCCAATTCTATTTTTATAATGACATTGATATTATATTTTGAAATGATAACCTAATGTCATTATCGTATAATTTGAAATAAACAGTTCGTCGTTGACACATATTTTGACACTTGTTTCAATTTACGATCTCGTTACAAATTCGTTCAATTATCAGATAATTTAGAAGAATACGCTTTTTGTGACGTAAGTATGACACTGAAATGATATCGAAACTATATTTATTTAGGAGAATTGGGCCCCTTGTATAGAAATACGCACTCTGTATTTTCGATGTTATCTACGAATTAAGTTTTGAATTATGGTTTGCTGAACGGTGAAGGAAAATATTGTGAAGAAATCTGTGTGTCTGAGATTTTTCTGTACTTAAAACAGATCTGCAAGACCTCTGCGTAAGTTTGTGAGCTTTTCCAGTAAGCTAATGCTACTACATAATTCCTAAAATGAAATAAAAATAAGCCTCCAACTTTTAAAGTTGAGTTGTGGAGAGCCCCAACAAAAACTTATTCGTATGTAAATTACGCTTTATGCGGAGCTAATGAAGCCATATAAACATGAAATCATTGCTCTCAAACATAAAGAAATCCAATCACATTACAGAAGAGGAAATATTTGAGAACTTTTGAGAGTCGGAGCTCTCGACCTGAATTGAGGGCAAATGTCGTTTAACTAGACAAACAAACATTGCATTTGGCTCTAGAACTTTGAACTTTGAGATTGAGTTGTGAAATGCATGGGAATATGGAGTGGACTTGAGATGAAGTGCTAGAAATATATTTGTGTTTTAGTTCAATGTTGGACCTTTTATCATCATTGTATCAACTTCTCTCTAAATGCTAGGAATATGTTAGATTGCATTAACTAGTGATGATACTAGAACAATTCAAATATGAAGTTATGCGCATCTGATTTCAAACTAAATGGGGCTTTAATTTTGATAACGGATAATTATTCTCATATCATTATCATTGTCCTTGTTTTATTGTGGTATTAATCCAAGAATCATGTTAGAATCTAACCAGATGTGATAGGATATTTAAGGCTTTTGTACGGAGCAACTGCCGGCTGCCCTCCGCAATCCATAGGAATGGTGAGCATTGGACCAGTGTCAATATATTTAGGATAGTTTCACATATCGACATTATGTGCAAGACATTTATACTTTACTAGAGGATGCCCGCGGTTAAACCCGGGTTATTTAAAGCTACTGCTCTGCTCCTGTCCCTCATAGCGTGATGTTATATAGCCTTCCTCGATAAATGGGCTATCTAACACTGAAAGATTTTTTAAAATCGGACCAGTAGTTCTTGAGATTAGCGCGTTCAACCAAACAAACAAATAAACTCTTAAGCTTTTTATATTAGTATAAGAAGATTATTATTTATATTGTCCGTGTGGTGACGGATTAAGAATACGGATTGTCACCACCCCATATCATCCCATGGGTGTCGTAAGAGCCGACAGAGGGAATATATTATGCAGAGAACAGCACTGTAAGAGAAGGAAAACTTGATACAAACCCAATACTATCCCGTTTGGCCAGCGTGGCATAGTAGGCCAATTCCTCCTTTCAAAGGAGAGGCCTAGTCCAGCAGTGGACTGTTAAAGGCTGATGATGATGATAAGATGATTAAAGAACGATAAATTATCAAGATAATTTTATAAAGTTTTACAGAATTTACAGAATTACCTTATGGAAAACTTTAGTGCTAGTGTTTTAAATTATGTTATAAGGGAGTAGGTGGAATTCCTAAAGGACAAACCGCAAAATAAGTTAGTCCTATTATAAGTGAAGTGCTTTCTATTGTAAGAACTTTGGAACAAATTATAGTTTTTTCACTCTTTAAGTTTATGATTGCACTAGTCTTTGCCAGCGTGGGTGTCAGTATTGATTACCGACAGAAGCTGTGCCTATGTGTTATTCTTCTGATGTATAAAATATAACCGCTTCAAAGATTCATCAAAAATCTGTTCAAAGTTAAAGTCAAAACCATTATTGACGACCGGTTGGAGCAGCGGGAGTGTAAGCAACTGCTACGCCGATGGTCGCGGGTTCGATTCCCGCTCAAGTCAAACATTTGTGTGCATGAACATGGATGTTTGTCTTGGTCTGGGTGTTTCTATGTATAATATGTATGTATTTACAAAAAAAGTATATATATATGTTTATCCATTATTTAGTACCCATAGTACAAGCTCTGCTTAGTTTGGGACTAGATGGTGATGTGTGTATGTGGTAGAATATTATTATAATTATTTTATTATTACGTAGTTAGGTCACGATGTGGCGCTTAAGAACGTAGCGTCTTTGTAGTGTTTGACTTGATATACATACATTTATACATAGAATAACGCCTGTTTCCCGACGGGGTAGGCAGATAGTACGGAACGCCATCTGCAACGATCCGGAAATCTCTCTTGCTTAATTCACTGTTTGCTTGAAAGAGTCACAAACATCCATACATCCACTTTTGTATTTATAATACTAGTAAGATTTATTATTGAGATGAATATACCATGCCATTACGTTGCAACAGTGAGTAGACACCGGCCGTAACAGACCGGACAGTACTGCACGGTTCAATGACGCGTAGCACTGACCGCTGCGTAGCTGTGTAGCCCGCCGTAGCATTTGCTACGACAGCTGACTGTTCACGTAGACTAAATTAAATACAGTCTACGTAGGAGAATTATACCACTCAATGGTACCCAGTTACATTGAATTGTATAGTGTTCTAGACTTGATATGAAGATGAAGTAAATGGAAATGTCCAATAGCAAATCTTAATCAAATTAGACTATTGAATGAAAGGCGTCATTTTAGTGAACAACTTTTCTAACGTATGCAGTGTAAAAATAATTAACATTATCAACAAATGAAATTATTTTATCATTCATAAGTTTTACGTATTATACGATATTTTTAGGGTTTAAACACATCTTTAATCATTGGCATTTTTCCCCTGACCTCTTATTAAGCCGATTGAAACGTCGTGGTAATTTAAGGTCAAAACGATTGATAAGTTAGTGATATATATTGAACATCACCTTTTTTTGTTCGTGTCTTGAAAAGTTAACACATTTTGTCGTCTCGTAAGATATCGCCTTTTGAAAAGCACATGGTTGAAGCTTCGCGAATTGTCTTGTAAATAACTTCTGAATTGCCTCTTTTGATATTGCCGGCAAAGTTTGTAATAAAATTGTGACATATTGAACATTTGCAAAAATTGTGTCAACTCGCACCTCGTGCAAAGTGTCCAGAAGACGCCAACGGCTTGGAGTCTGGTAGCTATGAAGATTTCACCATTAAGCGCCACTAGGCGGAGAGAGTATCTCGCACGTGTCGTACGAGAAATCGTATACTACTATCACAAGCAATAATCGCCAAAACATTATCGTATCTAAATGTTTCCATTCAGGCAAGACCTAAATTCTCGCCTACGATTATATCATACGAGATTCGCAAATGACTTAACGCTAGGCGATAATTACCTGCGTCTGTTTATACAGCGAAATTATAGTAAAAAGATTCTGGCCTACGAGAAGCTCGACTTGTATAAATACGATCTCGTATGACATTTTTTCAAGTTCATACGAGTATCGTACAAATCGGTTTGAACCGTTTTCAGTGCGAAATTCGTCATTCAACTTTAGTGCTTACTAGAGGGTATTTGTTCTAAAAAATGACACAAAAATAGTTTAAATTTGGAATTTGAAAACAGCCTCGCGCAGATATAATTAAAACACCCTCGCGCACTGCACTCAATACATACATACATAGTCTCACGCCTATATCCCCGAAGAGGTAGGCAGAGGTATATTGCTAAACCCACTTTTCGCCAAATTTATTTAAGTAATAGGGGGCGAGCCTATTGCCGTACCGGGCACATTACCAGACTCCATGCTGCTATAGAGAATTTCCTAACGGAAAACCCCAATAACACTATGCCCGACCCAGGAATCGAACCTGAGACCCACGCACACATTTGTGCCGCGAGACCAACTGCACTCAACTAGCACCAAATCTCGAATACGATTATTGCTTTGAAATTCTGTATACACGAACACAATCAATATTCCTTGCGAGGCAATTGTCGCCAAAGTGAAGGAGCGAGAAGTGTGTATGTTTAGACGAAGAAACTTTTTCATATTCTTTCGATAATCGCATCTTCGAGTCGAGAAACTCCCTCCGTCTAAATGGGCCTTTATTTTGGCCAAATTAGTGAGTGTAATTTTATAGGTCTACTACAGGACATCACTGAAGACCCCAGGTAATTTTACTTTGTAAATTGTTTAAATTCATCGCTGTGAATCACAGTAATGTATATTCGACTTTTGTCTTGCTTACAACGACTGGATGAATACAATCACGCTTTCACTGCCGTCTGCAAACTTTTCCCAGTCTTTCTAGGCAAATTCTGAACACCGTCAATTGTCAAAAAATATTGTGTTTCCAAATGAAATTATTACTCGGGCCTCATGCTAGTGTGACAAACTAACTCCATAAGCAATATTGCTACCACACAAACCCATTGAGTATTTTTGTATGTCTATTACCACATTTTCTTTCCCATGTCCGCAATTTCCTCACTCTACATATTCTCTATAGCAGGTTGAGAAATACCAAAATTTGCGTACCACTACGGACATACAAAGCACACAAAAGCGATACATTATGCATAGCATATAAACTGGCCGTAAATTAAGGCACAACTATATTCTAAGAAAATATTCTTCTATAGGGGAGGCTACCCTCCATATTGTACCCTTCGGGCTTTATAAATTTTTCAATAATGTACCAATTTCAACACAATATCAGGTTGAAGTTGACCTTAAACATGGTGTTTGGTTTAATTTACAGAAAGTAGCGTATCATCTCAACATTCTCTTCTAGCCTGATCTAGTGTCTTAATTTTTTGAGAAAACTTGGCTGTATTAAAAAACTCGCAGACAAAAAGTATCACCTGAAAACATGTCGCGATTTGTGACGATGATGACAGCCATGAGACTTCTACACGAAAGGTGCCGTACTATAGATTTGCGTACATAACTTTACAAAAATATTTTAAAATACGCACAAAGGGTGCAAAATTATGAAAACCAACTAAATATGAAAAAAAACATGTTCAATATTTTAAGCGCTTTTCAGACCATACTTCGTTAAACTATAAAGTGTTATACATAATTATATTCTATTTTATAAGAATACATAGTAAGTAATCATCTTTATAGGCCTGATTACATCTATAGCACATGCTTTATACAGCATCAGAAGAGTTTTCGCACTTTTTTTGGTTACTGTAAAGATCGATTCGGAAGCGGCAACAACTTCCACACCGTTAGTAAACCAAGCCTGGATTTAACGGGAGAGGTTGTATGTTGTTTGTATGGTGGTGCCTATGGGTACGTTTTTGCGCCAGAATCTCAAGCCAGATTCTGTCATGGGTTTTGATGGGTCTGCTGCGATAGTAACTTATACAAAGATTGTATTTCATTCAATTGAAAACTATTGTTTGCCGCGTAGAACTACGCACTATCTTGTACTTATTGTTGTACGTAGTTCTCTAATCCAAGAATTTTGTGTCCGTTGCATGTACGGAGTTGATTTTAAAATAAATTAAGGGTGTCTTGCTTAAAATAGTTTCGCAAAAATATTCAACCAATCTTCTACAACTTGCACCAACCCTCAAAAACATATAGGGGGCAGTCACCCTGTGTGATGGATGGTGCGGTACGTCCATGATAGACAAGCAAAATGTTTTTATAGCTACCCGATATCCCGTGACTTTATCATGGCTTTATAGTACGAAATATCAAGTTTATAGCTACGGCGTTTATGGCCGACATCAACAACAGATTCTGTTGAGGGTCTTACAGGCAGTTGTAAATTGTTTTATTGCCATACTATCTGTTGTCAGTGGCTTCGTCTGCGTGAAATATATGATGTGTTATAAAAATAGGTGTCGTGACAAATGTTTTGATCGGTGTGCAAAGTTCCCAGCAATATGCACTTTTAGAGAAAGAGTAAGATAAGTGTGTAAAACAGATAGTAGCCAAAGTAAATACATTTGATTTTATCTTACCACAAATTGAGGAAAGGATTGGCAAGAAACTTGAGAGCAATTCTTATTTTTAATCAATTAGCCATCAAATTAGATAGAGCAGCTAATCTATATTTTGTAATCAAAGGAGAAATACCAAATACGGCCTGTAGCGGCCAGAAAGTTGTGAATCGTTGAAATTAAACATATAATTTTTAAAATTTTTACATCGTTTTCGTTTCTTGATAGAGTATCGGAGAAAGAATTTAGTTTTTAAAGATTAATTATTTTGAATAGGCTATGGTAATAGCGGATGAATGTCTTATGTTGCCAGCATTAAAAATAAAATGAAGTATGGTAGGCAGAAATTGTTTTAAGGAAATAATATTTTTATTATTATATTAGAAAACAATATATTTTATTTACTTTATAAGTATGTTTGTAAAAAGACTCAAGAAATATATAATTTATTATACATTCCATAATTATTAATCGGTAAAAATCGTTTTGTTTTTTAATCGATAGTAGAAATATTTTTTCAAACCATTTGCAACACTTTTTTTTATCTGTTATGTCATTCGTGTTGCTACTGTGTATCGTAAATATTTTGCTCTGATTTATTGGTGTTTTCGTTCGGTTTTAATGTCATGTAATTGAATATAAATTCAATAATAATGATCAGTACCTTCTACCCATGCTAAGAATATGCAACGGTGTTTGTGATTGTGGTTAGCTTTTTTGGACGAGTATACATAGTACGAGGTTCCTTAGTACACAGGTGATTATTCATTATTATTGGCCACTCTTTATGTAGTTTTTGTTCTTTAAGACGCAAAGACATACCTTTATTTACATCTAGGTATTATATTTATGTTAAAATTCAATTTTGAGGTATATTTAGTTGCGGAATAATTTCCATTTCAAATATCTCGTATCTTATTTCCACCAAAAGTTATTTAAAAAGAAATTATACAGGTTAATAGAGTAGTCATTTATCTTCAAAACCCACATGGTGTCGTGTTTGGCCGTGCCAGGCCCATAATGTATGGCCAAATGGTACATCTCCTTTAAGACACAATTTAGTTTAAGAAGCTTTTGAAACTTATTTATCTTACATTATTAGGCAGCCGCCCCATTTAATTATATTTATTTCTACAAATTACATTTCGAATGTCACTTGAAAATTAGTCTACGTCCCTGTAGATGTATCTCGGATTTTCGTATACATAATTATTGTGATATATGTAGCAGGTCGTATGTTTCGCAAATGCACATAGTGCCATCTCTCATATACACTTATCGGAACATCCAATTACGGGGCGCGCAAAGTACTGATTAGCAACTCTATACAATACGCTGTCAGCAGCGTGCGATTTCAAATCGCTACAGCAAACAGCGACGCCTCACAGGAATTCATGCGATCGAGTTACATACACAAATCACTTACATAATACAAATCTAGATTAAATATCTCTAGAGATATACGTGTAAGCTCTGGAATATGTGCGATTCCCTGAAGCAATTAGGATTTCGTTGAACGTGTGTAAGAGGTTTGTTTTTTATATTATACGGGCTGATGATACGCCTCAGAGGTATTTGTTTCATTCCCTTATGAGTTCTTGTTTATTTTTTATTCATTAAAAGGCTTTGTCGCAAGGAGTGAAACGTGAAACTAGTATCAAAGTCAAAGTCAAAATCCTTTATTCATTTGGGTCACAATGTGTATGAATTTATAATGATGGCTGCTGTTGGTTTCGTTAATTGATTACATGTAGGGCATAGTAGATGGTGTGGTTGCCTCACCACTACAAGCATGTGTCGTGAGCATCATCAGAATTGTTTATAATTTGTGTTACTGCTATACAGGCCTATTCTCATTGCAAGAAGGGTTAAGTCATACCACGCTAGTCAAGTGCAGATTGGCAAACTTTGAGAAGGAAAACTCTTGAATATGCAGGTATCTATTAATTGTTTTCAAGAAGCTAGCAGTTTACGTTGTGGGTGTGGACCATAGAAATATAAATAACTATATCTATGGTTTGGAATGAACACCTAGTGCTTAGGAATCTATTAGTCTCTAGACTATCGCTGTCCTACTTCGGCAGATCCACGATATTTTTTATTCGAGTCCGTGTCATTTGTGTCTGAATGTTTTGTAGTTCTCAACTTTATAGAAGTTAATGCGAGATCTGAAAAACATAGGTATAAATATAATTCTGATATATAAGCTGTATTACTACAAAGATTTAATAAAATACATTCAGTATTTTATCGTGAAAGTAGTGCAAACAAACTAGCACACTCACATTTCTAATAGAAGTGAAATATTCACAAGACTCAAAGGATTTGCTACCCAAATAGATCCCTCACCTTCTCGATACTAAAACGCATCTAATTTCCAGCACGTCATATACTACAGCGGCTTACGGCAGCCACCAGAACGTGTTGCTGAGGCTCGATACCCTTGGACGACCGCCAAGCTCGACGGGATCTTACGCTACTATTGCCAGCTTGCACAAATTTCCATTTGGTAAGTGGAACATCCCTTTTATCTTCTAAGCCTAAGGTTACCTTAGCACGGCAGTTTAAGCGCGAATTTTGTAGCATACGACCAATAGTTTCAGCTCTATCCTATAGTATCCTATGTAAGGCAAGAATTCTATATATACAGATTCTTGCGGTACTGACAGAATGACAAGCTACAGCCAAAACGACTGGGCGCAAGAAGCTAAACTTTGGCATGTATGCCCATTTTTTTTTATGGTAATAGGCGGCAAACGAGCAGCCGCATTGCCTGATGCAATTACCGCCGCCCATGGACACAAGCAACACCACAGGAGTCACAAGTGCGTTGCCGCCCCTTTGGGTTGGGCAAAGGGATAGGATGAGGAGTGGGATGAGGGAGAAGGAATAGGGGATAGGGCCTCCGGCACTCTCACTCACCGAACGAAACGCCACAGTTTAGGTACTGTTACTTTACGTAAATTTTCTGTGAGAGGGTAGTACTTCCCCGGTCGAGCCGGCCCATTCATGCGGAAATCAGCAAGGCTCTACTACCTGGTTAGGTAAACTAAGGCACACTACGAAAGGATTACCTGAAATTGCCACCAGAACAGGTGGTAATTAAATTTAAAAAATCATATATTTGCGGGCGTAGCTGCAGGCATACTCTAGTAAAATAATATATAATATAATAATGCGTTCACTTGTATTGAAATCTTCATGTTACGAGGTGACGTGGTTAAAAACAGCGCACGGTTTACCGCAAGCGCGGTCTCTGACTTAAGCAACTTTGAACACACGGGTGGAACAAAGTCACAAAGTACTATAAACGCTGTGTTAACACCTATATGTGTATATATTTTACTAAGGCTGTGGGGGATTATTGGTCGTGCAGACAAATCGGTTACTCGAAACTATAGTACTCGGATATATACCACGTACCTTAAGTACCAACGTGGTATATATCCCTTTATATAAAACTATTGAGCAAGGAAGTTTAAATTCCTATGTTGGTCTACCAATTTAATTTTAACAAAATCACTGCTCATTCCTTAAACAATCTAAATATTTTAATTACCTTTCACATTACTGGTTACCTACTTTTAGTCGGCTAAATACAGCATAATAATTATATTACTTTCAAACCGTATTCTCGTAGAGTATGTTGATATCACAATAAAAATCGTAATTCAATTACGAAAGATTCTCAGAAATTTATGAGCACGTTAATATTTATGATTGTTCGTATATTTTTTTATTTTATTACTTTTACAAGTAGTACGTAATAAGGCTTCTGGAATATATTACAATGGAACGGTAAAGTGGGCGTTGGAGTTTTGTCAAGGTTCCGTAAGCGAAAGTCTGTGTTAGGTATAATAAATTATTATGTTATGTTTTAACTTATGTTTAGGGCTTCTAATGAATTACATTTATTTTCTTCTTGAAGCATGTTATTTACCTTTTACTGCCAAAGTATTGTTTTCTAAAATGTCAACATTTTAAAGTTACAACAACAGATCAGCAAGTTACAACATACATACATACATATCGTCACGCCTTTTATCCCCGAAGGGGTAGGCAGAGGTGTATTTCTACACCCACTTTTCGCCAGATATACTATAGTCCCACGTAATAAGGGGCGAGCCTATTGCCGTACCGGGCACATTTCCAGACTCCGTGCTGCTACTGAGAATTTCGTGACAGAAAAACCCAATAACACTGCCCGACCCAGGAATCGAACTCGGGACCTCCCGATCCCACGCGCACATTTATGCCGCGAGACCAACGAGGCAGTCGTATAGGGTTTGATGTCGAGTTTTCCGTCTCTACGCAAAGATGGTATTTGCATCGTGTTATCCCTTAGTCGCCTCTTACGACACCCACGGGAAGATAGGGGGTGGTGACACTTGTACTCTATGCCGTCAACCACACGGTAACAAAAATTTGTAACAGCAAGTTACAAATTTTGCTAAATAGCACTAAATTTGGATCACATACATAAATAGAATATAAACTGTTGGTTTAAGCACATCATTATTTGTTCTTTTTTATGTTTTATCATTTTCAAAGAAAAATATAGAGTCATCGCGGTTGCACCTAAGACCAGTGATCCCGGGATCTGCTTTTTACCTAACAACCGCGAAGCCAAAAGGAAGGGTAATGTTTAGTCTTACGAGATTTCACAGAAATCAAACAAAAATATTGACATAACAGAACCCTAAAAAATAATAATTAAAGTAACCACATGAGCCTTTATTCATTTGTACTTTATTGTAACTTTGTTCCTTGATTTATGGTGAAAGTATTTCGTTCGGGAACTGATGAATTCCATTACATAGCAAAGTGATTTATACTCCACACTCGCGTTAAAATTCCTTGTCACATATTTCTTCAAATAAGGAAAATTGGCTACCAAGAATCGAATTCAGATTTTAAGAAACTTTTTTCTGGAAACTATGTATTAGGTATATTAAAGTATTGTATATAAATAAAGTTAGAATACTATTTTCGTAATTAAGTTTCATGGATGAAATTTTAAATAATATTTAAAGGTCGCTTATAATTTTCTCAACATTTTATTGTTACATCAGAATTGTACTATAGTTCGCAACAAACTTAATTAACATGGGTTTAAAATAAATGTGGCTATCAACGTTACTTTTCAATTAAAAGTCTCAAGCAATATTTCCTTTTTCGTGTGAGTTTATAGCAAACTCTGATTTAGGAATTTTCAAACCCAAAACATGTCCTTTAGTCGAACTCAATAGCGTTTGTCCTCAGACAAAAACTGGGACTGTCAGCTAACGTGCCCTTTGAAGCACGGTAACGCTACGATGTAATATCCATGTATCGACATGTGCGAACATGGTTTTACTTCGTCGACCTATTCGCACGGTTAGTCAAGTAGAAAATTGACATGGGAAATCATTAAAAGAAAGAGGTAGAGATGGAGGCTCGCAAAAGAAAAAAATGTACTAAAATTTTGGCACGTACCATAAGAACTGGCAATAGTGACTTTTGTATTTTATTTTCATATTTTATGCATAGTACATACATTTTGGCTATGTCAAACGTATTTTTTAAGACAACTTCTACGCTTGTAGCAGTTCATGTATCGCAAAGGAATTTACAAACATGCAACCAACGGGCACAATTAACCCCTAGACGTAAAACAACAATTTATGGACCACACAAAGTGTTGTTCCGTGTGGGGAATGGAACCCACAACATCCAACACAGGGTTAAGAAGTGAGGCGACCGCTTAAACCACTACGCCCACAGTGCAGTTAATACATACATATACATCATACATTATTACTATGCCTGACGTGTATGTTGTGTTATAACCATAATAGTTTGTGCTTGTCCGCAGGTAGTCGACGGTCACCGTCGCCGTACGCGACCACACACATCGGCGAGCATGTCTACGCTAAGCCAGAGTCACGGGTCTCGTATTACGCTGCTTCGAATCTTACACATGTTTCACAGGCAAGTTCCTATTTAATAAATCTGATTATCAGAAATGATTTAGATCTCCCTTACGTTGGGAATGCGCGTTCCTGGAGCGTGCGTACGGCGGAACATTCCAACCATCTTCCCTATTGAAATTAGGATGTTTTTTAATTTCAATAGCGATGATATTCTCGTATCATTCTTGGAATAAAGCAGTCGGTAGATTCCTTTTCGGCACTTTCGACTGGCGCAATACAGCAGAAACGTCTTGACGTATGGCCTCGAAATCTTCCTTACTCACATTGTTCGCTACTCAGAGGCAAGACGAGAGTGCATGTAAAGGATTCCTACCATTTTGTCAGTGAAATAAAACACCTACATCTCTCTGACAAGGAAACTATGGTTAGTTTTGATGTACAGTCATTATTCACATGCTTACCAGCACATGACTGTATTGAGATAACTAGAAGGAAGCTAATAGAGAACAACATGCCTGAGGAATATGCAGAAATATTGAAACACTGTTTAACAACTGGCTATCTGTTATGGGATGAGAAATACTACATACAAGTAGACGGTTTGGCAATGGGCTCTCCAGTATCGCCTGTTGTTGCTGACATCTTCATGGAGGACTTCGAGGCGCGAGCCCTGCAGACTGCCACCATCACACCGAGGTTCTACAAGCGGTATGTAGATGACACTTTTACAATTTTACCAACAGATAGTGTTAATGTATTCCTAGACCATCTTAATTCTATTCACAACCAGATAAAATTTACAATGGAATTAGAGGCAAGCAATTCTTTAGCTTTCTTAGATGTACTTGTTATCAGGAACAAAAACAACTCTTTGAGCCACACTGTGTATAGGAAAAAGACACATACAAATAGGTACTTAAACGGTGAATCTCACCACCATCCTAAACAGTTAGCTACCGTAGGAATGTCTTTGTTTCAGAGAGCCCGGGGGATCTGTGACAAGAAACACCTGGACGCCGAGCTTCAACATGTCAAGCAAGTTCTGCAAGACAACAAGCTCCGACCACCGCGCCAACGTCACAGATCCCCGAAGAACAAGCCAGCCACAGTAGAGAGACAACCTGCTGTCCTCCCATACATCAAGGGCGTGACCGACAAGATTGGCTACATCTTGAAGCGAGCTTCAATCAAAACTTTCTACAAGCCGCCAACGAAGATAAGCCAATTATTACCATCTGTCAAGAGTCAGTTACCCTTACAAGAGGCCGGGGTTTACAAGATAGACTGTGAGTGTGGGCTCTCATACATTGGACAAACCAAGAGAAGCATAGGCATTCGACTAAAGGAACATATAGCTGACATTAAACACAAACGCTCGACGAAGTCTGCTGTGTGTGAACATGTAGAACAAGGAACCAACCATTACCTGCGATTTGATAAACCACAGATACTCGCAAAAGAACACCGCTTTATTCCAAGAATGATACGAGAAGCTATTGAAATTAAAAAACATCCTAATTTCAATAGGGAAGATGGTTGGACTGTTCCTCCAGCTTGGGACCCTGTTATCAGGCTAATGAAACCCAAGAAGGACAAAGTCACCAGAAGACATCAAGACACAGTGAGCACATTCTGCGTAGATAGTAACACCAATAGTTGAAAAATGTTCGGGTACTTTGAGATAACTTTTAAATTCAAGACAAAGACAAATACCACCTCAGTCTGCCGTGAACATGAATCCTGTAAAGAATTCGAAACGTTGGCTAGTAATAAAAGTGTAGTTTCTAGATCATTCGGTTTAAATGTAAAAACAAGTGAAACCAATGTAACGCGATAAAATCCGTAAACTGTAGTTTAATTTCAAAGTCTTTTTACACCTTGTATTTTCTTGTCTCCATCTTTTTAGACCCCTCTTTTTACGTAGTCGGTTTATAGTTGTTTGTATTATTTTATGTGATATGTTGCCTTGTAAACAAATCATTCACAACATGCAACTTTATAACTAAAATTTTATTCAATAAAATCGAATCCTGTTATTGGATTAAAACTCGTTATAAATTGCAGCCGGCAAACATTTTACGAACTATTATTAGATTTTACAAAATCCATCCGTCAGGTTTCAATAGTTTTTTAGTAGCTAATGAATTTTACAAACAAATTTTAGATACCTATTCACGTTATTCGATTACTGAGTGTATGCCCTCCATGTTTAAAAATGAAATATTATTTTTAAATGCTGAACGGGATTTTGTGAATATAAATTTTATTTAGTTAGTATAGTGGGCAGTGTACTGCTTAAAATATAAATCTCAGTTTATTGATTGGCATGCACTATTTTTTGCGAATGAATGTGATTGCATATAAAACACCGCATTTCAAGACACGTGAATATATTATAGTAACTATGAGCTATTTATTTTGATCTATTTCCTTTCTTTTTTAAAAATAACAAGCTTATTAGACATAAGTCCTACAGTATCACTGACCACAAAAAAATCAAACAAAGGTTTAAAAAAATTGGTAGGTAATATACTTCCTACTTTACCAATGACAGCCAGTTTTTCGAGATTGCCTGGCTGACGAGATATATACATTTGTTCAAAAATAACTTCTTTACTCATAATCAATTTTAGCTAATTATGTCCACATAAACTAACCGTTAACTAAACACGTACGCGCGGCTTACGTGCTTTGAAATTAACTAATTAATTCGTATTAATTAATTAATTACACTAAATCAACTGCTCCTTGCGGTAATTATCAACACTAAACTGTTGACAGTAACAGTAAGATTTATAGTTAGATGATTATAATTTATGGTAACGTTATACAAGGTATGGTGTCAAATGACTTTTAGTGGAGTAAAATTAGGTTAAGTTTATTCGTTGTATTTTATTTACATAGTAGCCTGATATTTATATGGCATCACGTCACGGGTATGTATTAACACTTTGAAGGACAGTTGACGTCTATAGACGTCATAACAACAAAACTTACACACAATAGTTTATTAACCCTTTGAAGGACAGTTAAGTAATAAGACAGGAAGTCTGTGTGTTGCCGGATTAGGCATACAAAGTTCTACCATGTACTTGGGCAGATATGGACACCTCGTTGTCCTATATTAAGGCATCTGGCTACAGTAGTATAGCAGGCTTAATCCTCCAACTGACACACAATGCTATTGTGATGCAAATTAAGCTAGGCCTAATTCCAGCAGTGGGCTACAAAGGTTGTCAGCTGTCTGTAGCTGCCTCACGATTACTTTGAATAGTAAAACTCAAAAGGTCCACAAGATCGACTAACGGCCATTTTCAATATTCGATCCATACATGGATTTTGACATTCGAGATTCGTGTTTGACATATTTTGTATGGAGCTTATGTCAAAAACGAATCTAAAATCTACAGATCTATCTATAGATCGAATATTGAATTCCGTAGTTAGTCATATACGCTCCTATCGATAACACAGTATCAACACAGTTGTCCTCGAGTTGACATAGTGCCATACCCTGGAAAATAAGCGAACTTATGATGTGTGGCACATTTGTTGTGTGAAGAAAACTAGATGAAATTAATAATATCTTGATTTACTTAAAAATAGCATCATCAAAACCGTCACAAATACAGAATTTCAAAATATATAATATATTAAAGTTATGTATACACAAAGACCCGGCCAGGTTTTAGTAACGGCGGTGGCGTGCTAAAACACATAAGTAAACTGTTTTCGTGAACAAACTTCCATAGGTTTAGCACTCTGCTGGCCGTAGATTTCACGAGGTATCTGGCTTGATCTTAACGGCATGACGATAAGAGGCCTACAAATAAGCGTATTCTTACGTTTCATGCGTTAAGTGGGAGCGCCGGAAAAAACCTTCCATCATTAAGCTTCATTCCTGTTCCTTCTTGGGGTCTGGGAACCCTTATTCTTCTTAGTATGAAGTGACTGAAGTACGTTTTGCTCGGTTTTGCTTTAGTATTCATTTCATTTGATTGTGTGTCAATTGTAGGGTTGGAGTTTATAAAGCGTCCGATAGCTTTAAAATATTCATTTATTTTCTCGAATCCTAGGGCCGACAACTTTGTATGTCTTACACAACACGATAACACTATAAATACCACAACCAATGGTCACTCATCCCAGCCATGACCTCTGCAAATAATGCCTAACCTTGCCAATTTATTTCAAATGACAAGTCATTATATTTGCTTTCGTAATGCTAACAGTCATATCTGCTATTAAGGTTGCTGAAAACCTTATTTTAAAATAATAAGCTTTTAGTAGGCGCCATCATATAAGGTCCATATAAAAACATTGAAGAGATTACGTCGAAGATACCTAGTAATTAACTTAGCGAGAGATACGTGTTCTGTTCAAATCCGGGTACCCTTGTCAACCGAATCCAAGTTAACCCTTAACAATATCTTTGTGTAGATACATGGACATAGGCGGTACTGCCATAGGCGAGTGTAGGGCCACAATATTGTCGAATTATATAACGATACTAGATGCGCTCGCGGTTACACCCGCGTTATTTAAGGCTACTGCTCCGCTCCCGCGGCTCATAGCGTGATATCGTATAGCCTATAATATCCTTTCTCGATGAATAGGCTATCTAACAATGAAACAATTTTTGAAATCGGTCCAGTAAGTAATTTCTGAGAATAGCGCGTTCAACCAAACAAACAAACTCTTCAGCTTTATATATTACTAGATGATGCCCGCGGTTACACCCGAACCCCCGTTTTTTAAGGCTACTGCTACGCTCCCGTGGCTCATATTCAAATTCAAATTCAAATTCAAAATCGTTTATTCATTTGGGTCACAATGTGACGCTTATGAACGTCAAAATAATAAATTTATAAAATAATTACTTAAAGACTCTACATTTACATTTACTGCCACGTTCGCAAAGCAATAGGTAGAACCATGAGAAAGAACGGGCAATAAAACTCACGGTCACTCTTTTTCTTCGCCAGGTTTTGCATAATACACATAATTTACATTTTGTAAGGTGCTGCAACTGTTACACCTTCTATATCACTTGTATTTACTGTACATAATAATACTCAAGCATAATACTTTTGATGTTCATTTGGTTAGTCTCCTCAGAATAGACATGGTGAAACAGGAGCATCCACTTACATTATATATACCTAACAATGCAGGCAATCCGCGAAAGTGATCAGACCCATGATGGAAATGATGCAGTTAAATATTAAAATCTAATACCAGCCCGCAAGACCGTCATCGACCAGTCATCGCAAGTAGCACCCGTTCACGAGTATGACGCATGTGCCAGCCATCATCCCTCTCGCCATATTAGAGGGACAGGGATGACCCGACACACGACGCCACCACA
This sequence comes from Euclidia mi, assembly GCA_944739405.2. Lineage (NCBI taxonomy): Eukaryota > Metazoa > Arthropoda > Insecta > Lepidoptera > Erebidae > Euclidia > Euclidia mi. Next base: position 88,569,235 of record OX123189.2, on the reverse strand, counting down.
AGAAATGACATTTTAGTGAGCATGACGATAACGGTATGCTATAGCATAGCGTGATGTTATATAGCCTATAGCCTTCCTCCATAAATGACCTATCTAACACTGAAAGAATTTTTCAAATCAGTCCGTTAGTTCCTGAGATTAGCGTCAAAGAACCAAACAAACAAACTCTTCAGCTTTATATATTAGTTTACTCTTATCTTATCTATACTAATATAATAAAGCGGCAGAGTTTGTTTGTTTGTTTGTTTGTTTGTTTGTTTGTTTGAACGCGCTAATCTCAGGAACTACCGGTTGCATCTGAAAAATTATTTTTGTATATGATAGCCCAGTTATTCCGGAAGGCTATATAACATAACGCTTCAACCCTTTAGGGCCGGGCAAAAGGCTAAAAAGGCTAAAACATAATGTCGGCTAATCTCAGGAACTAGCAGTCGGATTTTAAAAATTGTTATTGCCTATGATAGCCCAATTATTCTGAAAGGCTATATAAAATTACGCCACAACTTTTAGGAGGCAGACAAAAATAATAAAATGGTCAAACGAGAAGGGGGAGCGTTGGGTCAAAGGCAAAAAAAGGCTAAACGAATAGGATACAATCTATATGGGTATCGTTTTCGAGATTTTCGGGACGCTGATTAATAATATGAAATTTATTTAGTGATCCAAGATGGCGGACGGGAAATCAAAGATGGCGGATGAGGAAATTTTAAATATCAATATGGGTATCGCCTTCGATATTTTAAGGGGTGGAAAATCGAAATACAACATCTATTTTGTGATCAAAGATGGCGGATGGGCAATCAAAGATGGCGGATGGGAAAATTTAAAAAAATCAATATTGGTATCGTCTCCGATGTTTAAAGGGATTGGGAATCCAAATACAACATCTATTTCGTGATTCAAGATGGCGGATGGGATATCAAAAATGACGGATGGGAAAAAATTAAAAAATCAATATGGGTATCGTCTCTGATGATTTAAGGGATGGTGAATCCAAATACAACATCTATTTCGTGATCAAAGATGGCGGACAGGAAATCAATGATGGCGGACGGGTTTTTTTTTAACGTCGATATGGGTATCGTCGCCGATATTTCAAGGGATGGGGAATCCAAATCTAACATCTATTTCATGATCAAAGATGGCGGTTGAGAAATCAAAGTTGGCGGATGAGAAAGTTTAAAAAAATCAATATGGTTATCGTCTCCGAATCAATATGGGTATCGTCTCTGATGATTTAAGGGATGGTGAATCCAAATACAACATCTATTTTGTGATCAAAGATGGCGGATAGGAAATCAAAGATGGCGGACGGGTTTTTTTTAAAAGTCGATATGGGTATCGTCGCCGATATTTAAAGGGATGAGGAATCGATTGGTACGATTTACACCAAAAAGTAAAGTGATTATTGCGGAAGGATCAGGTGGGCGCGGGCAAAGTCATACGGGTTCTAGATGCAAAACTCAACAACATTTAATAATCTTTAAAGTTCAAGAAAGCTTTTTCGGAAATAAAAATGGATAATCCAATAGGTACGGAGTTTGCCGAGCCTTTCTAAATGAAAGTAAATATTTACTCGTGTGTAACACACAACGACAACCCAGCCTACTAGACGGCAGACGTAAGGCAAACACTTTCTGACAACACGTTAGACTTATACGTCTTACATAAGACCAATCCAACAGTAGTTATGAATTATGACGCACCGCAAATTTGAACCGGCCAATTAGAATGCATTTTTGTAGCCCCTTCGCCCCGCATACCTCATCGCTTTGACAGATTTTTTTGTTTGTAGAAATGAAAACATTAGGTGCCTAGTAGGCTGGGTTGTCGTTGGGAACACACCTACCTACACCTTCGAGACTATACAGGAATGAGCGTACATATGTATAAAAGATATATACGCCACAAAAGTAATTCCAGTAATCGCATACATTAGGTGTGATCTAATAAAGACATTAGGCCGCGCGGTTTATGTAGCTCTAAATTCCGTGGATAATAAATTAGTTTTGCGTTGGAATAAATTTTAGTTTACTGCCGGTCCGGATGAGGTGGCGCTGTGAACATGTCTGTGGTGTAAGCGACAGCGTTTATAGCGAGGAAAACATGTAGTTATTCATGTTTATTACCAGGAATGTTCTGTTTCGAATGACAATAGAAAGTATAAATATAGTTGTCGAATTGAAAACTTCCTCGAAGTCACTTAAAAACAGAAGTGTTGTCGATTTGCTATTAGGTACAGTCTGTTAAATTTAGTTTTTCATCATCATCAGCTTTTAACAGTCCACTGCTGGACTAAGCCTCTCCTTTGAAAGGAGGAATTGGCCTACTATACCACGCTGGCCAAACGGGTTGGTATAGGGTTTGTATCAAGTTTTCCTTCTCTTGCAGTGCTATTCTCTGCATAGTATGCTCCCTTTGTCGGGTCTTACGACACCCATGGGGTGATATGGGGTGGTGACATTCAGTGTTCTTAATCCGTCACCACACGGACTTTAGTTTGGGAAATTTAGTTTTACTGGTATATAATGAATTAATGACAGAATACACAATAGAGTTTCACGTCTTTGCATAGTGACAGTGGAAGTTCCTTCAGGTAACTATATGTGGGAGCAAAGTATTAATAATGTCACGAATGATTTAACAAAAGCAAAGACACAAATAGGTACTGGCGACATCTAACGGACACCGTCGGAACTGCCACGACAAGAAACGAGAGAAGATTAATCGCGTTAAATAGGTTTCACACGCAATTTTGATAATTACATACACAATTCATACCAGGTATGATTATCTTGCCTGTTCTGTGGATCCGCTCTCTAGTCGTAGGAACAGTACACTTTGTTTTCTGCAAAGGTAATGCAAGCATATAGCATGCTTAAACAGAAAATTACTCAGGGTTTTGTATGCGTAAGGTCACTAGACTTTTTTTTAGCTACTAACCGAGGCTAATATTGACAGCTTTTCTAACTAGAGGTATCAAGAACGGTAATAAAAAAAACTTCTAAAGCAAGTTATCAGCAATAAAAACCAGTGAATCTCTTCCAACATATACCACATTTCTAAGTTAAGGCACTCCCATAGATAAATTAACCCACATTACGAGGTTACACTTGATCTTTGGCTGAACAATCCCGCAAACACTTAATGGTACAATACGTCTACGTGCGAGGTAACCCACCCTGGGATTAATTATATAATATATAGAACCTACGTCTTTATATGTGGGAAATACTTGAGAAGTGTTCTTACGGTACCCATAAGTTTCTGAGTTGTAAAGAATGTTGACGAAATTTTATTTCTTAGCCTTACTATTTTCAATTATGCAAGGACCGAATTATAGGTCCAAAAAGAACACAACTTAGAATCGGATCCTTATTGTCTGACTTAGCTGATCGCCATGACAATGTCTTAACAGATCATCACGTATCGCCTTCCTAGGTAGTTTCACAGACAAAAGTTTGAAGGTGAGCAGTAGGATCTCATGCGATTGTTTAATGAATCGAAGCCACGTGTTACCACGTGTTGTGTGGCTTCGATTCACTTTTAATCTACAATATTATTAAGGCAGTCCGTACTTTGAGCTTATAATGAGCTTTTGAAATAATTATATTTATTATTATACGACGCAGCTACGGCCATTGGACACATTTCTTTTATTAGCCGTTACTTCACGATCCCGTGGATTTTTCTGGAATTCCCTTGTTAGTGCACCCATACGGTCCTACTACCCAAGGAACATACATACATACCAAATGACAGCTTCTTGGGCGCAATAGTTTCGACTGTCCGTTGTCGGTCAGTCAATCAGTAACAGAAGAATTTTATAAATATTGATATCCATCATAATTGTTACTAATGACTTACCATAGCCCATACATAGTAATGCTGCCTTTGCCTTGCAAGACAGATAAAACAGAAATGCCATGAAACTTACATTTCAATATTTGGCGTTTGGTTGGCGTAGTGGTTTATGCGTCAGCCTCGCCGCTTCACACTGCGCGAGTGTTGTGGGTTCGATTCCCACACGAGACAACACTTTGTGTGATTCATAAATTGTTGTTTTGAGTCTGGGTGTTCATTGTGTCCGTTTATTGTATGTTCGTAAAGGCCCCCGCGACATAGGATTTAGTCCTAATGCGGTGTCTCTTTTTTAATAAAAAGAAAAAAGAAAATATTGGATTCGTGTATATCGACCAGTCTTACCTATTTTGGAGATCTTCTCTGAAATAAAGTTTATCACACTACTGAAGATTCCTTTTGCTATCATGCTACATTAACCTTTTGCAACATTAACGTAGAAATTGTTGAGTTGTGAACTTAAAGAATACGGTACGTGATTTGGGTACAGCTTACTTTGATAAATATTTCCTGTTAAAAGAGAATTGTAATCTTGATTGGTATTATTCAAACTAAAAGATAATAACAACCTATATTTTTGTACTACTAGTAAGAAATTTGCAACTGCCACCTGTATTACAAGTTAATACTTATACCACACTTATACTGGCTCTTGTTTTTGAGTTGCTGCCTTGCTCGTGGCCTCTCGATCGACGACGGTGCAAAACTTTTGTGTCATCCACATTTTTTGTTTTAAGTCAAACTTTTTTTATATCTGCTACTTCAATCTTTGTCCCTTACGTTGTCGGTTTTGCAGGTAATGCGAGAATGATATAAAATTTACTTTCATGAACGATAGTGGCCATAAAAAGATATAGTCCAAAGTAATAAATAATTGAAACTTTTATCCTACTATCTAAATGAAATATTACAATTGAATAAATGATATGCATACAATGCTTACAGAAGAAAATAATTGGTGATTTTTATAAATACTGTTACAACAGGATTAACAAAAAACCGGCACCAAATGACCGTTTTTGCATTATTTTACTGAACAAAATAATTATCTCAAAATTTAACAACATTTTCAAGCACCGTTTCATAAAATCCGCCAGGAAATATTGTTCGTAGCAAACCCCACTACCCGTCATAGCCTACACGTCTTGTGCATTATAAGGCGAGAATGTTGCATAAAACGGCCCTTCGCCTCATTAAGAATCCAATTTAAGACGAGTTGCTGCCACCCTTGCAGGTGATACAAACGTAATGCAATTAGCGCTCTTCTTGCCTAGCATTGTACATGGATGTAAAATAGCTGGATGTCGTTGTAGGGTCAAATTAAATACACATACAACATATGAGAGATATCTTCGTTCTTCTCATAATCTTCTTCTTTCTTGCCCCAGTCACTCTACTGGGTTCGTCAAGTCTTCTTTTGTCGTACAGTCTGTTTTTTTATGGAATACACTCCCTCCTGAAATCAGATTGTCCACTAACCGTTACGCATTTAAAATGAAAGTACGAGAACTCCTTTTCAAAAGATTGACGGAATCAGCACATCACGATCATCCATTACTTTAAGTATTTTTCTTTTTTTATAGACTCACGCCTATATCCCCGAAGGGGTAAGCAGAGGTGTAATAATATAACAAGGTTACATTTAGAACCTGTCAATCAAGTTTGATATTAAAATGCACCTACCACATTTATCTCTTCTCCACCTTAAGGTTGACAGGTAGAGAATGCCTTACGGCATTATGTCCAACCTTGTACACCTTGTTTGTGCGAATAAATAAATAAATAAAATAGCCAGTGCGCTTAGTCTTTTTTGGCATTCAAATAACTGTTAATCGCACGCGTTTTGATATCATTGATTTTATATTTTGGACATGTTCATAGCTTATGCCTCTGCTGATTGTGAGGTCCCGGGTTCGATGCCCAGGTCGGGAAAGTGTTAGTGAGTTTTCCGAACTCTTAGTAGCAGTAAAATGTGGCATCATCAAAAGCTTTTTAATACACTGGCCTCGTATGCATCGGTCAAATCTTGCAAGTTGAATTAGAACCCGTATGTCATATTACGTTTTTTGGATTACTTAAATTTTTGACAAATAGTGACCTGATATCCAAGATAATTTATGTTTCCAATATAACATACCTGCCTTAATATACTCGTAATTAATAATTTGTTACAAATCGTTTCATATATAAGTAAAAATAAGATTTTCTTGCATGTAATATCTATATTCTTATACTTTTTATACATACCATTTACTAGTAATGTCGAGTATCAAGACAGATCTTAGTGTAGATGTTGTACGGCCTTTGGGTCTGTTATAAATGAGAGCTTGTCACGCAAACTAAATAAAGTGAAGTGTGAGGTGTACCCTCTTTACGGGGCTGACATTTTTGTCTTAACTAAATTCATATAAATTTACTGATGGACATAAAAATTATATATTTAAATAACACGAATATTCATACAGTTACTAAACAGGGCTGGCGAGACTGACGTGGTAACATACTCTTGATGTAAAATAGTAGGATTTCCACCAGAGCGTTCCATGACTTGGTAACTTTAGGTTACATAATAATCTCAGTCAAACCAATATATCGCGATAAAATCCGTAAACTGTAGTTTAATTTCAAATTGTAACCTCTTTACACTTCGTCCCTTCTTTTGATACAAGAAAAGGGAAGAATATGGAAAAGGTGAATTAAATAGCATAAAAGAGCGAATATAGCTTTCTCCTCTACTCTCATTACCTAAGGATAGCAACATGCGAATAGTACTGAATTGACATTACTAAGGTACAGTAAAAGAGTAAACCTGCATTAGACAAGCAGTAGTTAGTCTGCTGACCATATTTTGTAAAAATGTATATTTTATTAACAGTAATTCATGGCGGAATGTGGGTGTAATATTACACCTCTGCCTTACCCTTCGGGGATACAGGCGTGAGTATATAAAAAAAATTACACGCTATAATATTTTATCATTCTTTTGACACGGCAGCTCCAAAATAATGAATACATTCTATAACTTATGTCATTCTAGTACTATAGACAAATCCGGACACCATCATCGCAAATTTTTGAAGCTTTCACTCATTACAACAAAACTACAAATTTATATAGAAGTCTTTGCAAAACTACGGTCGAGCTATACACAATTGTACGCTCTTGTCTCATCCAGCCTAATATTTGGACTTTCATTATTGGTCTTGGCAAGGAACCAAGTTTTTAATTTGCAATCCCCCTTTGTCCGTAAATTTATCGCACCGCTGAAAGTCTTTGGAAGGAAATATGAATTAGTGTCCTCATTGAATAGGGAACGCTAATGAACGGAGGTGTAAATAAGAAGTTTCTTATTAAACGGGACGACTCTTGATACAAAGAGAAATTCTGTTTGAAATCTGAGCTCTTTAGTGTTGATATTTTATGAGGAATTGAATGTTGTCTGCTTTTGTTGGTACTGGGTTTCAGAGCAATTGGAAAAGGAAATTTGTTTAAATACTAGGTTGTCTGTCGTACTATTATCGGTATGAAGCGAGTGCTTTAATTTTGAAAACCAATACAATTTCAAGAACAGTAAAAATAGTACTGTATCTTCTAATATATAAAATTCTCGTGTCACAGTTTTCGTTCCCATACTCCTCCGAAACGGCTTGACCGATTTTGATGAAATTTTTGTGCTTATCCGGTATTTATGAGAATCGGCCAACATCTATTTTTCAAAAAAAAAATAATTTTTTCAAAACAACGTTTGCCGGGTCAGCTAGTGATATATAAAATCCTTGCGTTACTGACTGACTGACAGACACGCTACAGCCGAAACTATTGGGTGCAGGAAGCTGAAATTTGGCATTTATGTTTGATGGGGGCCTTAGGGGTGCACTGATAAGGGATTTCCCGAAATTCCCACGGGATCGGCCAAAACGGGTAAATTAAAAAAAAATGCAGTCGTAGCTGCTGGCTTCCTCTAGTTTGATTATAATATCCGTAACAAAATCGCTTGACTGCAGCGAAGCTCTCGCAAAAGCGAGGCTATCTCACAAACTCGATTAAGGATATCGCCGGACGTAGCCGGACTCAATGCAATTATCTACTGCACACCTGCGTCTAAGTGTCTATATCCACTGTCAATACGACATGGCAAAGGATTTTCGCGACAAGAGAAAATATAACTTCGTGGTATGAAAATAAAATTGAAATTTCGATGATATTCACCGTGTAGTAGATACAACATGCATGGTTATGAGACATATTGGAAGCAAATCCAGAATAATTGATAGGCTATATTAGCCTACTGATTAGTGACTCTGACTGCTAAACCGGAGGTAAGCCGAGGCGAATCTGTTTGTGATGAGCATTTGATATTTGATCAAGATTATTTCATCTGTGTATGGGTGTTGATGAACTTGTCTATAATATGTATGTTCTGAAATTATCATCAACCTTTTGTAGTCCACTGCTGGGCATATTTTGCGTCAAAAAGGATTTTGAGGCAATTGGAGGATTAGCGATATATAGATACAGCGATAGCCTAGTGGAGAGACCGACAGACTGCTACGCAGAGGGTCCGGGTTCGAATCCACGGCGCGCACCGATGACTTTTCGGAGTTATGTGCGTATTAAATTGTTAATTATCACTTGTTAAACGGTGAAGGAAAACATCGTGAGAAAACATGCATGTCTGAGAGTTTTCCATAATGTTCTCGAAAGACATGTGAAGTCTGCCAACCCGCACTTGGCCAGCGTGGTGGACTATGGCCTTACCCTTCTCACAGTGAGAAGAGGGACGTGCCCAGCAGTGGGACAGTAAAAAGGGCTGATGATGCCTACACTGGCCAGACAGGTTGATATAGGGTTTGAATTTTTCGTCTCTTTTTCTTCTTAATTTGCTTCGAGTATTTTTCTTAGTCGTCTCTTACGACTTGCACTGAATGAAATGAGGTAGTGGCACTTCATATTTTTTATCCGTCATACCACGGAAATATTTTGAAGTTTATAGGTAACGACCGGTCATAATATTTTGTCTATCGATGGTTTTGGCTTCTACATACACATACATACATACATATCGTCACGCCTTTTATCCCCGAAGGGGTAGGCAGAGGTGTATTTCTACACCCACTTTTCGCCAGATTTACTTTAGTCCCACGTAATAAGGGGCGAGCCTATTGCCGTACCGGGCACATTTCCAGACTCCGTGCTGCTACTGAGAATTTCCTGACAGAAAAACCCAATAACACTGCCCGACCCAGGAATCGAACCCGGGACCTCCCGATCCCACGCGCACATTTATGCCGCGAGACCAACGAGGCAGTCGTATAGGGTTTGATGTCGAGTTTTCCATCTCTACGCAAAGATGGTATATTTGCATCGTGTTATCCCTTAGTCGCCTCTTACGACACCCACGGGAAGATAGGGGGTGGTGACACTTGAATTCTATGCCGTCAACCACACGGCAAGCCGTCAACCACACGGCAACGGTTTTGGCTTCTAGATAGCCTAAATTTGACTTATTTTGTATGGAGCATATAAAGTAATAAGTATCTCAAGTCTATCAATAGACAATATAGCGGCACGCGCCGTAAGTATGTCGCAAAAATCTCGTGCCGTGTCGTGTAGTCACTGGTCAAAAGGCCTCACTAAAGACTGGAACATAGACTTTGCACGTCCGCGCTTACCGGGTGCCACTTTTTAGTAGTCAGTTAAAATGCTGACTTTTAAAGCTGGATATTGCAATATGGTGTAAAAGAGCTTTCGTTTCGCAAGAGAATATTTGAACGAAGCCATTATTGGGCTACTAGGTTTTGTGTACATAATGGATTATTCTATTTATGAGGTATACTTAAATTGTTTTAGAAATGGTTTTTTATTGGTGTAATTTAATTGCTGTAAATAATTCTTATTAATTAAATAATAATTATTAGAATTTTTGATTCCAGAAGATTTGGAAACTAAAAATCAATAAAAATTATGGATTTACAGTACATAGATCAGTATATTATGTATCCTAATTAAAATGAGTGATTACTTGATTAAATATCGTTTATCACTTTGAAAACACATTAAGAGACTACTACTATCTAGAACGCATTTTTTATAAAAAATAAATTCAACTATTAGAACTGTGACAACTATTCCTTCACCAATGATTCGAAAGTCATCTGTAACGTCGCGTAATACATTTTTTTTCCACTGCATGCTGCTAAAGACGCTGTAATCGTCCTTTGGTAAAGTTGTCAGAAAAGTACAAACCATTTTAAAGACATAAAGACATATTTATTTCTGCATTTTGTTTGTTTACAAGACTTATACAAGTCAAAACCCTATTCTAATCGAAGCCGGCTTTTCCTAGCTAAATGACCTTTTGAGAAGAAAAGCCGAAATAAACTCAGTCGATGTTTTTAGAAATTAAACAAAAACTATCAAACTAATATTGCCTGTTTGTTTTAGCAAACATTAACCAAGGACCGCATCACGGACCCCGCAGAACAGCTCCGTTTGCTCACGACTCCTCGCTCCAACATTCGTCTGGAGATTCTGGTGCATGAAGGCACCTTCGGCAGGGTCTACAAGGGTGTCTTCAAGAGAGGTGACACCTATGAGGAGGTGGTGGTTAAGACTGTTACAGGTACGTTTAAGGTGATTTTAATCACTTACGCAGTCTTCTTCTTCTTGTCGTACCAATGGCGATTTAAATTGTGTGCGACCAATAATCTGCCACAGCGTTGCTTGTTGCCCAATACAGCTCAGCCAAGCAAGTGTGGCAATACTATATTTCAAAAAGAATACCTAAATATAGTCGTTGTATATTGGTTCAGTAGCAATACTGTATATTGTATATCATATATGACAAGTATTTTATTCTCCGTGCAAGATTGACTAGGTACATACAAAAGACACAATATAAAATCCTCTTTCAATAATTTCATGTACGATTAATAATTAATTAGTAATGATATATGATTAATTAGTTTTATCTCAAGTGTTTACCAAAAATGCTGTGTATAGTTTTAACTGGGCTTCAGATTTGTGTATGGTATACTGTTCATAGCTTAAGTACGAATTAATCTGTATCCTGTTACTGTACCTATTCAATAAAAAATAAAATAAAAATTATTTTCTGTTGCATCTATAATCATGATATAATTACCAAAATTCATGGTAACTTCTCCAGTAGCGAAAAATACTTTTTAAGAGAACAAATACTGTGATAACGTGGCATTGACTATAGACCTTAATATAAGTTGGATAACTTATATATTTGAAAGAAAGTAAGTTGATTGTTGCAGTTTTGCATGCATATTATTATTATATATTAGCTAAAAAGGATAACAAGTGTTTCACATTTCATGTTTAACGTATACAGATCCTAGTATAAGTAGTAGCCTTCTAACATTTTTTTACATTTAGCTTATATTTCGTAATATAATTTCCACTGTTTACTAAGTTAGATATTCCACTGATAAAGACAACATTTCTACCAAATTGTAATTATGTATTTAGTATTAAACTGCGAAACAATTTACAAAGCAATTTCACGGTCAGTTTATTCTTTACAGAATATTCAAAACAATGTTATTTACTTGAACCTTCTCATTTTTATAAAAAAATTGAACATTATTTTTGCTACTTTAAGGTTTTTATTTTATAAAATATAATTATGGCTTCTTATTCATTAAAATAAAGGAAGATAAATAATGTTATTTTCATTGTGTCAGCACTCTGCTTTGTATTTAGTAACATTTCTTCATAGAAGGTTTCATCCACTGACACTGATGTAATTCTTATAGAACCCATATCTATTTCGCTATCATTAAAAATTGGAAGGCTCTCAAAGCCTTACTAAAATCTGTAGACCTAAAACTTGCATTTTAAATGGGACGTCGGTTTTATGGAGTATTTGCGTGTATAAGTATATTTTTATGCTAACAGGATTGCCTTAGATATCGTCTGGGTAGATAAGCCACGATTATATTAAAGATGGCAAATATCCTTGTACTTATAAACTCTATAGTCTGAACCAAGTTAATCTTAAGTAAGATGGGATGAGCAAATTATTTTTGAAGCGCTGCTATTTTTTAAAGTCACGAAGTTTAATGGAGTCACTTTGAGTTTTAACCGTTTAAGAACTTCCTTAAATATAGACGATGGCGACAACTCTACTTAAATCTTTGATATTGAACTATTTTACAATCTCAGTAGCGGACCATCAGAGAAGCTTATCACTCTGCGAACTACGGTAGGCTAGAATTGATGATTATGATGAAACATAATAGGGTTATTCGTAAGAAGTAAAATAAAAATCGTAACCAGTAAGTACTTATCAAACCAGAATTGGATTCTAAAACAAAAACTCACGTCACATAATATGCACGCCATGTTTTGTGTAGTAGACAGATCTTGGCAATTAGTAAAATTAGTCACAAGCGTAATTGCTTTGTCTTCGTTGTTAAACCTACCATAATTATCTTCCTAGCGTTTTCCTAGTTGCAGCCCGGGTTCCGGTTACTAGTCTAATAGAATTTGACTGAATATTAGCTCTTCAACAGAGTGAATGCCTGTCTGACCTATGCCAAGACAACCAAGACCTATAACAAGATAATACCGTATACCGATAATTTTGAAGTAAATTTGGTACTTCAAATGTGTTCCCAACATACGTTTTATTTCAGATGCGGCATCAGCAATGCAGGCAGCTTTGTTAGTGGCCGAAGGACTAAGGCTGTTTAGTCTAGTACACGCTAATGTTCTAGCGCCTATGGCCGCTTGTGCTGAGGAAGCTCGGAAACCTCTCCTAGTTTATTGCTGTCCTTCTCACTCTTCTAATCTTAAAAGGTAACATGTACTATACATTTATCACATTCTTTATTTATATTTTCGTGAATTGTGTCTTCTTGACCTGTGTTTTCATCATCCAGGTTCCTTACATCTTGCCGGTTAGGTCATCAAGCAGCCCCTGCTACTAGAGAGCTTGTGGATTTAGGAGCTCAGGTCGCATGTGGACTGGCGTATTTACATGTTCAGCGAATAGTACATGCTGATATTGCCGCCAGAAATTGTGTGTAAGTATCTCTCTCATTTCCATTTTTATCTGGAAGAACCATCGTTACTTTATTTTTTATCCTAATATAACCCTTTCTAAGAGTAATTTACTGTCATCATTCAACACTCTCAAACAAAACTCCGTATCTCCTAAAGCCTAATTTCACAGATACGAAGTTTAACTTTGCCAAAGTGTCGAAGAAAGTACGTTAATAATGTTTTAAGAAAATCACCATGAATTATCTCAAAGCTAAAAAGTGGGTCAGGGAAATATTTGATAGCAAAGTAAGTTAAACACATTTTGTAGGGTGGACGAGAAATTAAGGCTGAAGGTGACTGACAATGGTTTGTCGAGGGATCTGTTTCCTGATGACTACCATTGTTTGGGAGACAATGAAAATCGGCCGGTCAAATGGATGGCTCCGGAGACGTTGCTACAGAACCAATATACAACAGCATCAGATGTGGTAAGTACGATGCACGAATATAGTAGATAATATATTATTTTGCCCCAGGAAAATGGGTACATACTTACTGAATGTTTGCTTAATTTATCACCTCTGTTTACAAGATACGCGTTGCAGAAAACTAAGATGAACAATGAAATGAAAAGTGTAGTATAAAATGATGAACCAATTTTAATTTTATCATTATTTTAATATCCTTTTTGAACAGATTGAGATAACAATATTTTTTGTACTGCATTAAATACTGATAAAACACGTTATTTGTCTTGTATAGTGGTCATTAGGAATAACTCTATGGGAGCTAGCAACATTGGGCGCATCACCACTGGCTGAGTTAGACGCTGCAGATGTAGGAGCTTTCTTGAGTGGAGGATACAGGCCATCTCAACCGCACAACTGTCCTGATGAACTGTAAGTATTTTAAAAATAAAAATGAAAATAAATAAAAGAAAATCCGTTCTGTAAACATTATAGGAGGCATACCCTAACGAAAAAATTTAAATGCTCCATCTATTAACAAATGTTCGTAAATTCCAAATTTCTCAATAGCTGACTTTTGTAAATTCAAAAACAATATTAAAGTTACAATTGAATTCCTTTAAAGAAACTTTTATGCTCATTGGTGGATTTATTATTCAAATTGAAGCATCGAACAATGCAAAAGATAGTCACGATGGTGTAAATATTTGCACCGATTTAAAAGTTCAATCAGATCTAAAAGCGCCGCTGAAAAGTGTCAACTTTGAAAGTCTCAAGGCGAAAATGCAATTTACTAAAAAGACTTTTCATTGCTCAAGATCGCTTTTAGTATTGACAATGTCTTAACATTCAATTTGCCAAAGAATCCTCGAGGAGAAAAGAAAAATAATTTAAATAAACAATGACATTTGATAAATTGTATTGCGGTTCGGTTCCACTCTGGTATATTTACTTATCGCCTCAATTTTAAGTGTCTGAAAATATATTTCAATTCGAATGAACTTAAAATATTAAAGGATGATAGGAGTTTATTTGAACTTTTCGGTTTGTATTTCCTTATTGAACCAATTACATAAAGATTTTCCTTCAGGCATTTTTTTTGTCGGTGGGTTTCAAGAAAATGGGGTGATGATGCTTATTTGTATTTTCATCAGGTACGGTCTAATGTCGTGGTGTTGGACTTTATCACCTCAAGCTAGGCCTACGGCTCCTCAGCTCCTTGCCGCTCTTCATGACTTCAGGCAAGCTCTCAGCACTTACATTTAGACTAATTACACCTACTAGGTACCAAAGTTTCGATACTTAAACTAGTCTTATCTGTACTCGTCAATTTCTCAAAATTCTTGGCACTATACCTTCCGTTTTCTTAAATACCTAAGTGCCTGCCAAAGAGTCAAAATTGGTCACCATAATTAAGTTTAAGATTATTTACTTTCAATCTTTGCTAAACAAGTAAAATAAGTGTTAATAATTCATTCCATGAATTATTAACACTTATTTTACTTGTTTACATAATAGTTGATTCTGTTACGAGATTTATTTACATATTTGTTCAGTATCAAGTTACCAAGAATTATTTTTACGTATAATACAAATATTAAGTTGAACGAACCAAAAAATTGAAATGAAAGTATATTTTGAAAGTGATATATTTAATAATATAGGTTGGAATAGGAATGACTTCGAAACGCTAGATGAAAGTAATATTAATAAAGACGAAGTTAATATCGAATCAGCTAAGCGTCTATTCATTCATGTACGAGCAGAAGCACAAACATGACATAGAAATTATGACGAAAGTAATGAAAATGTACAGAATTAATTCTGTATATTTAACTTAAAGTAATCTTTATTCTCAAAATACGATTTTGTAAGGAGTAATTTACCTAAACCTTATAATAACCTAATAAAATCAAAGTACCATGTTTTGTATATAGAATCTACTGCACAGACTACTATTCGATAAATAATGTGTAATTTTAAGATACATAAATAAGTTGGTTTAAAAAACAGATAGTATTAAAACATGTTAGAATAGTTGGACTAAAATACTGGCATAATCTATCAGTTGATTAAATACAATATCTGTTTAAGTACATTATAATCTATACCATTTGAGAAATCCAGATTGAATAAGTAAATTATTTCTGTGAATACCATCGAATTGATCTCACTCCTGTGCCATTTAACAATTATAAAAGAAATGAAAGTAAAATTAGCTTAGTTTGTAGCTGCAATATAGTTCGAACCATTTAAAATGAATTACGAGTACACATACATATAATTCTGAATTCATCTAACCCTAATGAATGAAATTTTACTTTTAAAAAAGTAGTTGGAACAAATAACTAATAAGTCTGTACATACAAAAACGATGCAAAAGGAATTTAATTTTTGATTAGACGATGAAGCTGATGCTTTTACTCAATGTGAAAATACTGATATGAGTAATGTAAAGAATTAAACAATAATGCTGTGAATGTACATTAAATTGTTGTTTGATGTACTTATGGTAGAATACGATACTAATTTTCTAAAAATAATATATTTAAATAAAAATGTAGATGAGCCATTTATACATCTTGTGAATACAAATCAATGATTGATGTGTGATGATTGTGATGTAGGAATGATTTCAAGTAGGAATCGGCGATGATATTTGGAATCTAGATAAACAAAAGATGATATCGCTTGTTGATTGCAAAACGTATCTGGTTTAAGTTACATTGTCAACTGTTTGTAATTACAGACTAGGGAATTTTGGGACGCATTCAAGTTTGTGGCGGTAGACGAGTCATTATCTATTACAAGGATATTGATTTCAAATACGTATTGCTATCAATAGAGACTCACGACATTTCTACGAAAGAAAACAACGTCATAGACTAATGTCTGTGACGTTGTTTTCTTTCGTAGAAATGCTCTAGGCTACCGCTACCTTATAATCTTTCCTCATTCTATCTTCTTTTCCGTATGAATTTGTGGCCAACTCTTTTGTCGGAGTTTTCAGACCGTCTGAACAGTAAATTTTACGAACCCTCTGAAGCATAGTAGCGCTCTGATGTAATTGCCACACGTGGTCAGCCATCCAAGTGGTAACCTCTGCAGCGTTGCTGGACTCTGCTGACCTATTACGAACGCCAAGCCAAGCCACGCTACGCTATCCCATATTACGTGTCCCAATTCTTAGTCCTAATTCTGTGGGTCAGGAGCACTGACAAAAGGATAGGGTTTCTAATTAAAATTACAATCATCTATTAAAATTACAATCGATAATTGTATTGTATTTATTTAAATGGCTCAACTCCTACTGTATCATATTAACACCATACAACTAAAATATTGTAATCTCTATGTCAAAGGCCAATGAGGCACATTAAAGTAATCTAAGAAAAGTTTTATAACTTAAGTAAAATAAGTTTAGTAATAGAGTTCCTGAGGACTATTAGTCCGTCCAGGCCGGCAAAAGGATCAAACACCAAAACAGTAGTTAGTTCGTGGGGTTGTTAACGTTTGACTTTGACGAATTTGAAACTTATCGTTTCATCTTAGAGTCTATATTACCTTACCTCCTATCTTTGACAGCTCGTCCAATAAGTGCAATATTTTATAACTTTACATTGATGTGTTTTTTGTTATGACTTCTTCGCAATTTTTGGTTTTAAAATTCCTCAAAGCCAAAAATTCGTAAAACACCCACGAAACTCAGATATTTGTCTATTATACCACAATTATAAATAGATAAAACTATAAATATACTATATTCAAATGTATGTTATCTAGATAAAATGGATTCTGAACAAACGATAGCGAAATATATTGTAAATATTAGGGATAAATATTTTTTGTATTGAAATAAAGCGAAGACTTTTATCGAAGTAGAAGACGATATGAAACATTTTGATGTGATTTATACGAAATAAATCCTTTATAGTATCGAAAGTGAATACATCAAAATTGAATGATATAAAAATAAAATTAGCTTTTATTTCTTCTGAATAATTAAATACTGTGCTACTGTTTTCGTTATTACTAAATGTATCGTTTTTGTTTATAACTATGGCGTTGTGTTCAACCAAAAGTAGCTTTATGAAGATTAATCACTGTTCTTGTTTTGCAGCTATTTGCTTGTTTACTTTGTTATGTTTCAATATAACTACGTCATAGTAAAAATAATATTATGTACTTTTTTATTCAGTCATTTCAATAATCTTAAAATTATTGGTACATAATACACTTTGTCGTATTGAACTTTTTTGTATTGAGACCCCTGTAAACCATATTTATTTTCAGATTTATGTAAGTATGTACATGCTATCTATATCTTACTTATAATTGTATTTAAAACGCGTTATGGGATCATACAGGGTGTTCTACTCTTAGGCATTAAAATGCATTAGAACTTTTCATTGGGATGACATAATAAGTTCGCGCTTTCGAATTTAGCTTGTATTTGAATAAATCTGCTATTGTGAAATCGATGTTGTGAAATAATAGTTTATCAATAACTAATTATAGTTTTCATTTTAGCGGTGTGCTACTTTGATTGAATAACGTATAATTTGACGATTGTAGTAATTATGATTGAGCAGTTTTCGAATAATAATGAATAAGCATAAGGAACGGGTCCTTTATATAATAATTAATATTTTAACCACCTTATTGAAAATATTTCAATCGCATTTTGAGTAGGTAACTACTCATTCGAATTATTCGATAAACTTTCAGAGAATCGCACATTGCTGTTTATTTAGATTTTTTTTTCATATGAATGTAAATTATTAGAGATGTTATAATGTCCACAATTTAATCATTACTATAGTAAAACATTTTGTATAGATACGCTATTTATCTTAAAATAGCATAATACGATACAATTTTGACTAATAGACGTCGCTAGTTTACTAAATTGGAAATAAAATAGTCAGCAGTTAGAAGTAAGAAAGTAAATCATTTAATAAATGATCGCAGACTTAATTACCTTTCACTATAAAATTCATTTCTTCAGTAATTCTTGTAAAATATAAAAATATCTTTAAATTTCTTCTTCTCAAAATAAAATTCAAGAAAGTATTTTTTTATTAACATTAACCAAAGATATACTTAAGAATAATAATAAATTATAATTATTGATGTGTGGGGATAAAAAGTAAGAAATTGAAGTCATAATATTATTATGACTAGAGTGCCAGATGAATGTGATTTTGTAATTAAATGTTACAATGTGTTTAAATGTTAATTATAAGTGACGTAATTGTTTATTTAATAATAAGTGGATGTATGTAATATGTAATCGATATGGCTTCAATAATAATTACGATGAACGAAATAAAAATGTTATTTTATAATAAATATTTGTTTTATTTCTTGAAGCATGAAATATAAACCAGAAGTTTAAACTTTCGCAGTCCAAACATTAGTCTTAAATTGATTTTCTAGCTATATCCAAAATATCAGATACTTAATACAAAATTACGTGGATTTTTGTATCAAGTATCTGATATTTCGACACTGTTACAACGTAAATTCACGATTACCGTAACAGATATCCCGAAATTACACTATGATTTTGCTTTATGGTCACATTCCCACGTCATAATGTGTATTCCGATCATGGTACTTGCAGTCATATAAAAAAGAGTATACAAATATGTCATATAATATATTCTAACCAACTGGTAAGTATGTTTTACAGATTAAATAATATTTTATATTGTAGCAAGTAGAAGTATAGGCTTTCAAACCTTCTTAATTATCATGCAATCACTCATAGGTCGCGAAACACGAAACGAATGTCTCTTTGTACATATCCGCGGTTTTCAATGGATTATGTGTAAATGTATCTAACGTATTTGCCATATAACTATATACAATTTTTACATAGTGAGGCAAGGTTAACCTTATTCCACTTTTCACGATTCTGTCGTAACACTAGCCACATTCGTTCCTACCACATTCTTTATAGCACCATCTACACCTCAGAAAAACTTACTTAGCTCTTGTATAAAAAGTACATTAAGCTCAATACTAAGTACAATTTATATGCACAAAAAATAACAGGTACTAAAACTAAAACATTTACCCTATTCTGCAGTGAATCTCTACAAAAAAATCTATCCCACATAAGCTCTCAAAGCCAGAACTACTGTTACATGTAGTAGAAACTTGGAGGCTCGGTTACGGACGATAAATCAGGCCGCCTAATGGTCTCTCCACCAGTATTTATCATTAGATTAACAGCGACCAACTTCCGAATGTTTGAACTCCGATTACATAATTTAGATGAGAAGTTTGTTTGTAGGAAATTAGAAAAAATGGCTTTGAGTTTGGACGGTTTGTTTCTGGTGTCAGGATGGTTTGGAGTTTGGGTTTGGTTGATTTAACGTGATATTATTGATATGACGGCAGAATTACGATTGCACAGATAGATAGATGGATACTATACGCTATTTTGCATACCAAAGTATTGGCGTAGTCAATGATATTAGATAAGTCGTAGATACGTTACCTACGTAGTAATCAATCCGTAGAAACGGTACACTAACGCACACATCAATAACTCCATATTTTATTTTAATTTCAGTTGACAAGATGTGTCAGTTTCACTATGAGGCCGGCTCGCGACGTCACACACACACATAATATGTCAGACTTGCCAACTGGCTTATATTTAGCGTCCTGCTCTTGTTACGCCTATAACGTATCTACTTCTTTTTACTTGTAACATCGTTGGGCGTTGTGGTTTAAGTGGCTGCCTCGCCGCTTGACATTCCGCCCAGTGCTGTGTTCGATTCCCATACTTTGTGTGATCCATAAATCGTTGTTTCGGGTCTGGATGTTGTTGTTGTTGGTGTTACGTGCATTGATGTTTCAAAAAGCAAGTTATGATACAACGATAGCATAATTTTGCATCATAATCGGGGTTACGAGTATTCAATTTACCAAGTGCTGATAGCGTAAACTAACTTTTTGTTTGTGATAGATTGGTTAGCCACCTCTTGTACAATTGACCACTAAGATGGGTGACCGCACGTTGTGGAATATCATTATCATCATCATCAGCCTGCCGTAGTCCACTGCTCGATATAGGCCTCTCCAATGGCACGCCACTGAGTCCGATTTTCGGCTCTTCGTGTCCAGCCGCTGCCAGCCACTTTGCGTATACCGTCACTCCACCTAGCCGGAGGGCGTCCTACACTACGTTTGCCAAGGCGCGGTCTCCACTCTAGAACACGACTACTCCAACGGTTATCGGTTCTGCGACAGATGTGACCAGCCCACTGCCACTTCAACGTATATACATCAGCGTAATAGTTAACATGCCTTAGAGAGCATATCGTCGTTGTGGAGCGAAAACTCACTAACTAACAAAAAATAAACTTTGAGATAATCGCTTCTAAAATATTTTGAAGCTTTGAACTTAAATAACTCTTAAATGGTTAGGATTAGAAAGATGATGTCTATGACCAAAATATGTATCATATGTAAATAAAATTAAATAAATAATTTAAAATGTATAAATATTAAGTAAATCTGCTTAAGTAATGCGATTATATTTGAATTAATGATTTTTCGCATAAGTAAAAATAACTTTTTTGGTATTTAGTTATTTATTCACGCAATTTAGTTATTTTTTTGCTGACTGTTAGTGAATTACAAGTCAAAACATGTTCCAACGAAAAGTAATTAAGTACGTTTAGTGACATTGCAAAATATAAAATATTGGTACTAGTTTGCCTAAACGGTCTAATTTGAGATTTAACCAAGTCTTTTAAATTATTTCCGTGTAGATTGTTCCCATTGACTGAGTTTATCGCATTTTTATAACTCCGAAATTATTAAAAATACAGCCTTAAATATTAATTCAGAAGGTGGATAGTGTACTTTTAGATAGCTTGACATCAATAACTCATTTTCACCAATAATGTTACTTAGTGAGTTTTCGCTCCACTACGACGAATAATAGTAGAGTAGATAGCATATTATATAGGATATAAAGCCGTCGGTCCCGGTTCTTATCTCAGGGCTATAATAGTTAGGTTATCGAAGACTTGAAAATCCCAACGTCAGGTTAACTATCCTATTTTGCGTAGACAATAAATATAATTTAGAAAGATTTAAAGAAGGGAAGGAAATACTTTAGGCATTTTATGCTCTCCAATCTGTCGAATTGTTCGCCTTCTTGCATAACCTAGAAAAACTTAACCACACCTACATTCATAAAATGAGTATTTTTATAGCCTTAGTCCTATCTTGTGACTAAATAATATGGTAGGTATCAATTGAAGATACTAAGTTTTGACACTCAAGACGTTGCTGAAGAAAGTAACAGTTAAACTGTTCTGGTAGCTGTAAAAATAAATGGTATGCAACTACGCTTCGCTAAAGTGAACTTTAGGTAGATCGACTGTTGTGAACTCCCATCTTTTCAGTAATACTTATGATAGTGACACCTAAAATGTTTGTATAACTCTCACACCAGCCTGCTCTATGATCGGCTGTAACTCAAATTTAATATATTATTACTTCTGATATCCGTGTGGTGACGGATTAAGAATACGGAATGTCACCACCCCATATCATCCCATGGGTGTCGTAAGAGCCCACAGAGGAAGCATATTATGCAGAGAACAGCACTGCAAGAGAAGGAAAACTTGATACCAACCCGTTTGGCCAGCGTAGTATAGTAGGCCAATTCCTCCTTTTAAAGGAGAGGCCTAGTCCAGCAGTGGACTGTTAAAGGCTGATGATGATGATGATGATGATGATGATGATTACTTCTGCTGATCAACATGCAAAAGACTACAATGCCACAGAATATGAAGAACAGATTGTTTGTTCGTAATAGTTAACTATATTTTACAGTGTATGATTTATACAGTACACAGTTTTAGTCTAAGAATGCCTATACCTGTGTTTCCTAAATCTATATTATTTTACCTAGATATAAAACAGAGAGCAGGCAGCAGGATTGATACGGAACTTGCACGGTATAGTTTATGGGTCTCTAGCGGGCCCATAAAGATAAATAACAATCTATATGAGCGATACAACTATCATCCGAAGGCGAGGCGAAATAGTTGAATGACCTAAGAATATTCGACTTAGGAGTACGTAGATGGAATGTTACATGAAAAGTAAATCGCTATCTACTCAATTCTAATCTTTTAAAATGTTTTATATTCAGTCCAGATTTACACCTTGCTTCATTACTAGTTAAGGCGTGTTAATGGACAGAAATAGGACATAATTTTCTAAATTATGTTATTTCATATTGTCTTCAGAGCGGTTCCAGACTAGAGTTTTATACGCATGTTATAAGATCGTATTTGGAAACGCATGTAAGTGCGTTTTAGGCGCCCCTTTCGCCACAGGCGTCGACGCGCTTATAAGCTCGTGTAATCCATGTTCAATGTTGATGCTGACTCACCAATATCGGTTCGAGCGAACATGCCAAAATATCCGTCGTGTTTGATTTTTCGAAGCAATGTAGAGCATAAAACGCTCGTCTGAAATGGCCCTTAGAGATGTGTATCAGTACTATTACTTTTGTTTCAGGTACCCAATATGCATGAATGTAGCGTAGCACCTGCAAAAGTGACGAAATGTAAAATACTCAAAACAAAAGGACGTTATTCATATCGTTCAGTAGAACTAATACTAAAGAACATTACGAAAAAGAACATTCTTCTATTCAAATTCAAATTCAAAATCGTTTATTCATTTGGGTCACAATGTGACGCTTATGAACGTCAAAATAATAAATTTATAAAATAATTACTTAAAGACTCTACATTTACATTTACTGCCACGTTCGCAAAGCAATAGGTAGAACCATGAGAAAGAACGGGCAATAAAACTCACGGTCACTCTTTTTCTTCGCCAGGTTTTGCATAATACACATAATTTACATTTTGTAAGGTGCTGCAACTGTTACACCTTCTATATCATTTGTATATATTTACTGTACATAATAATACTCAAGCATAATACTTTTGATGTTCATTTGGTTAGTCTCCTCAGAATAGACATGGTGAAACAGGAGCATCCACTTACATTATATATACCTAATAATGCAGGCAATCCGCGAAAGTGATCAGACCCATAATGGAAATGATGCAGTTAAATATTAAAATCTAATACCAGCCCGCAAGACCATCATCGACCAGTCATCGCAAGTAGCACCCGTTCACGAGTATGACGCATGTGCCAGCCATCATCCCTCTCGCCATATTAGAGGGACAGGGATGACCCGACACACGACGCCACCACAAGAAATGACATTTTAGTGAGCATGACGATAACGGTATACGAACCGGCAGTAAGAAACAATCTATTGGTATACTGACCATGACCGCCAATTACCTCCATTTTCCAGATCGTTATTATGAACATAAATCAGTGGACCGCGTGAAGGAATGCAAATGTAGAAAGAATTTTGTGAAGGTGACAAGTGAACAACGATATGATCAGGAATAAATAATGTTAAACTACATTCAACAAATCGTAATAATATCCAAATCCTGCAAAAATCATGTGTTCACGAGGCACCTCCACTTAACATGTTACTAATTAAGAAGAGAGTATTTTACACAGTCATAAAAATAACAATAATGGTGAATTTGAAAAAAAAAGCAACTAGACCCATGATGTCTTGTCATCTAGAAATTCTTTAATAGTGTAATAACCCCTTTTTAAAAGAAAATTCCTAGTAGTGGTTTTAAATTTGTGCAGAGGTAAATTCATTATTTCCAGAGGTAATTTGTTGAAGAATTGTATACCGAGTCCCGCAAATGAGTTATGCACTTTATGTAGACGGTAGTTAGTGCCCACTAGTTTATGCTTATTCCTTGTGTTCACTTTGTGCACGTCACTATTTTTACGGTAAAGAGTTAAGTTTTTCTTAACGTACATTAAATTAGCAAATATATACTGCGATGCAACTGTAAATATTTCTACTTCTTTAAATTTATCTCGTAAAGAATCTCTAGCACCTAACTTATATATTGCACGTATGGCCCTCTTTTGAATAACAAAAATTGTCTGAATATCGGCCGCCGTACCCCATAATAGTATCCCGTAAGACATTACACTGTGAAAGTAACTAAAGTAAACTAGTCTAGCAGTATCTACGTCTGTGAATTGGCGAACTTTCCTAACTGCAAATGCTGCAGAACTAAGTTTGACTGCCAGACAGGATATTTGGGCACCCCACTGAAGCTTACAATCTAAAGTTAAACCTAAAAATACAGTTGAATCAACTAGGTTAATTGTTTCGTTATTTAAAATTATATTAGTAAGAACATTTTTGACATTCGGCAAAGTGAATTTCACACATTTTGTTTTGCCAGAGTTGAGTAGCAAATTATTTGTCGTGAACCAATGTAGTACTTGCGCAAGAGAATTATTTACGCTGTCAATGTTACTTGTATTACGATCAAATTTAAAAATAAGTGAAGTATCGTCAGCAAAAAGAACAATATCACATAAATTTCTAACAAAGAATGGCAAGTCATTAATATATATTAAAAAAAGAAACGGACCAAGAATAGAGCCCTGTGGAACGCCCATTCCCACTGACAAACCTTGAGACCTACTTCCACTAACATCTACATACTGAACTCTATCTCTAAGGTAACTGGCAACAAGATTGAGTGCGCTATCTCGAATACCATAATGGTTGAGTTTACGTAAAAGTGTATCATGTTCAACACAATCAAAAGCCTTTGACAAGTCGCAAAAAACACCAATGGCATCCTTCGAATTTTCCCAAGCGTTAAAGATATGTTTTAATAGAGCTACACCGGCATCAACGGTGGAGCGACCCTTAGTGAAGCCATACTGCTCACTGTGCAATAAATTATTTGTGAGAAAGTGGCTCTCTAACTGATGCAAAATAACCTTTTCAAAAATTTTACTGATTGCAGGCAAGATAGAAATTGGCCGAAAGTTACTAGGGTCGCTCTTGGATCCTTTTTTGAAAAGTGGTATCACCTTGCTGTGTTTCATTAAATCAGGAAATACCCCTTTATCCACGCATCTATTAAATATTGCAGCTAAATATGGAGCTATGCTAAAAATGATTTGGCGAACAAGACTAACTGAAATACCCCATAAGTCAATAGATTTCTTAATATTGATGGTCTTGAATGTCTTGAGGATGTCATTGGTGTCAATGTATTTAAAATTAAACAGCACATCACACTCATTCACATTGCCCCTAACTAACATCTCTGCTTTGCTTGGGCATGAGTCTAAACACTTGGTTGTTTTCACTGGTATGTTTATGAAGAAGTTGTTAAAAGCCTGAGCAACATCAATTTTCTTTGTAACTATTTCTCCATTACATTTTAATTCAAAGCTATTATCTACTAACTTAGCTCGACCAGTCTCACTGTTAATAATGTTCCAAGTTGTTTTTATTTTGTTCTTGGATTCTTTAATTTTATTACTTATAAATATAGACTTAGCTGAAGCACATGCTCTCTTAAAAACTTTTGAGTAATTTCTTACATATTCAATAAATGAAGGATTAAAATTGTATTGCTTCATACCATACAGATCATACAACCTAGATCTACTTTTGTATATTCCTACTGTTGCCCAATCACAAAATTTAACTTTAGAGCTCTTGGCAAATGTCTTCTGCTTAAAAATTTTATTGTACTCATTTTTAATAACATCAAATAACCACTTATATAATTCATCTGGATCATCGTGAGTTAAGTCAATGCTGGCGATCTTAGCAGCAACATCATCACTAAAGCGAGTAAGGCGAGCAGAGGTCATAGGCCTACATGTGATTTTTTGTACTGTAGGGGTTGTATTAGTTGGAATTACAACCTTTTGTCCACAGTGATCTGATGTCAAGTCACTCAAAACAGCTTTACTTAAGTACAAACAATTGCAAAAAATATTATCTAAGCATGTAGAAGAATGTGAGGTAGTTCTGGTTGGTTCAGAAAATAAAACATTCAAATTAAATGACATAAATAAACTAACTAACCTAGTACAAGTTGGTGATTGTTCTAACAAGTTAACATTAAAATCACCACATACGATTATTGATTTCCTGCTGGAACTTAAGTGTTTTAAGACATCCTCCATGATGCTTTCAAATTGGCTAAAGTCACTTTGCGGTGGTCGGTATACACAGACTATGACATGTTGCTCAAGTTCAACACAAGATATCTCAGCGGTGCGCTCGATAGAAAGTTCGGCTATGTCCTTTCGTTCTTTACATTTAATACTATTACAAACATATATGAGAGAGCCACCACGAATAGCGTTCTTTCTTACGAATGCACTAATCACTGTATAAAATTCATTATTGAATATTAATTGGTCACCTCTTAACCAATGTTCCGTAATGCATAATACATGCAACTTATGTTTCTTTAAAAATAAATCTATCTCTAATTCTTTGCTAGATAGGCCTTGTATGTTTTGATGAGCTAAGTTTAAAACACATGAATGCCTATCTGTTGTCTCATCTAGTAGTTTAAACTAATAGATTTGTCAATACTACTATTGGTATAACTATTATCTACCAAATTCCTAAGTACTCTAGTAGTACTGCGTTCACTATGTAAATTAAATGCTAATAATTTAGCAAGTTGTCGCCTATATATAAAAGAGAGATACATAGTATCTTTTGTTAAAAAGAAATTACTAATAAAAATATTAGAGTCAAAAAATAATAAATATTATATCATTAACATGTGTGCTGACTACTAGATTAGGTCTGACTGTTCGTTTTATTCAATTGTGTTGCCTGTAAAGTAATCTCAAGTAAACAAAAGAGGCGGCGCCGGGTCCACGTGTGTTTCTGACGTGTCAAAGTATACTATCCGCGATACACGTGCCCCGCCACCACGGGATATTAGCGACACCGCGTTGGTTTTAATAAGTACACCCTGGCTTGGCCTCGTTCGTCTCGAGGTATAAATGTGCGCGTGGGATTGGGAGGTCTCAGGTTCGATTCCTGGGTCGGGCAAAGTGTTATTGGGTTTTTCCGCTAGGAAATTCTCAGTAGCAGCACGGAGTCTGATAATGTGCCCGGTACGGCAATAGGCTCGCCCTCTTTTACTCTCTTACAAAATATCGCTGCAAAGGAAGGGTTTCTGGCTGGCTAAAATCTTTAAGTTATGATGATACAGAAAATTTACTACACGTTTCATCATAAGTAAACAAACATACAAACACCAACACAACACACACACACACACACACACACACACACACACACACACTCACACGCGCACATACTCACACATTATTGTATATTTATCTTTACTATTACTAGATTAGCATTTACACATCCCTCACATAATAATACACTTAGACTACTCACCACGCACCAACATTGTTTACAGTTGGGAGTGGCTGGTAATCTGTCATACAGGTTTACCTAGTACAGATACCAGTCTCTCGCACAGACATCACCTGTATCTTACATTTATAAGGCATCTCTTTGTAAGAATTTCTGTGTGAGAGAGAAATAAATGACTTATTATTATATTACGTGGGACTAAAATAAATCTGGCGAAATGTGGGTATAATATTTACACCTCTGCCTACCCCTTCGGGGAAACAGGCGTGACACTATAAATAAAAAATAAATAAATAAATAAAACCCTGGCTTTAGAGATGACTTCGCACCGCTTCTACGTCAACCTCAAACTTGAACCCAAAGACTGATTCGAGGAACTGTTGGTAATAGGGTTTCCACCATGCGAAAAAAATAAAAGTAGGAATTCAAAAGCCCAAAATAAAGTTTGCCTTTTAATTGATCACACATTGGGCAGAGAAAAATTAATGACAAAAAATACCTAACAGGTAAAACATAAATAAATCTCCGTAAAATGAATAGACATTTTCTAAGGTATCGAAAATAATATGAAGTCATATTCATATTCTTAGAAGTACTTATATATTACTAGAAGTACTTATATATTATTAGAAGTCATATTAGTCGCGCGTACGCACCCACCCGCGGCGGGCGTGTTTTTTCTCATTCGTTGCGTTGACTCGTGATTTGTAAAAATGTCGAACGTTATTAAGTGTAACGTGTGTAATATTGTTATTGACGAAATGTTAAGTTACATACAAAACAAAGTGTCGATCATAGACGAGGAATCGTTGGTGCGTATATGTACAACGACGTTCACGAGTGAGGACATCAAAAACTCTAAGACGCTTTTGTTCGAGTCCGTTCCAACGGATATTAGAAAAATCCTGCGAAAAAACAGAGGAAAAGAGGAGCGAGATGTGATAGATATTATAAACTTATTTAAATCTACAGAGCCCGACATTATTCCTGTTTTTGTGGCTAGAGAGTTGGACAAATTACCGCCGATTTTATTCGACCACTTAGATTGTTCAAAACTGTTAAAAGACATGATGAAAATTAAGGCTGAAATTGAAGAAATAAGGTCGAGTTATGTCACAAAAGATATCTTCGACGAGTTAAGGACAACAGTTATTCGCATACAAGATAATACGCTGCCGCAAGTAGCATTGGCTTCAAAAGTCAGTAATGATTGCATTACAAATAGTTTGATTGAAACTGCGATTATAAGAGATGTGAGGGTAGAACATGAAGATAAAACGCTGCGAGATACAAACGACAAACAACGGTTAGTAGACAGCGGCCAGATATATGCAGTCGCTGCCTGCGGTGCGGGGGGTCAGAGAACGTCGAGGCCGCCCTCACCTCAGCCGTCATCAAGCGCGCCGCTCACCGCGCCGCCGCCGCTACGTAACGACGCAAGCACCGGGACCGCGACCGATATCATATTGAGCGCTGCGGTGAATTTAGTATCGCCGAGCGCGGGTATACAGGTTGAAGATAATTTGACATCCGTTGATAGGGCTCGGCTTCCTCATACACCGATAGGACGGCCTGCCTCGGATCGGCAGACAAGCACTCGTGGTGCAACGGCAATTAATGAAGGATGGCAGACGATAACACATCGCAAAAAACCAAGGAAATACCGTTATGTAGGCAAGTCAGGCGAAGCTCGAGATTTGGATTGCACTTTCCGCGCTGCAGACAAGAAAATTCCCATGTTTATTACGAATGTGCACATATCTGCGACGGAGAGCGACATTATAAACCACATATTCAGCAAAACGCAGGAAACTGTTTCTTTAGAGAGAATAAACATGAAATTCGATAGAGGACACAAAGCTTATAAATTCTTTATATTAGAAGCAAACCTCCCTCGTTACATGGACGCTGCACTATGGCCCAAAGGCGTCATATTCCGACGGTTTGTAAGCTTTAGACAGAGGAATATAAACGGTTCGTCTAGTGACGCTCGCGGTGCGGCAAACCTAAACAATGGATAGCGGCCTTCATAGATTAGCTACATTTAACTGCAAGAATGTGAAGCGGTCCATTGATGACATTAGGGAACTTTGCCGTACGTGTGACGTGATATGTCTACAAGAAACGTGGTTGCTGCCGCATGACATAGCCTATCTCGGCACGATCGACAGCGGTTTCGGTTATACAGCAACGTCGGCGGTTGATACATCTGCGGGGATGCTGCGAGGGCGTCCATACGGCGGCGTCGCTTTGTTATGGCGATACAGTTTGTTTCAACAAGTGTCCGTGTTGTCGTGTAACAATTCGCGAATTTGTGCTATTAAAATAACAACAAGTGATAGACCTATAATAGTAATGAGTGTTTATATGCCTACAAATTCAGCTGATAATTTACAAGTTTTTACAGACTGTTTGAGTGTTGTAAGTGCGATTATTGATGAGTATGGAGTTGAGTCAGTGTTTATACTCGGCGACTACAACGCAGCCCCGGGTGAGTTGTTTTACAGTGAACTTATTAATATTTGTAACGACCAACTATGGTTATGTGTAGATGTAGATATGTTGGGGCTTGACTCGGGTACGTTTACTTTTATAAGTGACGCGCACGGGACTAGCAGCTGGCTAGATCACTGTATTGCAACTCACGCTGCGAGGCAGGCTGTTGTGGGAGTGGAGATTGATTATAGCACTCGATGGTCTGATCATTTTCCCGTTATAATTAACTGTCACCTCAATTTGTCAAATAATACGATCTTGCCTGATGTTATGAATATAAATATAAATAGAGAGGTAGTATGGGGTGTAAAGACTGAATACCAAATCGCAATGTATACCACACAGTGTAACGATAGATTAAAATTAATTGACTTCCCTTCTGAGTGCGCAAGCTGTGCTGATCGTTTTTGTAATGATCGTGGCCACAGGCGTGTTCTTGACGATGTGTACTCTGACATTGTGACCGCTCTTCGTGACGCAGCGACTTTGGTGGGTCGATGTGGCACGCAGAATGGCAGGGGTGGCTCGCGCGTGGCAGGGTGGAATAGGCACGTTAGCGAGGCTCACAGGCAGGCTAGGTCTAAGTTTGTCGAGTGGGCTTCTTCTGGTAAGCCTAAGTCAGGTAACATTTATAATGAAATGTGTGATAGTAGACGAGTCTTTAAGTCTAGACTGAAATGGTGTCAGACTCATCAAGACCAAATAAAGATGGACGCTCTTGCTGTAAAACATAGCAAAGGAGATTTTCGTGGCTTCTGGAAGAGTACCAGTCAGACAAATGTACGACCTGGCCTGCCTGTGAGTGTCGATGGTGTAAGTAGTTCCAAAGATATAGCAAATCTTTTTAAGAACCACTTCGCTGTAAAGTCTCGTTTGGATCCGATGGTGCGGTTGCTCAATGCTAAGGTGGATAATCAAATAGTAGGGACTTGTTTTCGAGCAAAAGAAGTTAGGAAATTTATAAAAGATATGTCAAGGGGCAAGTCCCCAGGCCATGATGGACTTAGCATTGAGCACTTGCAACATGCGGGCCCTCACATCGCTAGGATCTTGGCTACATTTTACTCGCTGTGCGTAAGCCATTCGTACTTACCTGATGATTTCATGAAAACGGTGGTGGTACCTATAGTGAAAAATAAAACTGGCGATCTTACCGATAAGAGTAACTATAGGCCTATATCACTTGCTACCATCATAGCAAAAGTTTTTGACGGTTTGCTTAATACACATCTCAACAATTACGTTAAAATACACGATAACCAGTTCGGTTTTCGTCCCCGGTTATCCACTGAAAGTGCCATACTGTGTCTAAAGCAAACCGTCAGATACTACACAACTCGTAAGACACCTGTGTATGCGTGCTTCCTCGATTTATCTAAGGCCTTTGACCTTGTAGAATATAACCTGCTTTGGGAGAAGCTGAAAAGAGTAGACCTGCCTCACGAAATAATAAGACTGTTTCAGTACTGGTATGCACACCAGTCCAATACCGTCAGATGGGCGGGGGCAATGTCAGATCCGTATCAGCTAGAGTGTGGAGTAAGGCAGGGTGGCCTCACGTCTCCAACCTTATTTAATTTGTACATAAATGAGCTGATCGAGGCGCTCAGTAATCAACACGTCGGATGCCACATTGATGACGTCTGTGTCAACAATTTAAGCTATGCTGATGACATAGTACTCCTGTCAGCATCGGTCTGTGGCTTGAGGAAGCTGATACAGACATGTGAGGAATACGCGTGTGGCCACGGCTTATTATATAATGTCAAGAAGAGTCAATATATGGTCTTTGAGGCCGATGGTGCAAGATGTCCCAGTAACATCCCTCAAATTAAACTTAATGGAGTTCCCTTAGAAAGGGTTGAACAATTTAAGTATCTGGGACATTTAGTCGCTGCAGACCTCAGGGATCATGCGGACATCGAGCGGGAGCGTAGGGCGCTGTCTGTTAGAGCGAACATGATCGCTCGTAGATTCTCGCGATGTTCTAGAGAGGTTAAAGTTACGCTTTTCAAAGCGTACTGTACATCGTTCTACTCATGCAGCCTATGGGCTGACTATAACAAAAATACATATAGCGCCCTACGCGTGCAATATAATAATGCATTCAGAGCGGTGATGGGGCTGCCCCGATATTGTAGCGCCTCGGGCATGTTCGCGGAGGCACGAACCGACTGCTTCAACGCTATAATGCGAAAGCGCGCTGCATCGCTGGTGCGCAGAGTGCGGGCCAGCTCCAACACCGTTCTGTCGATGATCGCGCAAAGGTTGGACTGCTATATTATTAAACATTGCTGTGATAGACATATACCAGTAACACACTCAAAACGCAGATTTTAATATTACCAATTTCAATGTACAATCTTATTTAATTATTATTTATTACAGTTTAAATTGCTATTGGACTAGATTGGACTTACTTACAATAATTGACATATTATATTTTTCATCGCATTTACATCTAATTAAAATTTGATTTTTACAATTATTTATGATTATTACTAATATTTCAATTCTGACTGACTTAGTGTATTTATTTAATATTATTGGCTTATAATTGTGTATGTTGTTTGTGTGTTATTACTATCACTATTTTCATTGTTTGTATGTTTAATTTCTTGTATGGGTGTAAATAACCTGAAATAAATGATTTATTATTATTATATTATTATTATTATATTTCCATCTTAAAATAACAGAACAAAATCGAGCAACCGGCTTCGTATTTATATTACAATTTATTTCTTAAGACAGTTCAATCAACTTACACGTGTCTTATTCAACAGATATAGACCTACACGTGTCGAATAATCTAATGTGTTACAAATTCACGGGAAAGGATAAAGTGTTATATTTCGACGAAATTGCCACAGTATCCTCTGGGGGTCAATAACTTTGTTTCGATAATGGTCGCTCTGTTCGATATGTATTTTGTAGTATTGAAACTTTGTCACTAGTAGTTTATGTTTATGTAAACTTGTGGTATACTAACTATTGCTTCAGCTGTTGTTATGTCATCCCCATCATCTCCACTGACATTCTGTCCACAGCTGGACATAGGATTCTCCCCAAGCTCTCCATATGGATGAACCTTGAGCCGCTCGTAGATGGGTTGGTCCACAATTACCAGCAAATCAATCAGCCTATTGCAGTCCACTGCTGGACATAGGCCTCTCCCAACATGCGCCGCAATAACCGATCCTCTGCCTTTCGCACCAGCCCGCCCCAGTCACCTTTTTTAGGTCGTCGGTCCATCTACTCGGGCGATCGGCTATCCCACTCTTTGTTTGCCGAAACGTGGCCTCTACTCTAAGATTCGTGTTTTGATTACCAACAAAGCAGGTATCAAATTCACTGCAAACAATGTTAAAATCTTATCATTGACAGTCTTCAATATATTTCTGTAAGATATAATTCTGATAGTTTTATTGCCCGTCCTCCATCCTCTCAGATAGTATGGCTGTCCTTTTAGCCCTCAAAAGCAATACTATCACCTCGGCACTCACACCTGAATGCCACCAGAAACTAACAGAGGTAGGTAAACTCAGGGATCAAGGGCCACAGTGGCTCAAGAGGGAATGACGCAGCCGACGTACTTGCCAGAAGAGGGGCCAACTTAAAGGTGGTGGGACCCGAGCCCATTATTCCCCTCCCTTCTGGTTTTTATCGCAACCTGGTAGAAATAGAACCAGGACCCAGCACAACCAGTCCTGGATTGGTATTGAAACATGTAGGCAGGCCAAGGAGGCTCTTCCCGCAGCAGACAGTAAGATAGCCAAACACCTTCTCCGGCTGTCCAAACAACAACTGCGGATAGTCACGGCCGCCTACACAGGACACGGATTCCTTAATAAACACCTATTTACTATAGGTATCACCGTCAGCCCGCTGTGCAGGGCCTGTATGGCAGCAGACGAGACGGCAGCCCACCTGCTCCTCGACTGCCCTGAGGTCTCACAGTACAGGCAGCAGTACCTGACCAGAAACAGCACCCTGAGGGAAGCAGTGGGCCACATCAAGAGTCTGCTGGCCTTCCTCGAAGAGCTGGGGTGGCTCGAATGACAAGACCATTCCCACCCGCACGCAAAATACACGCCAAGACGTGGAGTTGCGGCAAAAGCCCGTGCTACCAAGTACCAAGTATTGCCCGTCCTTTCTCGAGGTTCTACCAATTGCTTTGCGAACGAGGCCTTAAATGTAAATATGTAGATTCATTCAGTTATTAATAAAAAAAAATCACATTCATAAACGCCAACTTGTGAACTAGATGAATAAATTATTTGACTTTACTTGTTTAATCGTAGGGATCAATCGATCTAGCTATTAACGCATTACATAGAATATGTTTTATTTTAAGCTAGATCCTGCCTATTCCTAGTCAGGTTTAGTAGCAGAGACAAAACAACTTTAGAAAGTAGTGAAGTTTCGGCATAGTTGAACTGTCTTGGAACCCGCAACGAATATAATAAGAATTATGTGTATCGTAGGAGGAGGAATTGGCAAAATAGTTTATCAACTTCTTTACATAGCAAAGTGAGTGACAAAAATATCTAGCTGGTCTCCATTTCTACCATATATATATTAAAAGAATTTGTGTTTTATAATACGAGTCGGCCAGCCCGTTCTACCCAACCGATTCGCATGATTTTTTTCAAATGAAAGCTCTCGCTGCATAGATTTGTCGTCAAGCATTAGAAATTACCTAACTTGCACATTCATCAAGTTATATGCAAAAACAGTTTTCTCCCATATATTTTTTACGTTTTCGTAGCCGTAGTCAATGACTTTCTGCTTCTATATATCTGGTTCTCATTGAGGTAGGCGTTTCGTTATAGGCCTATAACACGCGCTGAAAAGTGCTCTTTCATTTGATAGTATACTCTTAAATTGGGTAAGTTTGAAGGAAGATAGGTGTGGATATTGAACTTATTTTTCAATATTTTCCTATAAATTTCTTAAGATTCCATTGCTTTCTCTCTACATGGACGGTTCTAAATTCAAAAATATTTTCATGGCATCTAATAAGTTCCTTGCGGTAACTGCCAGGAAAAACCGTTAGGTGACCTTGCCTTACTTTCATACGGGTGTGAGTGTGGTGGTGGAGGATAAAGTTGTGGTGTTCCTCCAACTAGAGGGAGGAGCCTCTAACCAAGCTGGGTGGTCGTGCTTGGTGGCCTGCAGGCCGTAGTTGTGCCGTAGTAGTTCGGTCGTTATTGGGTAGATGGCGCTGTGCGGGTGTTATGTAGCTGGCCGCTACATCACCTTCAAGAACGACCTCCGGTCTTGGGGGGGGGGCCAAGACCGGAGGTCGTTCTTGAAGGTGATGGTCAGTTGTCGTGGCTTCTGTAGTCGCTTGTCACAGTGTGCTTCGCAAGTCCCACGGTGAGTCGGGGAGAGGTTGCGAAGGTGATGTGCAGTGATGAGCAGTAGGCGATGAGCAGTGAGCGTTGAGCAGTGAGTGTCCCACAGTGAGTCGGGGAGTTGCTGCGTCGTGGCTCCGTAGTGGCTGCGTAGTTGCTGCGAAGCGGTTGCGTAGTGGCACTGCTGCGTGTACGGGAGCGACGTGCGCTGCTTACGAGGACCGATCTTCCATCTTGTATCACGTCGGGGCACCAATGTGGAAGAAGAAAGGTGTGGTGTTTCTCCAACTAGAGGGAGGATCCTCTAACCAGGCTGGGTGATCGTCTGTCGGACTGTCAGTCCACCAGGCACGATCACCTTTCTTCCTCCACAGTGGTGTGTAAAATTATACCCGATGTTAGTAAAACTAACTATACTTAGTAAATTATCGCTGATGGCAGGTAATATTCCCCGAATGTTACCAGTTAACCCTTAATGTTGGATGAAATTATCTCTGATGTTGAGGAATTTTCGCCCTTTTTTTTTGTATCGC
Source organism: Euclidia mi (assembly GCA_944739405.2). NCBI lineage: Eukaryota > Metazoa > Arthropoda > Insecta > Lepidoptera > Erebidae > Euclidia > Euclidia mi. The sequence continues at coordinate 88,533,171 of OX123189.2, read as the reverse complement.
GATGAAATTCAGTTACGGACTGTCCCTCAAAGGGACCCCTCCGCCATCTCTGTACCGAGTTTGGGGCAGGTTGAGGGGGGGTGTAGCTCGGCTCTCCCCCCTAGGCGTTCGGGGATACCCACTAAAACACCGCGGTGTTCCTCTATCGACCCTCATGACGGGGTAGCGGTAATGACGTCAGTATACCCGCGACCCGAGGATCTTTCCCCAAATGTAGTGAAATTTCCGCCTAATGTTGGGAAAATCAACCCTACAGACGGGTAAATTACGTTTTATGTTAGGAAAATTTTTGTGTTTATAAATTACGGACTTTCTTCGGGCATCTTAATTTTTTTTTATGTGGAACATATTACAGCGGTTCATAGTACTATTGTCATATAATTATATTACAAGTGGTAGTTATGGTAGAAATTGTAGCTTTGGTAAGAATAGTATTTGAGAGAAAAGGTAGCTACTTTTGACAGCACCGGCGGTTTTGGAAGAAATGGTAGTTTTGAAAAAATGGTAGATATGATAGTGTTAGTACGAATAGTAGTTTTGGTACAAATTGTAGCTTTGATAGGAAAAGTAATGGTGGTTTTGGTCGAAATGGTATATTTTGGAATATATAGTAGTTTTGGTAGCAACGTTACTTACGATTGCTACCAAAGCTACAATTCCAACCAAAGCTACCATTCCTACTAAAACTACCATCTTTTTCAGTTATACATATTATATATCCCTATTGCGCGACAAACCATTCAGTAATGCCAAGGTGGAAATTTCACGATACCTAAGGTGCAACGCAAAGCCAATGTTGTGAGAAAAGAAGTTTTGTGATATAATTATATATTTTTGGTAAGAATATCATCTTTTTACTTATTAGATAAGGCTACAATGTACTCATCATACCTATATGTAAGAGCTTTTTTAAAATATTAAAATATGCTGTGGAGCAGCACGGGTCCTCTAGTTTAAAGTAGTAAAATAGAATGCAACTAAATATATGGAGAAGTTGAAAAGAACTTGTTACTAGCCACCTTTTTTTGAAATCATATTTTTTTAAGCAAAACTCTGCAAACAGTGGCATAGCATCATATAAAACCTTAAAAGAGCGACCTCTATACAATATAGGTATAGTAATTGACTGCTCGATCGCTCCGCAAACAAACGAAGCAATTTAAAACTTGTTTCTAATTAAAAAACTTAACTTTTGCTGACGTAACAAAACAACTAGTCTGCAAACACAAAATTTGAAATGCTGTCGATACCTTTATCAACATTTTAATTATTTCAGCCTTTCAAAGACAGTTTCTCGCTCTATAAAACTTTAAAATATCCAATATTTCCTTCGTCGGTAGCAGAAAATATTGCAATTTCTCTTTTGTATATAAACAGCCCGCGGGAGCGACGACAAAGTGGCAATATACTATCTCGACGGGGATTCTCAAACAAGGGTACAAGAGCGAGATAGCTTTATATGAATTTGTATATGAATAAAAGGGATAGTCTGAAGTTATTAATTGGACAGAATTGACGGAAGTGCACGGGAGCGGTGTTTTTGACAAATTTCGCTTTGATTCGGCGATTACTTTCACCTCGTCGCTTTAGGGTCGACTTCTAAACGTAGCGCGTCTTTGACGGTTTGTTAAAAATGTAAACGATATTATTTTAAGGGCGTCCCTATCATATTTTTGAGAGTATTAAAATAAAGAGGTTGTTAGGGGTTGTCCATGATTAGTTTGAATGGTGGAAACATGTTGATTCTATTTTTATTATTGCGTTTGTGGTAGCCCGTGATGCCCTGGCGATGATTTTTTATATTTATTTCTCATTCATTTATTTATACTGATACATGACTCCACCCCTTACGACACATTAAGATCAAATGGAGACATTCATTGAAATTATTTTAATTCTTTCTTTGGTATCTTGAAGTTTCGAAATACAGATTTTTATAGCTGTCATGTCATTATCTATATCTTTGAGCCGAGTGTCCGTCAACGGGTTCAGGAATAAGTTTGGCGACAGAAGCGTTTAAATTAAATGTTTTTTAACTTTCGCGATTTCTATATCATGCAAAATTATTTAACGGGGCTTAAAATCGCCTACAATTTACTAAATTTTAGGTATAAATACCTATGTTTCACGACTTTTCGACCGTCTTGCAATGGTCTTGATCATGGAGGGACTGGACTTTTAAAATACTTTTGAATAGGATACCAACCAACAAACTTCACGAAAAGCAAGCTTATTTATTTATTTATTTACACAACCACATCATATATATTTATACATTTAAGGTAAACACTTACAAGGCATTGCATCTGATATATATGACAATTACGGTATGCATAGCACTGACAATAATAATGTATGTAGTAAAGCTATTTAAATCTACTTAGATATTTTACATTTAAGAAAATAGCAGAAAGCTAAATATAATAAAATAAAAAAATAAAATGGCTTATAATAAAACCAACATATCTAGAGCAAGACGATGTAACAAAACAGACTATGTAACAACACAATACAACTGTTAGTCTCGACGGATTTATGGTTTAGCTACGCACGACGTTAGTGCTGTGTGTGAATTTACGAAGGCCTAAGCTTTGTAGCGCGCCTAATTCTACTATACGTTGGCATTAGTGTTCGCTACGTATATTATTGATGCCGTTTTCAACGTGTAGTGTTAAAGGCTCTCTTGTAATGCGCAATGTTGAAGTTATTATAATTGCAACTAAATTATTGGATACGAATTAAATAATTATTATCGTGTATTTTGATAGTTCGGATGGCTTTCCTATATTTTTCGTGTGACCAACTCTAGTGTTTTTTATATAATAATAGGCGCCAAACGAGCAGACGAATCGCCTGATGGTAAGCAATTACCACCGCCCAAGAACACAAGTAACACCACAGGAGTCACTAGTGCGTTGCCGCCCCTTGGGGTTGAGAATAGGATTAAATAGGATAGGATAAGGAGTGGGATGAGGGGGAAGGAATAGGGGATATGGCCTCCGGCACTCTCACTCACCGAACGAAACGCTACAGTTTAGGTACTGTTACTTTACGTCGATTTTCCGTGAGAGGGTATTACTTCCCCGGTCGAGCCGGCCCGTTCATGCTGAAATCAGCAAGGCTCTACTACCAAGTAGTGTCGGATTTTTCAGCCCGCCCGTAAGTCTAATCCTATACGGCCTAACAATTCTTGTCCTGAGACAAGAACTGGGACCGGCAGCTGTACATGCCTTCCGAAGCACGGTAGCGCTCTGATGTAAAGCCACAAGCGGTCACCCATCTAAGTGGTTACCTGTGCAAGAGTTGCTGAACTTTGCCAACCTATTATAAATGCAAGCCAAGTTTCGCTATGACCACTACACGGCTGTAACGTCCGTGTGGTGACCGATTAAGAATACGGATTGTCACCACCCCATATCATCCCATGGGTGTCATAAGAGCCGACAGAAGTAGCATATTATGCATAGAACAGCACTGTGAGAGAAGGAACACTTGATACAAACCCTTTATCAACCCGTTTGGCCAGCGTGGTATTGTAGGCCAATTCCTCCTTTCAAAGGAGAGGCCTAATCCAGCAGTGGACTGTGAAAGGCTGATGATGACTACATGGATGGCGAATTACTATCGGTCGCTTCGATTGACATTGCGTCGAGTGCCGTGGGTTCGACATTTTTATTTTTTTATTTATAGACTCACGCCTGTATCCCCGAAGGGGTAGGCAGAGGTGTGATATTACACCCACATTTCACCATGAATTTTTAGGTCCCACGTAATAGGGGTCGAGCATATTGCCGTACCGGGCACATTACCAGACTCCGTGCTGCTACTGAGAATTTCCTAACGGAAAAACCCAATAACACTTTGCCCGACCCGGGAATCGAACCCGAGACCTCCCAATCCCACGCGCACATTTATGCCGCGAGACCAACGAGGCAGTCAGCCAAAGAGGCAGTGTTCGACATAAACAGACAATTTTTTGTTTTAGAGGCTGGATGTTCTTGTGTCCATGTTTGTTGAGGTGACCACGTAGACGTTGAACTGATTCGGTTTATGCTTAAATCATACCTTTATCAAATAGAGCCATTCAACATGAAATCCGGATTTTAAACTTACTTATCATAATCATTCTATATTCTTTATATCTCCAGTGAATAATAAATAAGTACAGCCTTCTTGGAAGCTACGATCCATCTTTGTATGTGCATATATAAAAGTATACAAGTATGTTTATCCATTGTCTAGTACCCATAGTACAAGCCTCTACTTTGTTTGGGACTAGATGGTGTTGTGTGAATGTGGTAGAATATAATTATTATTATTATATAGATGTTTGCAGGTATTGCAAACATCTATGCACTGCAAAAACCTCGTAGCATTGAACGGTTTATACTATAGCTTGGCATATAAAATAACCGATCCAACGTAAATCGCATTCACAACGTCATAGATTCAAATATTCAATAAACGGTTTTCACCATAAATATTCGTTCTAAAATCTAGAACCAACTACAAAACCGTGCATTCGTATTCAAATTAAAACGAATTGAGCCGTGATAAAAGGATTAAAAACACACACATACGCACAATTGTAAAATTTCCAACAAAAAAACTAAGCAGAATTCATGTGTCACGCTTCCAATTCAATTTGGATTCATTTTAATTGAATAACTATATACAAAGATATTTTCCAATCGTGACCCCGGCAGGCCGTAGCGCTTAATCGGGTTATTTTGATTATCCCAAAACTGGCACTTAATTAAAACGCAATATACTTTTACACGTTTTCATTTCAATATTGTTGCATTGCCTGGCTTCATATGCTTTGATTTAGGATTTTTAGGTAATATTTTACTTTTTAATAAAAAAAAGCATGTTTCCATGCGCGTTACAGCAAAGTGCACCAGCTCAATTGGGCTTACAGAACTCCAATTTCTCACAGATGATCATTTCATTTTCATCATTGCTTATTATTTTGTTTTGATAAATTCAATTATTCTCTGACCAGATCGGAGACATCCTAAAAAAAGGACAGGTCGGAAGTACCCTAAACAGAAAAGAGCATGCATGAGAAAATTGATGGGAGTGAATGAAGCAAGAGAGGTATGTCAGGATCGTTGCAAATGGCGTTCCGTAGTCTCTGCCTACCCCTCCGGGAAACAGGCGTGAGTCTAAGTATGTATGTATGTATGATAAATGAGTGAGGTCGCCGAAGGTTATAGCAAATATGGCGACGTGAACTTCACCTTCTTCTGTATATCCTTCAGCTTAGCATCAATGGTTGCCACCAGTCAGGCCCTTGCCACGAAATATACCACCGGTATATTATAAAAACCTTACCAAACAACATCAAGACAGTATAATATTAAAGCCATATTTTCTTAATAAAATTAGTTTGCCTGCCTCCGTGGTCCAGTGGATAGCGCATGCGACTGCTGATCGGAGGTCCCAGATCGAACATTCCCAGACCGATCGAACAACAACAGGTTCGGGCAAAAGTGTTACTGCGTTGTTTCCGAATTCTCAGTAGCAGCACAGAGTCTGGTGATGTGCACGGTACTTAACAGCAATAGGCTCGCCCCCTATTTCGTGGGACCTAAAAATTCATGGCGAAATGTGGGTGTAATATTTACACCTCAGCCTATCCCTTCAGGGTTACAGGCGTGTGACTATAAATAAAAAAGAAAAAGAAATAGTTTGCGTATAATTCTCTCCACCACTTCTAGGAAATAAAGACGAGCTTTCAATTATTATCATGAGTTTCATAGCATTAAATTATAAACTAATAACAGCACTATTTTCTAAACTATTTTATACATAAGAAAGTAATGAAAACAGTTTATTGTCATATAAACACCGTTTTACGAGAGAGCAGTGGTCGCGTCGCACTGAATTACTTCATTTGTCCACTTTTACGATCCTTTTAGAGGTCTTAGGAACTGTTTTGTGGCTTTAAAGTAAAAAGCTGGGACGCTGATCAGGTTATGTGTGGGTTTTAAGGGACGGGGCTATAAAATATAGTGGGTAGAAAAATGGCTTTAAAGTAAATAATAGTTTAAACAGTAACTCTTGTAATGGAGAGGATAATAGAAAATAGTGTGTAGAAAAATGGCTATTAAAATAAAAATAATAGTATAAATACCTTTTAAAACTAACTATACCTACACTAAAATGAGAAAAATAATTGTTTCATCATCAAAAAAAAAGCAGCGATAGCCTAGTGGAGAGACCGACGGACTGCTACGCAGAGGGTCTGGGGTTCGAATCCTCGGCGCGCACCAATGACTTTTCGAAATTATGTGCGTATTAAATTGTTAATTATCGCTTGCTAAACGGTGAAGGAAAACATCGTGAGGAAACCTGCATGTCTGAGAATTCTCCATAATGTTCTCGAAAGACATGTGAAGTCTGCCAACCCGCACTTGGCCAGCGTGGTGGACTATGGCCTTACCCTTCTCATAGTGAGAAGGACCCGTGCCCAGCAGTGGGACAATTTATATACAAGGCCGATGATGAATTGTTTCATCGCCAAAAAGCGAGGGTACTTTAAGATTTTAGTAGAGGCTTTAGCATCTCAAGATTTTTAGTGTTTCTGTTGGTCATCTGAAAGAACCAACACACGGTAATGGACGTCACTGCGAGATAGTAGGTAACTATTTATATATTGACTTTGTTTAGTAATCATGGTTATCCTAATGTTTCTAGTTGCATCTAATTATTTTTGTCTTGGAGCTCAGGGTTTACCGACAATGTTTTTAGTTTTTCTAGAGAGCAACTGCCGCCTGACCTCCACAATAAGTTATAACCGTGAATATTTAAGAATACCAATAAACCGTATAAATATATACCGTATAACCGTATAATGGTGAAGAAAAAACATCGTTATCAAACCTGAGAGTATTATTTTGTCGAAAAACAATAACATTTCATTTCATTTATTTATTTACGAAAATGGGTTGTGGTAGCTCACGTCCAGTAGTGGAGCAGTTTATAAACGGGGTTTAAATGTTATATTAGTTAATGAAAGTTGCGCATCTGTTTGGTTGCATCGTCAGCAAAATGCAATCTACAGGTAGTTGAGACCATGTTGAGACTGTACAAAGGTAAATGGGCACCTTAGTATGGAAACCATACCCATGGCAAACACAAACGAAATATAGCAGAGTGTATTCATCTATGACTCTCATTTACTATGGCATTAGTCGCATTAATGTGAGCTAGGGGAATCTCAAAAAATTCAAGTGTTATCTATGTATATTTCTATACTCTTTGTCTCTGAAACTACTGATCCGATTTGAAAAAATCTTTTTGTGTGTGATAGCCACATTCATGAGAAAGGTTAGAGGCTACTTTTTATCCCGATATTCCCGCGGGATCACTGAATGAGGCCGACGAAGTCGCGGGCGTCCGCTTATTAATTGATATAGGTAAGAAAAATAAAATGCTAATTCACTAAAATATTTTTTATTCAATTTGATCCAAAGCAATCATAAGATAATTTAAAAAGGCAGCGCGTGCGTCTGTTGCTTCCTGGTTTATGGCCCAAGACAGATAATAAACAATGCTAGTGATATGATATAATGATAGCGAAAAAGACCTGTTCAATGTACGAAAGAGACAGCGTATAATATATCTCTAAACATTAGCTCATTTCGATATTATTTTTATGCCTTTATAAGATGAAATAAAAACCTTTGATACCGTTTGTTTTCTTTTTTAAAGGATCCTGTACATTTTCTCCGAAGATTTTTAATCAAACAATTATATGCAATAAAAGGTCATATTATTCGCCTTTGTTTAAAACTATTTTGGTTAATGTCCGCCACTGTTCGCAAAGCGGGTCAGATATGCCCAATGACCTTTACAACTGTACCGACAAGCACGATAAGATATTTTTTTTTGCACACAGCTTAGCTGCCCCGTACGTCTTATTCTTAAACAGCACATTTATTTTCTATTTTTAAATACATCTCGCCTATAAATCTTGTGTTGCGGGGACTTTACAAAACATACAACCAACGGGCATAATGTACATCCAGACTTGAAACAACAATTTACGGATCACACAAATTGTCAAACGTGTGGTCTTCATTGTGGATCGAACCCACACACAACACATAGCACTGTATCAAGCAGAGAGACAACCGTTATATCTACTACGCCAACCGTGCATACAAACAACGTGAGTACAATAAAAGAAAGCTTCGAAACAAAAGCAACGATAACAAAAGTAACTTTAGGCCGAAGTTCATCAGTTACGTAACGAGGCCATGATTGTGTGCCATTCGTCAGGCCAACACCAACACAGTGCTAGTGAAGTTCATACCTGAGCTCGAGTTAGATTTCTTTTCTCTGTCTGGGAATCAAACTAGATATTACCTTTAAAGGTACGGAATTAGTGAATGTTGGAGTTGAGAACGGATTAAGAATACAGAATGTCACCGCTCCACATCATCCCGTGGGTGTCGTAAGAGCCGACAGAGGCAGCATATTATGCAGAGAACAGTACTGTAAAAGAAGGAAAACTTGATACAAACCCTATACCAACGCGTTTGGCCAGAGTGGTATAGTAAGCCAATTGTTTCTTTCAAAGGAAAGGCCTAGTCCAGCAGTGGACTGTTAAAGGCTGATGATGAGGAGTATAATTTTGTAGTCATAGTGTGTGTCGGTCATCAACATAGAACGGTATTGTCAACAGCGTTTGTTTGTACTCAAATTAGTGACAAACTGGAAAGTTTTAGGTACGATGAATCTGGAATAGTGTTATTAGAACAATTTTCCGGAGCTGTCTTTGGGTTAAATAAATTAATTCGTAGAAGGTACTCGGGTACTGCCACTATTCTGTAGAGCTAATATAAAGCTAAGTGAATATTCTGGTATTATATTTATCTGAATGTGCTTGACTATATTTCAAAGGATCTTTAGAAATGTCTGTATAATAATTTCTTCATTTTCGTCATAAACATTTTACAAAATAAAATATTACTTATATTATTCCTTTTTCCCCATTTTTCTATAAACGAAGGAGGGATCGATATATCGCACTCGACTCGAGTGGCCGAATCACTCGAGCAAACCGACTCGCATCACTATCCACGATTTATCGTGCTTCATTACAGCCCAGCGACCACTTGAGAGCCATACCCAATCTTCGTACTTATCTCGAGAACAATCTCAACATTCTCACCTTTGCAACATGTGTCCTTAATGTTGTCTGTAACCACGAAACAGAACGTAATAAGCCACAACACATCACAAAGAAATTTCAACCTTAGCGTCCTCGACATAAAGTGGAATGTTCGATGTGTCCTGCTTGCATTAAGGCTGTGTTATATGAGTAAGTGTTAGTTTTTGTGTTTCAGCCAAGTCATCTATTTTAGTAGCGAGGGCAGTGACCAACGGTGACCTACTGTTATCTCTGCTTTTGTTGGACAAACTGTAAAATTGTTATGGCACACTCTGTCTTCGTTTTTGTCACGTAGATTTGTGTTCAGTTGGAAGTTTATTCGCGTTCGAATACTTTTGTGTTATATTCTTGTGTAATCTTTCAGTTAGAGCCCTTTTATGTGCTAGCAGCTAGTAACTTGTCTTTGCGCATGGAACCCTCTTCGATGCGCGGGTCAGACTCGCATTTGCCCAATTTTTTTTTTAAATGACTATACTTTATTAATTTAACAAATAGTTATCCTAACATATATATATAACAAAATTAAACTACTTATGAAGGTAACTAAACTAAACTGCAGAAACTAAATAAAAATCTTTTGATAAGTTGACAGTGATTTTTGAACTATTTGTGTTATGTTAAGTATGGTTGTTCTTTGTATTAGTTTGCTGGAGATTTATAAAGCCCCCGCGCTACATGATTTACTCCTAGTGAAAGCGTTATCATTAAATCTAAGCCAACATTACAACTGTTATCATCTACTACTTAATTTAAGCAATACTCAGATTGAGATTACTTAGTCCGAAAGCCCTTATCAAAATGGGTAAAGAGCAAATCACGCAAGATATATTTTTCTCGCCAGAAACGTAGCAAAAGGAAATATTACGTAGCTCACCTGCCCATTTGCCCATGATTCTATGTGAATATGACTGTGGCTAAATCAAAATGTACGATTTTGTACGTCCACACGTAATGCGCTAACCGTGTTAAAAGTGACATTATATTTTACCAGTGTGTTGAACAAGGTTTATGAAAAAAGTTGATGTAACGTGCAGTTATTGAGGTCATTCATGCGGTTCGTAACAAGCCTTACGTATGGTTAAAAAAATTAATGGATACGAACAATTTTATTTTATTACTGACTAGCTGTGCCCGCGGCTCCACTCGGTACTTTTTACAGTAGTAGAACCTTGCTGATTTCAGCATGAATGGGCCGGCTCGACAGGGGAAGTACTACCCTCTCACAGAAAATCGACGTAAAGTAACAGTACCTACCTAAACTGTTGCGTTTCGTTCGGTGAGTGAGAGTGCCGGAGGTCCTATCCCCTATTCCTTCTCCCTCATCCCACTCCTCATCCTATTCCTTTTCCCAACCCCAAGGGACGGCAACGCACTTGTGACTCCTGTGGTGTTGCTTGTGTCCATGGGCGGCGGTAATTGCTTACCATCAGGCGATCCGTCTGCTCATTTGCCGCCTAATTCTATAAAAAGAATATATATATACTCTCGTGGGTCTCTTTTAAGAAGGAGGAGAGGATTTCTTAATACTCCCAATGAAATATGTAAGCAAAATTTCAGCTTCTCCAAATTTAATTACCCTTTCATTCAATGAAGAGTTTATAGGGACATATTGGCTGTAATAATAAAAATTCACAACCAGTGCGGCGAAGTGCTAGCTAATGAAAAATAAGTTGGTAATTCTAAGCACGCAGTAAGTAAGGTATTTTTATCTAAAGAGCCGTATACTAATATACCTATAAAATATGGAAAATATCTTTGTCATTTATAACTTAATTCTTTCAGACGAGCGTATTTTGAAACAGCTCCACTGAAAATATCATATTCTGTAAGGCTTACGTGCGCAACGTTTGTACTTAGTTTCACAATAAAGGCAAAAACAATTGTGAACACAAAGTGAGATACGAACTGCGCTTAAATGTGCACATGCATTTGGTACCAAAAGTACACAGAAATACTACGTTTTTATGTGAAAATTGCACCCGTATTCATAACATATGCAGCTATATCCTAGTATGCCTAATGGAGATACCAACAGACAGCTACGCAGAGAGTTTCAGGTTTAAATACACGGCACGCACTACTGACTTTTCAAAGTTGAGTGAGTATTCAATTCTTAATAAGCGTTTGCTAAAAGAAAAACCTAACATGTTTGAGAGTTATTTTCATTTATTTTCTTTGTATTTTTTTAAAAGACAACGCCCGCACTAGGACTAAATCCTGTGTCGCGGGGGACTTTACAAACACCACTAACGGACACAATTAATACCCAGACTCGAGACAACAATTTATGATTCACATAAAGTGTTGCCTCGTGTGGGGATCGAACCCACTACACTCGGCGCAGTGTCAAGCGACGTGGCGGCCGCATAAGCCACTACGCCAACCGTACAGTCGGGTTCTAAAATGACGCGTGAAGTTTGCCTATCCGCACTTGGCTATCGCGGTGAACAGTTGCCTAACACTTCTCATAGAAGCAGAGAATAGGCCCGTGGCCAGCAGTGGGAGCAGCGAAAAAAGTGCTATCGTGACTGAAACTAAATCTGATATCAACAGCCCAAAAAGGAACAGCTGGACTGCCACTCAGAGATTTAAAAAGCAGCATGTGCTAGCCTGAAGAGAGATATTGTATCTCACTACTAAGTCAAAGTAAAGCATGCTTGCCACGACTCGATCAGCACCACCGGTATAGTAAGACGACCTTCCTGATCTTTTGACGACCGGTTGGCGCAACGGTAGTGTAAGCGACTGCTACGCCGAAGGTCGCGGTTTCGATTCCCGCTCAAGTCAAACATTTGTGTACATGAACATGGATGTTTGTCTTGGTCTGGGTGTTTCTATGTATACTATGTATGTATTTACAAAAAAAGTGTATGTATGTTTATCCATTATCTAGTACCCATAGTACAAGTCTAGTTGTTTGAGACTAGATGGTGATGTGTGTAAGTGGTATAATATTAGAAAAATCTATAAGAAAGTTGATGGGCCTAGTTATAGGCCCCGAACGCCTGTAGCAGAAAGTCCTTTATCCTTTCTTTGCTCGTCTCAAACTCGAATCATAAATTACCAGAAATAAAAGGCATGTTTTGAAGTTCCAGTCTTGCTCATTCATGGCACCCGCATCTGGTTAGACAAACACCACATACCACCACAGATTTTGCTATTATGTATGTATATAAAAGCTAATAAACCCTAAAGGATATACTCGTATATAGTTCAGCAATAATTATTCCGTGTTCAAAGTTATGAACTATGCCCGTAATATAGTTAATTACGTAATGGGTTATTAAGCAATATTACACCAACATTGAGTACGGAATAGCTCCGAAACTACAGATAATTAAGATAAGCTGTGCCTTTATTATATTATATACTGTTTGAAACTAAATATGGGCATACTATTATGGTCTCCCATGGGTCTCATCTGGTAGTTGTAAATCACAAATCTACTGTAATGTTTTCATGTGCTGGTCAAGAGGTCAAAGGTGAGAAGTAACTAGGTCTCATTTCCCTGGAAAGTTATCAGTGTCGCTACTAAGTGCTGAACTAGAGGTTGGGGGTTCGATTCCCATCCAGAGCATATCAAATGATTAGCACGCTTATTTTTCCTTATCTGGGCGTAATTTATCTATAATATGGTGTCTGCTTAGAATAGAATAGAATAGAATAGATTTAGAATAGATTTATTTATTTGCCTTGAATGTAGGTATTACAATGTGATGTTACAATATAAATGGTGTATCCTTGTACATTCTGCCAGAAAAGCATGCAAAAATTAAAATGAGTCTTAATCTAAATTGTACATAAGGTTTTTTCATAAAGAATTATCAATAATAAAATCGTTTACAGAATAATAACATTTATATATTAACAAATTTACTAGTTCTTTTTTGAAACTTTGCAGTGGTTTGGTTTTAATACTATCAGGTATTTTGTTATAAACGAGAGGTGCCATGCAGATTACACTTTTTTTTAATAATGCTGTCTTATAGAAGCCTATGCGAAGCAAATTTTGGTATTGAGATCTCATGTTTGTAGATCTTTTCCTTGTGTCGTTAATTGAAGGAAACAACTGTTTATTAGTTTTAACGAATATGGATAACTCTAGAATATACATACATGGAAATGTTAATAAATGATGTTTCTTGAAAATAGGAGTGCAACTCTCCGTAACTTTTAATCCAAACATGGCTCGAAGGCATCGCTTTTGAGCTTTGAAAATGCTTTCTCTTTCGCTACAATTCCCCCAAAATATTAACCCATATCTTAAAACTGATACAACTAGGCCATGGTAAGCCATTAGTAATGTTTCAGCGTTAACCTTTTTTGATAAGTTAAATAGCGCGTAAGCAGATGTGCTGATTTTTTTACAAATGCTCTCGGCTTGTGCTTTCCAGTTTAATTGATCATCTATTAGAATGCCTAGAAATTTAGCAACGTTATTTGTGTTAACATATTCACCATTATAATTAATATTTATGCTAGTAGGGCGAATTTTTTGGTGGAAATGCATGATTATTGTTTTTTGAATATTAATAATTAGGTTGTTATTATTTAACCAATTTACAACGGAACAAAGCGCATTACTGATTTCATGTTCATATGTTTCTTTGTTACGGCATTCTACTAATAAAGTGCTATCATCTGCAAATAATACCATGGAATGTGGAGTTTGAAGGGGGAGATCATTAATGTATAACAAAAATAACAATGGCCCAAGCACGCTACCTTGTGGGACTCCGAATTCTATAAATCTACACGGCGAGAGGTATTTTAATTCAATTTTTGATTTGGGACAGACTCTAGAGATTTCTACATATTGCTTGCGGTTCTTTAGGTATGATTTTATTAAATTCAGAGCGTTTCCACGTATTCCATATGCATAAAGTTTATTAAGGAGAGTGTCGTGTTTCACGTAGTCAAATGCTTTAGACATATCCGTGTAAATTGCACAAACTGGTGTTTTAGCGTCTATATTTGGCATAATTTTATAAATAAAATCGAAAATAGCCATATTTATGTTGTGATTTTTTCTAAACCCCTTTTGTTCATTACACAAGATTTCGAATTTTGTTAAAAAATTATAAATTGTCTGATAGATAATTTTCTCTATTATTTTAGAAAACACGGGGATTAACGCAATGGGCCTATAATTGGTCATGTCTTCTTTACAGTTTTTCTTGTAAAGGGGTTTCACTATAGTTGTTTTGAGGCTCTCAGGAAATATGCCATTCGATATGCTGAGGTTGATGATGTGGCTTAGTGGTGAAGCTATGATATTAGATACAAACTTAATCACTTTTGTTGAAATACCATCATAGCCAACACTTTTCTTATTTTTCAAGTTCTGTATTACAAGCATGACTTCTTTAGGATCAGTGGGACACATGAATATTGAATTTTGGCTAAATTTTGTGTTTACGGCAATATTAACTTTATTTTTTGTTATATCTCTAATCTGATCAATAAAGAAATTGTTAAAACATTCTGCTATTGCCGCAGGATCTGTCAATGTTGTATTGTCTTTTCTTATTTGAGATATCGAATCACTGATTTGTTTTTTGTTATTAATTATTTGCCAAGAAGTCTTCGATTTATTTTTTGAGGTTTTAATCAAATAATTATTTTGAGCTTTCTGTGTCAATTTGACAATTTTTTTAAATCTTTTGGAGTAAGTTTCAAATGCGAGCCTATTTTTGTCTGTCGGGTGTAATCTATTAATCCAGAGTAGTTGTCGTTGTTTTTTACTGCAAATTCGTATGCCACGTGAAATCCATTGAATTTTCTTATCTGAATTTACTTTAATTAATTTGTATGGAAAGCATTGGTCATGGAGTAACGTAAACAATTCCAAGAAATTATCATAGGCCTCATTAGGGTCTTTTATGTTATAGACATCAGAAAATGTTAAGCATTGGAGATATTTTTTAAATTTTACTAGGTTTTCACAAGATGTATCTCGTATTTTCACTCGCCATGACTTTATTTGATACGGTTTACTAAAAGGTACTTTTATTATTTGAGCTGTATGATCCGATAACCCAAAGTCGATCACGTCATATTGGCAATTATGTTTAAAATTGAGGGCAAAATTATCCAAACAGGTTTTACTTTTGGGGCGCGTCGGCTGATTGATTTCTAATTTGAAGTTATAACTTAAAAGAAAGCATTTGAAATCTAAAGAAATTCTATTATTTTTTAAAATATCTATATTAAAATCTCCACATAAAATTATCTTTTTGACGTGCTTAGTACATAGAGTTGTCAAAATGGCATCAAATCTTTCATAAAATAAACTTAAATTGGATAGCTTAGGTGGTCTATATAAACATAAAACAACAATATTTTGATGAGTCAGTTGAATGGCACAACACTCTATAATGCCGGATATTGAAAATTTCGTTATTTCTGTTACTTCCTTAAATTGATGACTATTTTTTAGCAAAATACAAGCACCGCCACGTTTTATATTACTTCGGGAATAGCATGCAGCAAGCTTATAATTTGGTATATTTAACAATTTCTCCTGCCCAGACATTATGAAGTGCTCGGTTATACATATAATATCCAGAATTATTTGTTTATTTAACAATTCTTGAGTGTACACAGTTAATAAATCGGACTTATTAATAAGTCCAGCAATGTTCTGGTGCATGATATACATATTATGTTCATAGAAAAAAATCATTACATGCAGACAAGCGTTTCGGGTTATTGTCATGTTCAGAATACTGGCTTCTTATTAACAGTAATAGATCATTAAAAATAGTTTTCATTCCATGATTGTTCAATTTTCTGTCGTACTTTGAAAACATGGTAAAATCATATGATAAGTTCAAATTTGAGTCCAGTATTGTAGCATAATTGTAGGTTTCTAAATCTAAATAGAGTAAGCTATTAAATGTTTCAATGCGCCAATTATACATCGCTGAGAAATTACTTAATTTATACGTAGGTAAACACAGTATGATATTTGTATGTTGTACCATTTGTAATATATTTCTTAATTCTATAATCATTTCAACATAGTTTTCAGTTCGCAGGAAGTCTTTCTCTGCAACGAAAATAACACAAAAGTCTTGCATCGAAAATAACACAAAAGTCTTGCTTACCCAAGTCTTGTAATTTTAACTCCACAATACTGAAATTGACTGGAGTCAGGCCTCTTATTGCGGTCGTATAGGTAGGAAGGACCGCAGTATCAGTTATTCCGCCGACATGTAGTAACGTACACTTGTGCAGCACTACATAATCATATTCCGGTTAGAATGGTACTATAGCTAGTGAAATTATTGTGCATTAGAAGACTTAACACCTTATGTCCCAAGGTAGGCAGCCACTTGGCTGTGTTCCTGTCATGGCCAAAGTCTATGGGCGGCGATCATCAGGTGGACCTTCAGCTTGCCTACCACGTTATAGCCATAAACAAGACCTTTAGCAACCACACATATTTATAATATTTAGTCACTCTACTCTGACATGTGTAGTGCAATAGCACAGCGTGAAACTAAAAGCGAATTTTGAAACCTAGTTAACCACAATACATTTTTAAACTTTCGCGATTAGTATACATTAAACAAGGTTATATAGCGGGTCATCAATAAGTGTGAACACCGCCGCAATGATACAGCTCAACAGTGTGTAGACGTCATTAGTGTAGTTTGTCGAGGTACCGACAGTACGGTTAAAAACAAAAATAAAAAAAATCAAGTGAGGGTAGGTGCCAAAACCCGCACAACACAAGGACAGCGCTGAGCTCACCAGTCACGCGGGTCCCGCCGCAACCACGGCTGAAGCAAGTCAGTCGAAACTTTGTCAAAAACCGAGGTATTTATGCCTTAAACATATTAGTTATCGCGAGTAAGACCCGTTAAATAACCTTGTATAACACAATACATTTTATTCATGTGCTTCTGCTACCTATTAGTTTACTATTAATGTTTTTTTTATGTTATTACATTCTTAGCCAGCACTGACTCGTGTTCCAAATTATTTGTACCTGCCTAAACTAAAGAAAAGTTTTAATAAAAAATGTGTTCAAAATACCCCTGGTATTATTTCGTCGCTCCGCACCACCGGATATGAAAGAGCAAGGCTTTAAGCTACAACGTCCGGTCGCGCCGAGCCCCTCAAAAGGCACGTGCAACTTTTCGTACCTTAAAATTTACCTTAGGTAACTTTAAATTTTGGAATGACCTATTCTTTGTGACCTATTTATACCATTAAAAATGGTTATTTAGTGGGTTTTACTCGCGATAAATACTAAATTTAAGGCATAAATACCTCGGTATCGTAAAATGTCAAAGCAAATTTACTGTCACTTCGCTAGAATGCTCGCCAGAATGTTTATAAAAATGCTCGCTAAAGCACACTCGTTTTTTTCTGTTTTGTAACATTTGCAAGAATGCTCATTATAGGTGAATGATCAAACGCATCAGCACCATTAGGAGAAATTCCAAAAATAATCTCTTATTGTCTCCAAACTTCCTAAGAAAAAGATGACTGTGACGCAACGCGGTAAGTACCGGACATACGTTACAATTAACATACATGAAGTAATATGAAGTATGAAGCTAATATTATGATATTAAGATGTGCGTTGTCTGCCAGCCAGTCAGTATCGCAAGAATTTTATACATACACATCAGGAGCAGCATATCAATCAATGACCAATACACGAAAACACATGCCTTAAAAAATCAAAGCACTCAACACAAGCACAGACATTCATCGATCTCGGAGAAGGCACGTAGAGCCGCTAGTAAAATTTATGAGTGGTTCGGGTCATGGCATATCAATCGTAGTTACCGTCTAATAGCTGGAGCCGGACATTTGTCACGGTGATGGTGTTATTAGCCGCCGTGAAGATATAGGGGAGTGCCTGGAATTGTGCCGTTGTGGTATGGGCAGTATGGAGTTGTACTTTGACTGTTTGTGTAGTGAGGTTGAGAAGACAGACCTTAATACTTGCCGTGGGTGTCGTAAGAGGTGACTGCAGAATATACAAAGCAAATAGTATCTTTGGGAAGAGCGGAAAATTTGTCTGGCCAGCGTGGTATAGTAGATTAAATCCTCCTATTGAGTCACAATACTATTGTGACGCAAATAAGGAGAAGCCTATGTCCAACAGTGAAAAGGGGTATGTAGGCAGAGTTGTAACACCCACATTTCGCCATAATTTTTTTAGGTCGCACGTAATAGGGGGCGAGCCTATTGCCGTACCGGGCACATTACCAGACTCCGTGCTGCAACTGAGAATTTCGTAACGGAAAAACCCAATAACACTTTGCCCGACCCGGGAATCGAACCCGAGACCTCCCAATCTCACGCGCACATGATGCAGGCTGAAGCTGATTGGATCAAGACTCTAAGCTCTCTAGCGTAGCCAACTGCTTGAAGTGGAATGGCCCGTTGAGTGGTATAAGCGGTCGTCTCACCGCTTGACATTGCGGTGACTGTTGCAAATGCGATTTCTACATGGGACAACATCTTGTGTGAGGGTTTATAATGTTCATTATTTGTATGATTGTTAAGTCTGTTTCGATAAAGAATTTATTTCAAATTTTAAAATATTCTTAAAAACGCCCCGTCTACTCCAGCAACTGATTGAATCCTCCACAAGGAACCATCGTCATCAGCCTTTAACAATCCACTGCTAGACTAGGCCTCCCCTTTGAAAGGAGGTATTGGCCTACTATACCACGCTGGCTAAAGGGGTTGGTATAGGGATTTTTTCTACTTTCTCTGGATAATATCCTTATGTTTGCACTCATATTATCCCATAGGTGTCGTACACACATGGGATGATATAGGGATATGGATAGATCTGATATGATATGGGATGGTGTCATTCCGTATTTTTAATGTGTCACCACATGATTAGGTATACTGTCACCACAAAACGAGCTTGTGGCGGATATCTTGATGCTTATTAAGATATCCGCCACAAGGGAAATAAATATTGAGAAGAAATACGTAAATCCAGGAAAAAAGGAACCCACCAAAGGAGAGCAATACTTACTTATGTATACCTATAATAATATTACGAAAACTTAAAGAGAATCAACAACTGCTACGATGTTAAATGCAAATAAGGATGGCTCACATGGCTTTCGAACATAAGTTCTGTACAAGGCAAATGTTGAAAACATTGTAATCAATTCTTTCGTTACTATTAAAACCAATCACAATTATTAAACTCAATACCAATATAGCAAAACAAATTTGATTACTGCAACTGAGTTAGGTCATCACAGCATGCCTCTCTAGATTACAATGGAAATCATGATAGTTACTGTATTTTCTCATCTCGATGGGGCAGTTATCGTTAGCCCAACGTTGTACAATCTGGCCGGTCGTACAATACCTTCTCTATTGCGTCAGAAAGTTAAAAAACAGTTTTGTTTTTGAACAAGGTACGTAGATAACTTGTGAAGGGCCACTACTATTGGTATTGGTCGGAAAAACTACGCATTTTTTATACTTAGCACGAAGATTTGCTTCACAGTTTATTTTATACATCATCTCCATCATCATCTTAGCCTAAAGACAATCCACTTCTGGGCATAACTCTTTCCCAAAGCTCTGTACACATACCAATCTTGAACCACCTGCATCTAATTCGCTGCGTCGTGCGTGGCCGCCACTCTAGAAACTTGCTGCCCATTGGTTCTTTGCGCTATGTGGCCTACCCATTGCCACTTCAGCTAGACTGTGTGGAGAGCAGTCTCAATGACGTTAGTTGTTCTGCCGATCTTCTTATTTCTGTGTTGATCTCGCAAAGAAACTCCGAGCATATATCATTGCTGACTCGATCGCCTTTTGAGTGACTATGAGCATACATTTTGAATATTCATTCTCTGAAAGAATGTCGGATTACACACATTATAGTGGCGTTCCAGGCAGTCAATAGGCATATTAAAACTGCACAGTCTATCGAATAGATATTTCAACTACACACCAATAGTAACGCCCAACATTTAACCTATACACTGCGCCGTTGGTATTGTCGCAGTAAATTTAAAAGTAAACAAAACGTGCAATGTGCACTTTACGGCAACGGGAGTGTCGGCCCATACAGTCGATAGTAAAATTTACGATACGACCAACGGCTTCAGTAAAAGCCAGTACATACATAATGTGGGTTCGCACACGATAAACTCCGACTTTCAATGCTAAGAGACGAATACGGTAGTGCTCATATTTTATTTTTTATTATATAATAAATATGAATTCTCGTCTCGGCTCTTGGCAGGATTATATCAGTTCGAGATCTTAGGATGTACTCTTGAGTCATTCAGTCATTTCGTGACGGATGTAACCCACGCTGCAAGGTACATTTATTTCAAAATAAAATATGGGATTGAGAGTGAGACCTGTTAAATAAAATGTTTCTTCTATTCGTTGAGAGTGTGGCCTTCTCTGGTGTTGGCTTTTATAGACTTAACGACTCACGTCTTTTTGCTCTCCAAAGCATGGTAGTGCTCTGATGTGAATACTTACAACAAGCATTCACCCATCACAGTGGTGGCCTGTGCAAAGTTGCTCTATTTTGTAGATCTGTCACGAACGGCAAATCAAGTCTAGGATATTACACATGTGGACCTACAATAAGTCAGCCATGTGACAATGTTTAATACTCGTATGTACATTACATTGCCAGCACCTGTTGTTTTCTAAAAAAAATATCAAAGATACCACAAGAAACCGAAGTTTAATCTAGATCATAGCGAATCAAACCCGAAACTTTGACAAATGCATTGAAAGGTGGTCACATAACGGTGACCACTTAAACATCTACAGTCAGTCTTATCTACGGAAAATTTTCAAGCAGTCTCTTATATTATAACAATATAACAAGAAATAGGACTCGACCCGATTACACGGGTAACGGGAAGCCTTCCATGGCTTAGCAATATGATATTTTAGTTCAAAACCCCGGTTATGAAACCTTTTCAGATACTACTATTAGTTACATGAGACTTTATTTATAGGATATGAAAGAAAATAGCTTGCCTTCCTACGCCAATGGTTTCGTGGCATTGTTAGATACATGGGTTCCATTTTGGACCCTTTTGTGGGCCAATTTCTTTATTGATCTATTAACTGTCTTAAATATGTAATTGAAAGTTACAGCAACCGTACTCATTTTGAAATTTACAAATAATGTGGCAATTTTTATACCGTTGCTAAACCGTAATTATTATTTCTGATACTAATTAAGGAGGTTACTATGATATCGCTAATTTTAAATAATGGATTTGGTTTCTTATATTTTAGAGGATAAACGAGCATACGGATTGGATGATGAGAAGCGATTGCCGCCGCCCATGGACACCCGAAACACGAGTGCTTTCCCGACTTTTGGGCAAAAGGGATGAGGCTGCCGACGCTTTCACTCACCGAACGAAATGCAACAGTAGAGATACATTTACTTTTCATGGATATTCCAGGAGGGGTAGTTCTTCTTCGACCGAGCTGACTGAAACTGAAATCAGCAAGGCTATAATGCTATCTTTTCTTTATTAACTTTTATCTCTCATTTCAACCCATTCAACTTTCAAGTTTTATTTTTGTTACAAAAAGTAACCTTTATCCGACAAATTCGAATGGTAGCGCACATTTACATACGCACAGTAATGTATAGACAGGTAAGTATATTCTTAAATATTCGCGACTGCTATGCCGAAGGTCGCGGGTTCGATTCCCGCTCAAGTCAAACATATTTTGTGTGCATGAATATGGATGTTTGTCTTGGTCTGGATGTTTCTATGTATAATATGTATGTATTTACAAAAAAAAGTATATATGTATGTTTATCCATTATCTAGTACCCATAGTACAAGCTCTGCTTAGTTTGGGACTAGATGGTGTTGTGTGAATGTGGTAGAGTATTATAATATTATTATATTATTCATTCAACAAGTTATATTCGTCTCCGTATAAACAAAGTAGTTCTCAATGTTGTACCAGCTCGTCTCGGAGACTCGTGGAATCGTCCGTGTTGTATATGTCACATGATCGATGCGTTACTAGGTGGGAGCTGAAATGAGGGGCGGTAACAAATTTAACGGTTCGGCCACTAGACCAGCTGTTATAAATCTTTTTTTAATTTTAAAAATATTACTGCTTTTTATGTCTAATATATAAACATCTCGTGTCACTTTATTTGTAACTAGCTGTGCCCGCGGCTTCGTTCGCGGAAATCTTGGAATTTAATTAGATAGATAGATAGATAACATCTTTATTGCGCAAATACAATTGATTGTTACAAGTGATTTGAAGATATCTTAAATTTACAAAAAATAGTAAATGCACAAGGGCGGCCTTATCGCAAAATGCGATTTCTTACAGGCAACCTTAGGATGGACAGACTGAGAAAGATAGGTTTGATGGTGTAGTGATCAAATATATTATCTGGAAACTTATAGTTATTTGAATAGGTACATACAATACAATGTACATACATATGTAGGTATATATACATAATATACAAAAACATAAGGTATACATTATCTATACATACAAATAATACATAACATACATACAAATAAAACATAATATACATACAAACAATACATAATTATAATACATATATAATTCCATTATAAAACATATATATATTTATATAAATGCAGAGAGCACTGGTAAAGTTTAGATAACAGAGTGAAGTGACAAATAGTGCTTATTTAATGCATTTTTATTTTATATTTTTATTTTATATATTGAGTGATTTAGCTTGCCTAACCTCAACCGGAAGCGCATTCCACAAACGTACAGCTTGAACAGCAAAGCATTTGTCGTAGAAGTTTGTGGAACGGGTTGGCATCTGCAGTCTCAGGTCCAGCGACGACCTCAAGGTCCTTGAATGTGTGTCATGGAGGAACTTAATACGTTCTTTGAGATATGTGGGGGAATTTGGATTAAATAACACATTATAAAGTAACATAAGAATATGGGTATTCCGGCGAAGACGAATTGGGAGCCACTTGAGCCTGGATCGAAATTCAGATACATGATCTTATTTGCGTAAACCAAAAATTAATCTAATACAGAAATTTTGGAGACGCTCAAGTTTATTAAGTTGGTCCTCATTAAAATCAAGATAGCTGACATCGGCATAATCGAGTATTGGGAGAAGTAAGGATTGTGCAAGCGCAATCTTGGTGGTTGTGGGTAGAAAATTCCGCAGCCTACGCAACGACCCAGCTGAGGCAAATAGTTTGCGACTTGTCTCCTGTATTTGACTTCCCCATGATAAAGTTTTATCGAGATAAATACCCAGGTTTTTTACACTGTCTGAGATTCTTAAGATTTTACCGTCGAACTCAATTTTAGGCAGCTGCGGCCAGTTTACCTTGGAAATTGGCCTTTACATTTACATGTACGCCAAGAGTATATTATGTTTATAACATTTATATGTATATTATATACCTAATATATTATATCTTTAGAGCATTTCTTTAAACACAACATTAACTGTTTTACCACCTTCACGTAGAACATACATACATACATAGACTCACGCCTGTTTCCCGGAGGGGTAGGCAGAGACCATGGAACGCCATTTGCAACGATCCTGACATACCTCTCTTGCTTCATTCACTCCCATCAAGTTTCTCATGCATGCTCTTCTGTTTGGGGCACTTCTGACCTGTCCTTTTTTTAGGATGTCTCCAATCTGATCACAGAACGTCCGCCTAGGTCTTCCCTTCGTCCTGTCCCATTCACACATGCCTTATATATCTTCTTTGTCAGTCTTTCATCATGCATCCTCTCCATGTATCCAAACCATCTTAACATGCCTTTCTCGATGCTTGTCACTACATCTTCTTTTACCGCACAACACTCTCGTATCACACAATTCTTTACTCTGTCGGTCATAGACACACCACACATACTTCTCAGTGCTCTCATTACTACAGCATTTATTCTACTTTCATGACTCTTCTGCCATACCCAACCTTCACTACCATACATGGCACATGTAAATTATTTTTACCGATCATGTGAAAAACAACATGTTCGGATGTCGATTCCAGCTGTTTCAAGTGTCTGTCCCTGCGATTTATTTAGAAAATACACACAGGACTACGACTACCAGTATAACTGTATAATCTATGACTACGACTATCCAGCCCTGCCGAAAGTACGATAGCCCCGTTGAGTAATTCAAGAGGTATCTGAATTCAGGGCTCAGTCTCTCGCTCAGAGATTCCCACGTACGTGACGTGAGGAGTGGAAAATTGGTAATAATGAAACACCTGTATAAGAACAGAACACGAACGAACGAAAATATCAAAGAAACACGATAACATTCAACAACCATAAACTCATAAGTAACATCAAATACCCAATCCAAGTATTCCAACGACGACGAAAGCAAATTATCCGAGAACCTGATCAATCCTCGGAGAATCTTAGCACCGCCATTCAGAAATTGACGTCATTTCAACGCCATCTATGTTTACATAATATACAAACCAACCGAGATAGAAAATAATAATTATGGACAAATCGACAATTTATTGAAAAAAAGGATCTATCGTCATTGTATTTATCATTTAAAATAAACAATAATGAAATTATTATATAACTATTATATAAACATAATAATTTGAAATACATGAGATGGACCGTTTAAATTAAGTTTAATAAATTTTGACACAGAGACTTTTTGTTTATGAAAGTGCCGAATATTATACTCTATTATTTTTAAAAGTCTTTTTTGCAAGAAACATTTATTTTGTTAGAAGATTATTTGAAAATACTGACATCTATCGGTCAGTAAGTATCCATAAAACACTTTGAAGGTACCTATTTAGACTAAATATACTTTTACTAACAAACTTATAATGATCATAGGTGGCATCATATATATAACCAGTTTTGGATGATCCCTGTTTTGTTTGGGACTACGTACAAAGGAGAGGTCAAGCTGTACACTGAAAACCACTAAACCGATTGTAAAGTAACATATACTATTTTATAGGTTTGAGTATCCTTTGTACATGAGTGTAAGTTTTATTGAAATCAATTTCGCAATTTTAGAGATCTTTAGCAATATAGGGAAAGACAGACAGACAGACATAAATTCAAAAAAACATCGGGTATTGCTTTTTAGCATTTTCCTATATTTTTTAGCTAATTTTCGTCAAAATATCTTTAATGTACAGACTTTTTCACCTCTACAGTTTTATTATAGTATAGATTGGACACCTCCATTCAATTACAAGTCCATTTTTATTATTAATTTTGTGTATATTTGGTAGGTCTGAGACTGGGTTGTAGACTCTTTTGTTTTCGGATTGTCATCAAAAATACATATAACCCAAAAATATAATCCTAAATTCGAGTTCATGTCAAAACATCGTCGGTCGGATCAGCTACTAAAAAGTTAAGTAAACATTTAAAACCTGTATTGCAGACTTCAAAAAATAATCTGTTATGCATGACATGTATCCTACCAACGTGTAATTTTTTTTTTATTTGCCGTGTGGTTGACGGCATAGAATACAAGTGTCACCACCCCCTATCTTCCCGTGGGTGTCGTAAGAGGCGACTAAGAGATAACACGATGCAAATACCATCTTTGCTTAGAGACGGAAAACTCGACATCAAACCCTATACGACTGCCTCGTTGGTCTCGCGGCATAAATGTGCGCGTGGGATCGGGAGATCCCGGGTTCGATTCCTGGGTCGGGCAGTGTTATTGGGTTTTTCTGTCAAGAAATTCTCAGTAGCAGCACGGAGTCTGGAAATGTGCCCGGTACGGCAATAGGCTCGCCCCTTATTACGTGGGACTAAAGTAAATCTGGCGAAAAGTGGGTGTAGAAATACACCTCTGCCTACCCCTTCGGGGATAAAAGGCGTGACGATATGTATGTATGTATTTGGACTATCAGAACTGTTGGGTCATGCCGAAGCGTTGCCGCGTAGGGACGATATAAGGTATTTCGACACTATTTTATTAATATTTGTTCAATTCTAATCCGTTTCACAAATATTAGTATATATAAAATTTATATAAAATTAACTGAAAATGAAAATATAAATATAATAATAATTAGTGAAATTGTTATCACTAACAGTAAAAAATCAATGGATAAGACGACTTAAATATGACATTAAAATCCTAAAGATATTCTCTTATCAAGTTCCCGCTGTTCTCGTGGCCGTACCGCCCAGTACTCCAAGCGTACATCAAGATCAAACGTTGCTATGTCTTCAAACGTTTTAGAATAGATATTAGATATCCAACATTCTCGTGTTTCGTAAATATCAAGCAATCATTTATTGGAGCGCTCCGAACTCTTTGTTCTTATTCTGTTCTGACATTTCTAAACATTTCGCTGTAGCTGAGAGTTTAATATGTCTTGAAAGTAATAATTAAGTAGGTATGTGTTGTAGCTTCTGTTTGCTGGCAAATTGTGTATAATTATTATTGTTGACTCCACGAGAGTGATTCAAGTAGTCGCTTCCCGGGTTCGATCCCCATCATAATGTGATTTACAAATTGATTTATTGAGTTTGGCTGTTATTTGAATCCTTCGACTGACTATTGCCCCACGACATTAGAGAGTTGTCTTATAGACGAAGGAAATTAAATATTATAACAACCGTTAGTTTTGGCAAATCAGTATGTAACAATTTTGTTCTCTTTGCACCCTGATTTCTCTAGTTCAATTTTCATTTTATGAATTATAGGTGTCCAGTAAAATACGTGTCTCAAGTTTTCAACAGCATTCGGGAATATGACTACATTGTAGTAATTGTTACGTCCTATATTCCTTGGTATGACAAGATAGGAGTAACATACACAATTACAATTTTAACACTCTTCGTGTAAAATTATGCAATTATAGGTGGCGGAGGATTTGCTTGGTAGTCCATGCTCGTACAAGAGTAAAACAATAACAATCAAGAGGCTAAAATATGCCTGTATTTTGTCCAATACAAAAAAAATACATACATTTTGGCTAAACTTTACATTATATTTTATACGTACATGTAATTATCTCCTCTGAAACCTAACAAATAAAATGTCCCACAACATCACTATCATAATAAACTCATTTGAACTTGTCGACTATGATACCAAAACAATAGCATTTTGATAATTGACATCGTTTCATATTGACAAGCTAAAGTCACCCTTGTGCTGCCAAAATAGAGTTGTAAATTCATTGTGGCTTTATTAATTGTGTTGTTTACAAAAGTTGGTTGAAGTTTAATTGAATCGGGGGTAGTAGGCGCGTAGGAATGGGGACTTGATGGCGAATCAACGATTTTGTTATATAGAACACTTGTTTACATGTCTGAGTATTTCATTAGAGGAAAGCCTATAAATTTTCTTGGATTTAGATTAAAATTAGACATAGATCTTTGATTCTGCTTTTTAAATCTCATTTAACAAGTTAACGCGCGTGTCGTAGTATGTCCTCCATTTCCATACTACTCTGCTTCCGACTATCCGATCTTTATTCTTATTAGATAGATTAGATATTTTTTGGATATTTTCTCCTTCATATCCATATGCCAAGCGGGTAGACACTGCTTAGATCACTACGGCAACCGTTCAGCAAAAATTATTAACAGTTTGATACGGACATGACTTCGAATTATTGGTAAGAGTTGTAGCTTGATGAATGACTGCACGGTTGGCGTAGTGGTTAAGCGTCCGCCTCACTGCTTGACACTGCGCCGAGTGTTGTGGTTCGATCCCCACACGAGACAACATTTTGTGTGATTCATAAATTGTTGTTTCGAGTCTGGTTGTTCATTGTGTCCGTTAGTTGTCGGTATGTTTGTAAAGTCCCACGCGACATTGGATTTATCCTAGTGCCGGAGTTGTATCATAAAAAAAATAAGCTTTGAACCCAAGACGCTCTGCGTGTTAGTATATTATGAATATCCCACCCGAGACCCTTGCATGACAGTCTATTATGTATATCTATTATCCCCAGAGAGGTCCAGGACAGATTTTCATCGTCATTTGCGTCGTAACAAGATTCCTTTAGCATTCGCTTTAAAACCACACACAAAAATAAACAAACAAGACCGTATTTTAAATAGTTTAAATTAAACGTATAATAAAATCCTTGCCGAGTGAAAAACTTCTAAGAAGTTGGTCGTCTAAGACGCAATTTCAAATACATTATATTTAATGCATCACATTTTCCAGTAAAAAATAAAGGATAGAGGAAATTTCATTTCTTTTGACAAAGGCCCGGGCTGTTTAAAGGGAAAAGATGAAACTTTGAAAAACTCTATTAAGGAGGCAGATTAAAACTGTATAATGAAGTTTGAGTGTAAATTGTGAGAAAGTCTAAGGTCCTTTTAAAACGACTTTTCTTTCGCTGAGTTTTATAGTTTGTTGGGGAACTCATGAAAACTTATTAAACCTTAGTAACCGTAAAACCGTAGTTGTGTCTGATGTTGAATACGATAACTTAATAAGATGTTGTTTGTTCAATCGTTAGTCGTGTCTAGGATTTAATGACTTTGTCTGCCAAGGCTTGAGATCGCAGGTTTGAATCCCCAGCCAGGACAAATATTTTTGAAATGGGCATGATGAAATTATTGGGTGTAAATTAGCCATTGTATACAATTGTTTATAGTATCTAACATATACGTATTTTTAATGGCTCTGCTCGGCATTGGAAGGATCAGATGACGTTATTATTACAATTATACATACATACATACATATCGTCACGCCTTTTATCCCCGAAGGGGTAGGCAGAGGTGTATTTCTACACTCACTTTTCGCCAGATATACTTTAGTCCCACGTAATAAGGGGCGAGCCTATTGCCGTACCGGGCACATTTCCAGACTCCGTGCTGATACTGAGAATTTCGTGACAGAAAAACCCAATAACACTGCCCGACCAGGAATCGAACCCGGGACCTCCCGATCCCACGCGCACATTTATGCCGCGAGACCAACGAGGCAGTCGTATAGGGTTTGATGTCGAGTTTTCCGTCTCTACGCAAAGATGGTATTTGCATCGTGTTATCCCTTAGTCGCCTCTTACGACACCCACGGGAAGATAGGGGGTGGTGACACTTGTATTCTATGCCGTCCACCACACGGCATTTTATTATAATTATAATACTCATAAAACAAAAAACATTCAACTTCTCTTACATCTTCATAAGAAATTATCAAAATAATATCACCCATAACAATAGCCTTATCGCCTTTCTTGTCGAACACTGTAATAAACACATTAACAGGTGTATTCCCCGTTATGCAAACGACACCATTACGAAATAACTGAGTCCCACTATTAAGGAATTAACACATAATAACATGCAAATTGTCTCCCGATCGAGAATCAAGTCTCTCAATCATGTATAAAAGCGGTTTAAGCCAGTTTAAACCGGTTTGAGCCGGTTTAAATCGGTTTAAACCGGATTACACCGCTTCGAGGCGGAGGCGTTCATTTATTATGTAAATACATGACAAATTAAATCCAATGGGAATTTCGTTTGATAAACGGTTCGGCCCGATGTAATATATTACTCTGTTTGTTAGTTTGCGGTTCAAAAAGTTCACCGAATCGGTTAAACCGCTTGGATATTATAGGGAATCAGTGGAATTGACAGAGTTCCGATTCGGATTTTATGTTTTATTTTTGTGTAGCTTCATTAAGCACAATATTTTAGATGTTTCGCTTAAGTTTGTAATCGGTTGTTTGTTTAAGTATATATTGTGTCTTTGGCATGTATAGGTATAAGTGTAAAAACTAAACTTAAACTCGGCATCTTAATTTAACACCAAATCGTATGTCGCAAAAATATCACTTTACGTCGATATAAAATGCTAACAGCGTGTTGTCGGCAAGCTTATCGGTACCTAAAAGCTTTGAGATAGCGCCGTACTACAGCTGTGCCGTTGCGGTGCCGGTACAGTGTGCCACGACATTTTAACTGCGAGATATCCACGTAAGTAAAGTACTAAAGTTCTCAATTGTTTCGTGTGATTGTCCTATAAGATAAACATTTTAGTATTCTATTCTAAACTATGTTGGTTGGTTGGTTGGATGAGACCGATCTTGGTCCGTGTGGAGATCCTTGGGGAAGGCCTATGTCCAGCAGTGGAGGTCTCTAGGCTGACATGATGATTCTTAACTTAACGTTGTGTGACATTCGATGCTGTAGGTTTCATAGTGCTCATCTGACGTAACTCCTTTGATGATAAGAAATATATAATTTTTTTAATTTTTAATAACCTCTGCTCCAGGCATAAATTCTGAATCGCGAGGATGAATGATCGGTGCAAGACGATCGAAACTCCGGAAACAAATAGGTGTTTATACCTTAAATAAGTTAATTTTACGATTAAGACCCACTAAACTATTCGCATCATCTAAAATAGGGTTTTGAATTGCAAAAGTGTTGTAAACAACCAAAATGCAGAAATAAATATGTATTTATGTCTTTAACGTACGAAGGCGTTGCAGACATCAGTCATCTCGTACAGCCTTGGTCGGCTGTATTTTACGTGCGGTTACATTGTATCAAAATAATGAACACTAACCGCGTCTAATCATGTCTTTAAACCAACTCTGAGCTTTAGTTTAATAGAGTTGCCAAGCATCACCGCGCCGTTAAGCGATGTCCCACTTTGATGGAGCACGGAGCAACTGAAACTAAATTAAATGGAACAATGGGAGGGAACGTGAGAATTTGTAGAATTTGTCGCCCAATATTGATTAGAATGTAGGCATGTGTATATTTTTATCTAAACTGGCTTTTGTCCGTGATTTTATTATTAAGTACATAAATTGTTGAATTTGTCGCCAAGTATCCGGATGTTGCTGGGTGAGTTCCTGGTGATCTGTGATACAGGCTCACGCCTACTTCAGACACCAGGGGCCCAATTCTGCTATTTTAGATGACATCGACATCATATTTTGAATGGAATGAGATTATATTTTGAATTGACTTAAAATCAGTATTCTGCTACACAATGTCATTCTATTCTAATTTCGATATATTCAATTTAATGTCAAATATCCTGACATGAGTAGGTATTGCCATTAATGAAATAATTAACTTTATTGCTGGTAATTTGATGTTACAGCGTTGCCTATGATTTGTTTTTTATGTAATATGCACGCAAGTACGCTCTCACATTTTATTTCACTTTAACAGTTCCTAACGATCTGGTAGACGTTTCGGGAAATCTCTTCTTAGTCAGGGCACATGAGTAAATAAACCGAACAGAGAGACAGCTTCTTAAGAGCTTGTAAATTTGTTACCTATTTTGGTAGGATTGTAACAATAGGTTAAGACAAATCGCTTGTTCAGTATACGACAGATTCTCAGATTCTGGATTGGACAGATTCGTGATTTGGCAGATTCCCAACTCGACAGATTCGTGGATTGGGCAGATTCTTGAACTCGACGGATTCGCTATACGGCAGAAGTACAGCTGTTGTAAATAAAATAGCGAGTGGAACCAAAAAAGGCATGCACCTGAAAGTTTTAAAAGCACGGAATAAAAATATAAATATATTTGTTACCAAGGACACGACGTGACGACGTGATTTATTTGACATTCCCAACGATACCACTAATCGTGTTGAATATTTTCTGGTAATATGATCTATTTTGCTAACAAACATAGGAATCTCCTTTAGCTATTATGGCCACTAGTTTTACCACGGGGATAGGTATCTAAAATAAGTTAAAAAAGAAATTGTGTAAGACAAATGAACGTCTACAAAACAAATGACTATAAAATGATCAACCATCGATAGGGCTTACAAAAACAGGTGCATGCGATTTTCGACCTTATTGACAATTCATGACAGACTTTTATTTGGTATTTTCTTGCTTTCTGACATTGATACGTTATTAAAATTGTAAATTCTGAGTTACATCAATAAGGTCGAAAATCGCATGCACCTGTTTCTTGTAATCCCTATCGATGGCTGATCACTTTCTGATAGTCATTGGTTTTGTAAACATTAATTGATTTTACACAATTTCACAACTAATGAGTTGTTAAGCTAAGACTACAGAACAAAAGGCAGACAGAGCGCGCGGAACACTTGCGTGAGGCCACTAAAGCAAATACAAAATTGAAAAGCGAATACAAACTCGGCTCAGTGCGCTGCGAAGCATCGCACAGTTCACACGCCACGATCAATCCAGCTTTAAAATTCATAAAATGCCGTCTTGCGTTTTTAAACATTGTAAAAGTTGTTTCCAAAAGTAAAAACGGGCAGATGGAATATATTTTTACAGATAACTATGGATTATTTGACTGTTTTATAATATTATTTCGATAAAATTCGTATTTCTGCAGAAAATATGTAAGTGTTGCCAGTTTACGTCGACACCGTTTTCCCTGAATTAGGGAAAATGCACTTGTCAATTGATTATGTAGGTAATAATTATTGTCATGTTAATGAAAAATACATTAACGTATTGTAAAAGTGTATTGTAGATTATCTTTTTCTTATAAATATAGTAATAGAATTTCCATTAGTATATACATTGTTTTGAGTTCGATCCCCTACACTTTGACCTTTGTCACAGAATAAATCTTTGTACCGTTCTTATGGCGATAGGGAATAAGTATCAAAATCGTACTGTAACTGTTAGCTTGACTTGGCGCCGTGTGTACATTACGTACAGAAACAGAAATTATTGATTGCAGCCATTATTTATTTTTAGTTGCATTTTTTTTGGTTAAGATTAAGGAAGCAAGCCTATTGCAATAAACCAAACATTTCCAGATACTGTACTGAGAATTTCTAAACAAAAAATAAACAACATATTCGCCGAACTAAGATCTGAACCTCATGATTGGTATTCGTAAATATATGTAGTTGGTATTATATAAGTATTTCTTCTGGATCAAGGCTATGAATCACAAAACATAATCTATTTATTTCTCAATTTACGAATAAAATTAGTTAAAAATTAACTCGGTACCTTCATTTAAGAAATGTATTTATAAAAGCATACTTTAATGGTATCTTTTATTTGAATAATTTTCACAACAGCATTACATATTAAAAGCATTAATTAAATCCATGGTAAATTCTTCAAAACCGCAAACGAATATAAAATATTACCTGTGTAATATTTTTATATTCGTTTGCAAAAACTATATGTAAAATAGTGGGAGATTATTCATAATCTGGCAACTTTACACACACATAGACGCGCGTGTCCGTACAGTGCCAGACGCCAAATGTCACGCACACATAGCTGTCGACGTGCCTCACTTAGTGGACGAATGCGCTACATCTGGTTCTTGTTTGTTAAATCTGTGTTGTTAAGTATTTCGTTGCCAACATTGACAATATTTATTTCAAGATCGAAATATTCGCGAAACTTTTGCTCAAGCAATTTAACAAATGCGACAAAATTATCAGGAGTTATACCTAATTAAAAAACCCAATTGTACGTTACCATTGTTAAAATCTTTATAATGATTTAATTATTTCATCTAGTATTATTCATACACACAGAACAATAAACAACCATTATTAATAATAAAACACCACTTTTTTACATTAAAATATTAAAACTTGCAACGTACAAAACAAACAACGTGCGTTGTAATAACCCTAAGATTGTCAACTGCCTGTGCCTACGTAAACCGGTTCTTTCCACTCTCGCCGCGTACACGACAAGCGGCCAGTGGTCACGCACACATAAGCCGCGTGCTCGTAGTAGTGCAACCGATTCGCGCTGTTGTATGAAGCTGTGTCTCTGTTCCGTTTATCTACTCATGTGGTCCGGGACCGTAAGGGTGCAGCATACGGTCCTCGAGGAACGTACATGCCAATTTTTAGCATCTTGTGCCCAGTAGATTCGGCTGTGCATTGCTGTTAGTCAGGGAATTGTGAATGAATTTTATATATACAGATGATACTACCTAGCAGTGCAATATGCCAGTCTATATTACTAACCAGTACCATTTTAGTAAATGAATTTATTCGTTGGATTGTGAGAGATTTTTTGATACATAATCAATAATGTTACGTACGATTTGAAATCGAACATTTAAAATATGGGTGTTTTGAATATGTTTATTTATAGTTTGACGTTTGTCTTTGTACAAAAATATATTTAGCAGAATACCGTTTATGTATTGTTCAACTCTCAATATATTCGCAATATCATTTCAATGTCTCTTAATTTACGAGAATACCATTATGACGTAAATATGACACTGACATCATATCGAAACTGCATTTTGAACAAATATAATTAGCAGAATTGGGCCCCTGTCCTCACACAATTATAAAAGTGTTTACTGTAATGGTGCAATGTAAACTTGTTTGTAGGTATGTTGTGATGAGAATAAATAAATATATTATCATTATTATATTATTATTACTATTTCCCTCTCAGATGAAATGCATTTATTTTTTTATTGTTTTTAACGATAACTCCCGCGCTAGGAATATATCCTGTGTCGCAGGGACTTTTCAAACATACAACCAACGGACACAATGAACACCCAGATTCGAAACAATACACTTTGTGCGAACAGTTTTGACAGCTGTCATCCTAGAAGTAAACACTCCATGTAATTTAAAATTGTAATTTAGTATAAATTGTTATATAAACCACATAAAACCGAGTCTTTTATGACTAGAGTGACATAAAAACTATCAACAAATGTTTGCAACAGCCTATCTCTAACAAAACAAAAAAGCGGTTTCCAATAGTGACAAGGGACCCATATTATGGAAGTCTTGAGATACGTGTGAGTGATTGCTGGACTAACGAATCGTGAGTACTCACCAGATTATTCATCCACATACACATATCAATGCTCAGAATACAAATATTTAGCAGAAACTCCAAGATCAATTTTAAAAACCGTTACGGCCGTTGTGAAAATTTTGTTTTGTTTTTTTTTGCTGATTTGAAACATACTACATATGCGAGCAATTTGACACTTGATCAGCTAGAGGTGTGACTGACAGACTGATGATTGATGAACGAATGAAACATTTATGGCATAGACAATAAAGCTTACTATTCATGCCAAGGGTCACTTTTAGTCGAATATTGAATCGAATAAGCACCAGTGTACTATACCTAAAAGTGAAGTGGTTCACCCGAATAACTATTATCTATGAAATATAAGGTGATTATAGAAAATATTTCGTTACGAAAAAGAAACTTTTATCAAAATACCTCCTCATTTCATAACAAAAATTTTAATGATAGGAGTGTGCCAGTTATTTCGCTTACTCTGAAGAATAGAAAATAGTGACATCTAGTGTCGAGTAGCCGAAACAATTCATCAAACATAGTACACACAGTATTGTAATAATATTGATTGATAATATCTTTTTTAACAACACATATTCAACAAAGCTCTCTACATGCTCAAACATTAACAATGGACCTTAATAATGTAACGATAAGACGAAATCGATTTGCTAAAACGAAGTCATTTGAAAGCTTACATAGAACTTCACTGGAATCTTCAGTATCAGATGAGTATATAAGTAAAAGTCTAAATGTGTCATCAGAATCAATGAATATTCAGATCGTAGAAAAATTGAAAATTGAATTAGATGGCTTAAAAACCAACTTAGAAAGTACCCAAAACGAGCTCGAAAATGTTATCTGTGAAAATAACAATTTAAAGACCATGATAAGTAAACTGTACCAGGAGATAGATACATTAAAACATATTTGCAAAAGCCCAATAACATCGCTGAGAAATAGCCCAAGCACAAAGCGCAGAGCAAGTAGAAAACGATGTATAACTGATAACATTGTCAATGACCAAATGAAACTTTTACTTACTCCACCTACTTCACAAGCACCAAATGTTGCCAAAACCCCAGATGCGATAACACCTTCAGTTGCTACGAAACTTGACCTTGAACCAAACGAATCACACTCACTAAAACTAGATGGCACTAATGACACATCCCAGCGGTCGACGACAAAATACTCAAAATTACACTCGCCTAACCAAATGGCTCCACACACAACAACAATGTCGGCAAATAAACACAACATATTTATATTCGGAGACCAACAAGCTTTAGGTCTAGCAAGAAACGTCATAAAAACAAGATCAAATAGGTGGAATGATAGATACCATGTAACTTCGATGATTAAACCATATGCCTCGAGTGAGCAGATCCTGAGTAGCTACAATCATGAATTTCTAAGAAACCTTACCCATGATGACATCATAATTATTGTAACAGGATCAAACGACAAACAGCCCTATAAGTTAATGTCAGAAATATGTAATGTACTGCATATGCTACGGAACCAGACTGTATACCTTACGAATGTCCAATATAACGCCTATCTTAATGAAAAGATGTTGAACAATAGCATAGAGCAAATAGCTAGTAATTATAAAAACTGTAAATACATAAAAATTTATAACAATGACAATTTTTATGATAATATTGTAAATTGCAATTATGGCTATTATAATAACTATTTAGAGAGATTATGTTATAAACTAAATGTCGAAATAGATCACAACTATTACCGGAGTGAAATGTTCTCCAAACTTAAATGCAACTTGAATAAATCAAAGGTACCCTTAACTAATGATTTAAAATCGGCACGCAAAAGAGTATATCAATCAAAAATAACTTCATATTTCAGCAATACCAATAAACAACAACAAGAAATTCCCAGTCCTTCATCTCACCCATCATTTTTTCGCATCTAAACATAATACTATCCACATCACACTACTGCACCAGAACATAGCCGGATTATTAAATAAACAAGATCTACTTGAAATAACGATAGATATCCTAAACAAAAATGCAAACAGTGTCGATATTATCTGTCTAAGTGAAACATTTATAAAACAAGGGACAGAATCAAATGTCAGACTTAACAACTATAGATTAGCAACACATTTCTGTCGACCTAACCAGCGTAGAGGAGGTACATGCATATTAGTTAAGAATGACTTAGAATTTAAAGAAATCTCCAATCTAACACCCCCAATTGCTCTGCATTTTGAGTGCTGTATTTTAGAGATTCTAAAGCTTGACCTCATTGTAGCATGTATTTACAGGACTCCTTCGTCAAATGTGACGATTTTCTTGGAGAATCTAGAGCACTTAGCATCATTACTTAGTAAGAAGACAAATAAAAAAATCATATTATGCGGTGACTGGAACATAGACTTGCTCAAATCTAACAAAGTATCCAAGGAGCTCAATTCTATTCTCAAGAACAATGCCTTAATAAACCATATTGAAATTCCTACAAGAAAAAAGGCATGCCTAGATTTAATAGCAAGTAACATAAAAGACACTAAATCACAACTCCACCATTTAGCTCTCTCTGACCATGAAACCGGACAATCAGTCACAGTGAACTTGGAAATCAATAGCAATGTCAAAACAAAACAAAGATTTTGGTTTAGGAGTATAAGAGACCTTAGTAGTGAAAACTTATTAAAATATAGATACTACCTGTCGCGCCTTCCTTTCTCAGAGACTTATGAGTCCCAAAACACGAACCAAGCTTTCAATAACTTCCACGATACGATAAAACTCTTTTATGATTTATGCTTCCCATTGCTAAAAGTTAAATGTGTAGACAAACCTACGAAAAATAAATGGCTAACTAAAGGTCTAAAACTAAGCTGTGTGAAAAAAAGAGTCTTATATTTAAAATATCATTTAAATAAGGACAATAAAAAAAGGAACAATAAAATTTATAAAAAGTATTCGAAAATCCTAAAAAAATGTATCCACAGAGCTCAGCAAATAAATAACCATAATTATATTAAGGAATCAAAAAGCAAAGGCAAAGCAGCGTGGAAAATTATTAAAGAACACACAAAAACCCTAACCAACAATTCCGAAATCACAGCCATTGAAATCGGTGACAAAAGATATAGCGACCCTAAACAAATCTGTGACCTATTCAATAAATACTACATATCCTTGACGAACACACCCAATTCAAATGGACAAATACCATCAAATAGCTGTACATATATCACACAGAACAATATTAGCATTTTCTTAACTCCAGTGGAGGAAGCAGACATATATAAAATTATAACAACATTAAAAAACACAAACGCTACCGGCTACGACGATATAAACACCAGAGTGATAAAACACTGTGCGGTATGTTTAGCCCCTCCGCTAACACATATTATAAACTTATCGCTTTCACAAGGTGTTTTTCCAAATCGCCTAAAAAGGTCCATCGTAAAACCCCTGTACAAAAAAGGTGACAAATTGCAAACAAGTAATTATAGACCCATTACGCTGATTCCAGTTATCGCAAAAATATTCGAAAGAGTAATGTATGATAAATTGCAAAAATTCATAACAGCATGCAATATTCTTAAAACCGAGCAATATGGATTTCGTAAACAAAAAAGTACCTCTCTTGCAGCATTTTCTCTAATGAAACATGTAACGCAGAGCCTAAATGAGAAAACAATGATGGCATGTGCATTCCTGGATATGTCGAAAGCATTCGACTTTGTTTGCCATAAGACGCTACTCTCAAAGCTCTACAACTATGGAATTCGCGGCACAGCAAACGACTGGCTTCAAAGTTATCTCTCGAACAGGCTGCAATGTGTAGAAATAACGCACACTAACAAATTTCTACAAAGTACGATTAGATCAACATACGAACCGATAAATTCCGGTGTTCCCCAAGGGAGTTTACTATCGCCCCTCCTATTTTTATTGTATATTAATGATCTCCCAGACGCTATAAGCCAGGAATGTGTACTATTCGCAGACGACACGACATTAATAATTAAAAGTAAGGATGCAATTATGCTTAAGGACGATATACATGACACTCTGAAAAGAACCGTTACATGGCTAGAAACAAACAATTTAAAACTAAACATGTCTAAAACTAATATAATTAAATTCCAAACTTACAATACAAGCAGGACGAACCTTAAAATTAATTTCAATAATGAACCTTTAAAAATTGTTGAAGAGTGTGTATTTCTAGGTATGACTATCGACCAAAACTGCAACTGGAAACCCCACATAGATAAAGTAGCTAATAAAATTGACAGATACGTTTATGTACTGAGAAGGATCAGACAAATTGTAGACCTCCATACTGCAAAAATCG
Source organism: Euclidia mi (assembly GCA_944739405.2). Lineage (NCBI taxonomy): Eukaryota > Metazoa > Arthropoda > Insecta > Lepidoptera > Erebidae > Euclidia > Euclidia mi. Next base: position 88,493,888 of record OX123189.2, on the reverse strand, counting down.
TATATCACGCATATGTGTCCTCCATGCTCCGATATGGGATCATTGTATGGAGTAACTCTGTGGACGTTAATATATTATTCCGAGCACAAAAAAACTGCATCAGAGCAATGAGCGGTGCTCAATATCTCGATAGTTGCAAACCACTTTTCAAAAAATATAATATATTACCCTTACCATGCTTATATATTTTTGAGATATGCAAGCTAGTGAAAAAGCACCCGGAACTCTTTAGAAAGCTTGGAGAAAATGAGGGTAGTAGAACCAGGCATAAAAACAGACTACAGTTACCACAGATGCGACTTGAATTATTTAGGAGAAATGCCTTTTGCATGGCCATAAGGGTATACAACAATTTGCCTAACGGTCTCATTGAGTTCCCTACAACGGTATTCCTACGTAAATTGTTTAATATATTATTAGAAAAAAGGTATTACTCTGTAAAAGAATATTTTGATGACAAATCTCTGACTCTTATATTATATTAATAGAATTACACTATCGATTTGACATGAGGTTATTGATAATTCCATAATTGTAATAATGTTATTTATTGATATTATAATACGATTATTGTTATGTTATTATGTAATGCCATTGTCAGAATTTGCATGGTAAATTTAGATCTAATATTATTTTTTGTTTATTGAATAATTAATTGGTTAATAATAGTAATAATTGTATTTAGCTGTAAGTAAATTTTTGCACGCCCCGTCAGGTGGTAGAATATGTTGTACTACGAACAAAACCCAACAACTTGTATAGGACCATATTCTAGCAAATAAATAATATTTCATTTCATTTCATTTCATTTCATTTCATTTCATTTCATAAAGGTTCGCACAAAGTGTTGTCTCGTGCGGAGATTGAACTCACAACACTCGACGCATTATCAAGCAGCGGGGCGGCTATTTAAACCACTATGACAACCGTGCAGTCCCTTACAATATATATTAAAGTTTGTAATAATATACTTAATAAAGAGTCAATAATTAAAAATCCATATTTGTACAGCTAACTTAGAAAGATATAGTTTCTTCGAAAAGTCACCGAACCTACTAATTACAGAAAAGCGAGCCACTATTTTACAGCCTAATTTGATTTGCCTTGAGTAAAGCTGTTGCTTTAATATTACATTTCGTTAATATACAAACTTCATTTTAAATTCTTAGCAACTAATTTACAAATTTATACTGTCAGAAATAACGAGAACTATGAATGCTTAAGTTAGGTTAGCACGTTTGAAGTCTAAACCTAATTTTATGAAAAGACACGCTCGAAAAACTACTATATTAACTTAGCATATTAAAGCAAAAAGTCATCTTCTTTCATTTTCTTAATACAGAAGTCAAAAAGTCAAATGTGAAATAAGTTTGAATATAAAATGTTTGTTTATTTCCTTTCTCGACCCAAGCAGACAGCAAGTATACGTTTTTAATACTCACACTTCACATACGACTGGGACGCTCGGCGGGTGATGCCAAGACGATAGGTAGGTGCTACTCGACACGCTCGGGTAGTTTTATTTGAGTTTAGAAAGAACGAAATAAAATTAAATTGGAATGGGACAGAAAGTTATATGAAAGCTAAATAAATCAATTATTTAAATAGAGGCAGTTCAATATTAATAATATCGTATAAAGAACTAAAAGCATAGTAAACTTAAATAACTTATTTCCTGTTGAAGTCTCTACTAAGTAGTCGTAATCATCTACTATTAATACAAATATTAAATAAGGATTACGGTACGGCACGCGACCTTTTATCCCCTAAGGGAGAAGGTTTTCAAAAATCCTCTTTAACTTAGTGCTTTCCTTCGCTCCTGTATGAACATACATGCCAGTCAACTTCTTACGCCCCGTAGTTTCGGCTGATCGTAATTGTTTATATTTTTATGTTGATGGACATTGATTACAAAATATAGGTATGCTCCTTCATTCTTAGGTCCTAGACGGAGCCTGAAAAACCCAGATGACCGACACAACACGTACAGGTAAAACCGCAGACACCAGCTAGTTGTATATAAAACAATAAGTGGATTTGTTACCTATGCTTACTTAAGACACCTGTATTACGTCCGTGGATGTCGTAAAACTCAGTTGAATCCAAACCAAATCCTGCCCAGGTTAGTACTCAATTGGGAAATCAATTTTCCCAACTAGTGTCCCGTTAAGAGGCTTTTATAATTTTTTTATGGTTTATTATATTTTCTTTCTTTGTTTTCTATTTTTTCGTGACAAAGTGCGACTATTTAAGACAACTTGTGAGGTTATTATGAAGCAAAGTTCGTGTGTAAAACTAAGTTGACATAAATGTGCCGAATATTCTTTCTTCTAATATTAAGATGGCTTCTTTCTTCGCCACCAAATTAGAATATATTAAATTGCTCATCTTGGCACTTTGTTGAGAGGCATGTGCCCACCACTACATAGTATAAAACGAAGTCTTTTTTTTGTGTCGGGTCGGAAAATCCTTATGGAGTCCCTCCGCCCTGGGGGAAGAGCGAAGGGGACTATCAGACTCTTACTGACTAAAAACCAACCCGTGTTCCTCATGTACTCGTGTGTCGGAGGGTCGGGTATCGCCGAAGCATTCCTCGCTACCCCCGACGGGTATTGGCCCGCCAGATGGTCAGGCGGGCTAATACGATGAAGATGAAGGTGTCGGGCTCCGCCGCCAAAACACCTAGCGGCTGCAGAGGATATGGAGGACGGCAGCGCAACACCGCATCTCCTTTTTCCTTTTCCTCTGTGGCACCACCACGATGCAACAATGGTGCGCCCCCGTTTGGTCGCGGGAGATAGGGCGCGCGGCAACTCAACACCGACACGCCTCTCCTTCCGCGACCGCGCCCGACTGCGAGGGACAGAAGAACTGTCCCTCGCACCCGCATCATTGGACGCATCCTGCGCAGACCTCCATCAAGCCCACGCGGAGCGTCCACTCCCGGGATCTCGCTTAGCTTCACCGTGGGTGACCTAACCACGGTTACTGAGCCCACCCCCCGCCCACCACGGCATGGTGGAGATCCCACGGGGGGTATAAAACGAAGTCTGTCTTCTGTCTGTCTATCCCTTATCTGTCTGTATACTTAAATCTTAAAAAACTGACTTCTGTCTGTATACTTAAATCTTAAAAACTACGCATCGGATTTTAATGCGGTTTCTTAAATAGATAGAATGATTCAAGAGGAAGGTTTATTATGTATAATTGACGCGGGTGAAGCCGCTGGCGACGTCTACTAGACTATAAACTGTAGCACATACCTTTTGCCCGTTGTCATTTATGATAATTTATCGTCTTAATAAAATTTACTAAAGGTAACAATACAAATTCAATATTTTCAAATTATTAGTTTCAAAATTATTTGTATAGATATTTTTACATGTCGCCTGATCTTAAGCAGTTTTGGACTTCCATGGGTCATTATCCCAATGAGGTTATCATTCCATAGCGTATTACAATGGTGTGATGCCTTTACTCTAGTAATGATATTTCTCACTCCACTTAAACGACCCGGGATCAAAGGAGAAAAATACACGTGGGTATGTTTTGAGTTCCGCATCTTTCAACAATAGTAACTTACACAAAGTGTTGCACCGCTAGGCGAACCAACCCACAATATTAAGTGGAGGTCTGAGATCAAATGCGACTGCTTAAACCACTCCATCATTGCAGTGCAAATTCATATACTTAAATAACTTATCGTCTCATTCAACAATAATGTATATACCACTTTGAAGTAACCACCCTCTCGCTTAACTGACATACTCAACAGAATGACAGAGGCTCTAAATTAGGTATTTCATTAGGCGAGCCGTCACAATGCACTGGCCGACGATATTTGGACAATGTACGTACATACATGTGTATTGTATGTATGTGTGCGTGCGTGTGTATGTGTATTGGTGTGTGTGTATGTAGCAATGTTGGTGTTTCAATTATACGTGTGTAGACTACTGCGCCTGCCGGGCCTTCTATCCAATTAGGATTAAAGGTACGGTGTTAGTATGAGCGAGTTTTTAACTACAGATTTTGCGCGTATCCGCAATATGTACTTTTTGAGATAAAAGTGTATAACATGGCATATCGACAGCATCAGAGTTTTACCTACTGAAAAAGTCTACAAGTTCCTCGTTTTAGAAATGAAAAGAAATACACGATTTTCTTTACAGCTGTTGTATAATATACATGATTCATGCTTGTCTTACCGTGCTGAACACAAAACTATGCTAGACCAAGGTTTATGGGACCGCGATCTTTACACGCGAAAAACTGTGTGATCCAAAAGTTTTTTACTTAGTTTCGATATCCATTGTATCTGAATGTTCATGTTGGCTACCACAGGAGTTTATTCATAGAGCCGGCAATGACTTTTCTATTACACATAAAATTAGGCAAGCATTTTATCATCATCATCGGCCCTTTATATAAACTGTCCCACTGCTGGGCACGAGCCTCTTCTCACTATGAGAAGGGTAAGGCCATAGTCCACCACGCTGGCCAAGTGCGAGTTGGCAGACTTCACATGTCTTTTGAGAACATTATGGAAAACTCTCAGACATTCAGGTTTCCTCACAATGTTTTCCTTCACCGGTTATCAAGCGATAATTAATAATTTAATACGCACATAACTTCGAAGAGTAATTGGTGCGCGCCGTGGATTCTAACCCGAGAACTCTGCGTAGCAGTCCGTCGGGCTCTCCACTGGGCTAAAAAAGCATTTTATCACCAATATTTATTGAATACCGACACTGCAATTACCGTATTGAGATTTGCCGAGCTTTTCCAAGTCAAGCCAGAGACTTTACTAATTTGCCGTGTCAAAAAATCCCCAAGTCCCGCTACACTACGAATGGGACCCCACACCTAATGGATACCGATCACAGGAACATCGTACCGTATTAGTGGTTGGCTTTTTGAAAGGTGTCCGTGATTGCTTTTTAATTATTTAGCTGCTCAGGCCGGAGTATTGGGAGACAGGTTTGACGTGATTGTGATGGTTTATGTCCCTACGGTGGGTTTACATACAACGTCCAAATATATTGTAATTGCATTATCCATTGTCGGTCATCTTTCAGAGTGGACCTAGGCGTCCTATAGGTAGTGTGAAGTATCTTATATCTTCAGCCAAGAATTTAGAATCGGTAACCAAAATCTGGGGTGGTCACTTGACCATACTGGGGTTGGCAGGGCTCATCCAGCCCCTTCTATACAGATTGTTGATATGCATTTGCAAAATATTTTAATAATACAACATAGACAGTATACTTATTAACCTAAATTATAATTTTAAACAGTGTGTGATGATATAAAAACCTATTTTAATTCAATGTTACTTAGATAGTAAATCAGAGTATCTAAACTGTTAAATCGTGCAAAATAAGACTTAATCGCGCAGTCACTGTAGGCACGTAAGCTTGTGTGTGTTATGCACCTGCAATGGTGATCAGCTGAGCGGCGGCGGCAGTCAATACACCGAGTTAATTTTCAAACTGTATGAGGACGAAAATTTTCTTTTAACTTTTAGTGGCTTATTTTTTCATTTATTTGTATTTAGTCATAGTAGTATATCTACCACCTTAAAATATTTTGCAAATGCAAATCAACCACCTGTATACGCCTACGGCGTTACCTTTATTCCTAGTAGGAGACCAACAGACTGCTATAGAAAGTGTTGGGTTTATTTTCTGATGAATACAGTCTGAGTGTTTTCAAGTCACAGAAGAACAGGTATTTTCTAGGCAAGCATATTTGTCGACTGTTTATTCGCTTACCTACTGATAACAAAAATTGATGATATTTGAAATATGTATATACAATATAAATCTTACGGCTAACTCAGCAGAGTAGCTCTCTTGCTTGACTCCCCGTTCTGCTCGTGTGAGTGGTCAACATGCTGCACAACAATGCGAAGATAAGGGCGGTTTCAGATTAGCGTATTTTACCGTGCGTATAAAAACACGACCGTAGAAAATAACATACGCGCTTACACGCGCTCTACATTACGCGCTTCAAAAAAGAGTTTGTATGACTTGAGTATAACAACATGGCTTGCGCAGATGCCGAAGGAAAATTAGTAACTGGAATGACTAATTCCTGCTTCGCAGGGTTTCTTTTTATGAAAACATTACATAGCTTATTAATTTGTTAAGTTCATTAAATGTATTTTTTTTAAATTAACCGCGGCCTATTTAACAGCCCCTAAGTTTGTAAACAGACAATGCCGTAATCATAATGCCGTATCAAACGGTTTTCCAGAGATATTATTCCATAATTCTCGAAACTTTTTGGATCCCGACCCGACCCCAATTCTTTTAACTACCAAACAATCACCAAGTCTTTGACTTGCAAAATTTACTGAACCAAATCGAATTCACAAACAAATCGATATCTAGTATCGGAGCAGTGGAGTGTTCGATTCTCAGATAGTTTTATTCATTTCAGTAGATTTCACGGGTGAGAGGATCGCAAATTGCGCCGTTCGCTCCCAGCACGGCCCGTAATCGATTGTGCTGCCATCTGTTGGCAAAATAATGACTCCGTCTGGTATGCTCCTCCTTTATTTAGATAGCGTATATGGAGAAATTTTACATGCTTTTCATAAAACTTATTTATTGTTACCCTACTATAGACATGGCATACATATTTTGTAGGCTCTATAACGGCACGTCTTAGGCCAATTAACTTGTCATTTTTACCATTAAATTTATAAGCTGTTTTTTTATTTTATAGACGGACGCCTGTATCCCCGAAGGGGTAGGCAGAGGTGTAATATTACACCCAAATTTCGCCTTGAATTTTTAGGTCCCACGTAATATATACGCGAGCCTATTGCCGCTACCAGGCACATCACCAGACTCCGTGCTGCTACTGAGAATTCAGAAAAACCCAGTAACATTTTGCCCGACCCGGGAATCGAACCCGGGACCTCTGATCAGCAGTAGCATAGGCTATCCACTGGACCACGGAGGCAGTGTTTAATATACTAAGATTTTTAATATATTAAGATATATAAAACACTGCCTCCGTAATAATAATCCGTTGACATTTTATATTGACATTATAAGTAACGTCAATATAAAATGTACATACATACATAGACTCACGCATGTTTCCCGGAGGGGTAGGCAGTGACTACGGAACGCCGTGTGCAACGATTTGCAATATAAAATGTCAACGGATTATTAGCACACACACTAGTACCTAATAACTTGGAGGCAGGACCGTGCTACAGCTGCGCTGTTACGGTGCCGGTAGTGTGTCATGACTCAGATAGCATAATTTATGTTACAAAATTACACGTTGCTAAATCATTTCTTCTTTTTACCTCACTACGGAAGGCACTTATGACATGCATGTGATCTCGCATATTTCCTGGGCAAAAAAAAACATAGTTAATAACTAATCATAATTCTCATCATTCGTAAATCTATTAATGAGCGGTCTTGTAATAGCTATACAAATGCAGCATACCGCATAGACAACTGTTTGCCTGGGAGTATAAGATTCAAATACAGTTCAGACTGAGAGCCATCTCCTTATTCTACATTATTTACATATACTACAGGGCGCCTCGCGGAAGACCAAAAGCTGGTCATAATGAAACTATTTATCTCCCGAACGCACTGATCGGGCGAATTCTCGAACGATACAATGCGAGCGATTATCGCCGACGCACAACCCTTCAGTACTGCAGTATTTGTCACTACGCCGCGGCGTGGGTTGATGTTTATCGTGAAGCATGGTGTAATTAAGGTTTAAGTTATGATTAGTATGTATTTATGAGGTTTGAAGGCTTATTACATTTTCTGATATTATTTTTTTACATAAATACTGAAAATTAATATTTTATTTTTTTAATTTGTCTCTGGCTTGGTTATGGCTATCCGAAGAGGTCATTATTAGGCTATGCTGATAGCTTTTCGCATGGCCACGCCGCTATAATCACAAAACATAATGTGTAGAGGTATGCACCTATTTTTCAGTGTTTCTAAATTTTGATGAACGAAACATAGTAGGAAAATAGATTACAGCAGGGTTGGTTCTTACAGAGGTGCATAGGGTTCCAATCGGGCGGAGGCCCGTGCACTTCAACTCATTTAACACCATTGAACTGCACTGACTTCTACTCTCTGCACCTGCGTCCATTGCAGAGTTTGGCGAATGGCCTTAGGGGAGAGCGCAAGTCGTGTAGATCCCTAAGGCAAGGCTGGTGGACTATCCTTCCCGAGGTTGCCGCCCGCTTTTGGTCTGGTTCCCTATGAAACAGACGCAACAAAAACCTCCAGCCGCCCTCACCCACACACACGTACATGCACACATACACATACATTCACCACACTGCTTCAATCACTCACACGGACGCGCACACATACACACACTAACACACACCACACACACACACACACACACACACACACACACACACACACACACACACACACACACACACACACACACACACACACACACACACACACACACACACACACACACACACACACACACACACACTCCCTGCACCCTCGGGTCCAGGCTGCCCCACGTATTCTGAGGGGGCAATGTTTCACGAGAAAGTTTAGACCTGCACGACCTGGCAAGCGCCATGCCTCGTGCAGAACATACACAACAACGCCGCGAGGCGAACGTTGGCTCCGCGTCAACCGGAACCGGTAGAGGCAAACACCGCGGAAAGTGCTCCCGTCATCATCGACGCCAGCGCGAGTACGCAGCGTACGCGAGAGGTAGCGAACCGACAACGTCGGCGAACGCACCCCTCGCGGGAGGTAGCGAACCGACAACATCGGCGAACGCACCCGCCGCGGGAGGTAGCGAACCGACAACATCGGCGAACGCACCCCCCGCGAGACGACAAACAGCTGGTGCAACGCACCAGCGCGAACACCCGGCCCCAGCCAGCGCGATGAGGAAACCGCCCAGGATGATGCAATCGGCCGGACGCGGCGCGAGTGGTGGACGCAGCAGCTCAGGCATGCAAGCGGAAGCCACGCGGATGGCGAAGAGTGAGCCTTCGGGCTCGCTCCCGCCGGCTGCACGCGCCGCTCCGGCCGGTGCAGCACCGGGCAACCCCCGTCGCGACCCTCCGACGGCAGTCGGAGATGCGGAGCCGGCAGCCCCATGGGGCATCACCGGGCCACGCCGCAAACGCGGCCCTAGAAAACGCGGACCTCGGCACGCACCAACCAACCTGGCGCTCTCGGGACGGCCCACTTCGGCGACACCGTCGAAGAGGAACCGTCACGACGACACACCACCAAGCGCCACGTCGAAGCGTGCAAGAGTGGACGCAACACCCAAGAGGGCAACGATTAGCTACGCCGATGCGACTAACTCGCATCTGATGGTGGCCGTCGTTGCCACTCCACCTACAGACCTGACGGTGGAACAAGCACGGCAGCTCGAACGCTCCATAGAGGAGCGGATACTAGAAGCAGCCTTCGCACCTCGGTCAAACAACGAGCCTGCACTCGCGCCATCCTTTAGAGGCAAACCCCTCGCAGCAGGAGGTGTCCTAAAGTTATGGTGCGAGGATGAAAAATCACTGGCGTGGCTCAAACAGACTGTAGCGGGACTACAATCACCGGTTGAAGGAACCAGGCTGACCGTCATCAGGCAGACGGATCTCGCGAAGCGCGTACGCGCATCGCTCTGGCTGCCGAGGTCGACCAGCCTGGACCTCCCGAAGATTCACCAAATCCTAGCTGCCCAAAACCCATGGTACGCTGTCCAAACTTGGCAACTATACAGCGCTACCATGCAAGAACACGGCCTGTACCTATCTTTGGGCATCCCCGAATCGGAAATGCCGAAAATCGAGGCGCGCGACCGCCGAGTCTCCTTCTTCACCGGCAGCGTGTACGTAGTGTTCCACGCTGCCGGGGCGGGAGGTGGCGGGGTGGCTGCCGCGCCCGGGGAGATGCCGCTCGCCAGTAGGCACACGCAGAGACAAGCGACAACACCGGCCGAACCTTCCACGTCGGGCACAGCCCGAGCACACACGACGCCCGCAGCGACAAACATCGCTGTGACGGACGTCGACGACGAGCACGACTCGTCTGACGGGGAGTCCGTGGACATCAATGTTCTCGGATCTTCGTCAGACTAGAGTCGTACAGACGAACCTCCAGCACAAGCAAATTGCAACGGCTACCCTACGCAGGCTGCTGGAGGTTAACCACCACACAATAGCCCTAATCCAGGAGCCGTGGATAAGAGGCGACACCATATGTGGACTCAACAACATCGGAGGTAAGATATTGCACTGGAGCTCGGCTCCTAAGCCGAGAACATGCATATACATTCCCCGAACGGTACCAGCATTGCTGCTGACTAACTTTTGTTCTAGAGATCTCACAGCCGTGGGAATACGAACAGGGCCCAATGATCAGATGCTAGTACTAGCTTCGGTCTACATGCCCGGTGATGAGGAGATCCCATCGAAGGAGCTCGCCGAGCTAGTGCAGCACTGTGAGGACCACGGCTGGCCAATAATACTCTCGGCAGATGCTAACGCCCACCATCCATTGTGGGGAAGCCCCGAGGCAAATAGACGAGGTGAGATCCTAACTGAATACATCTACACAACAACACTAACGGGTAATCAACAAAGGCTCAGAGCCCACATTTGTTAGCTCCAGATATCAAACCATAGTAGACATTACACTGGCATCGGATGGGGCCGCGGAACTTGTCACGAACTGGCATGTGTCCGCCGAACCATCCTTTGCCGACCACAGACGTATCTGCTATGACATACGAGTGCAAGAGAGGGTCAAACAACCAAAACGCAACCCACGCAATACCAACATTGCGAGCTACAAGACCCTGCTCGAACAGGAAATAGCCATGTCAAATTTCAACGACATGACCGCAAGCACTACAAACATAGAACACAACACTAACTTACTAACAAAATGCATACAACGCAGCTACCAACAAGCCTGCCCCACCACACTACCGAAAACGAGTAGTAAAACCCAATGGTGTCGATCGGAACTGGAGAAGCTCAGGCGCAATCTGAGAAAACTCTTCAACCGGGCCAAAAACACAAGGAAAGACACAGATTGGGACAAATACAAAGAAGCCCAGTCGCACTACAAGAAACGCATACGATTCCGCAGGGGAGAGTCCTGGCGAAATTTCTGCACCAACATTAACTCCACATGCGAGGCAGCCAGGGTAAAAAAGATCCTATCCCAGGACAGCAACAAGACCCTAGGCTCCATCAGAAAGCCTGATGGCACCTACGCAATCACAGACATTGAAATAAGCCAAGTGCTAATCGAAACACACTTCCCAGGTTGCACTGTGACCGACGACTGTGACTGGGAAGAATCAGAACACAGACCACCGACCCAAACAGACTGGACGATAGCCAACAACATGGTTACCGTGGACCGGCTGAAATGGGCAATTGATAGCTTCCAGCCGTACAAATCTGCAGGCCTGGACGAAATAACACCAGTACTTCTACAATGGGGCTGCACAACGATTGTGCCACAGCTACTCAGCATATATAGAGCATCTATAGCGCACAATTACATACCACGAAGGTGGAGGGAAGTAACAGTCATATTTCTCCCAAAACCAGGCAAAACGGATTACAGTCAAGCAAAATCGTTTAGACCTATCAGTTTAACCTCCTTTTTGCTGAAAACGCTGGAGAGGCTCGCTGACAGATACCTACGGGAAGGCGCACTGCTACGCAGACCACTACACCCGCATCAACACGCCTACAGAAGTGGTAGATCAACGGAATCAGCGCTTCACTCCGTAGTGGGGACCATAGAGACAGCGCCATCTGACAAACTAATGATCTTAGGCGCCTTCATTGACATAGAGGGCGCCTTCGACAAGACTAAATTCACCAGCATTAGCCGGGCCCTTAACAAGTTCGGAGTTGAACAAACCGTCAGTGGATGGATTGATCAACTCCTGAAACAAAGGGCTATTCAGTTCACGGTTAATACCACCACAAGGGGGATAGTAGCAAAAGGCTGCCCACAAGGAGGTGTCCTATCGCCCCTGCTTTGGAACATAGTGGTAGACGATCTGTTGAGAAGCCTGAATGACAAATGCTTCTACACGGTCGGCTACGCAGATGATATAACCATCCTAATCAAAGGAAACTCGGAAGACATGATCCATTATCGGATGCAAGCAGCCATCAGGATCATGGAACAACGGTGCAACCACCATGAACTGACGGTCAACCCAAATAAAACGGAGCTAGTACCTTTCACCAACAAAAGGAACACCCGTATGATCAGAAAACCAAAACTTTTTGGCACGGAGCTTAACCTATCGAGTGAAGTCAAGTACCTGGGCGTAACACTCGACCACAAGCTCAACTGGAATAAACACATCACCACTAAAACCACAAAAGCATGTACAATCTTCTGGCAGTGCAGGAGAATAATAGGCAAGAAATGGGGTCTCAAACCATTCATCCCCCTATGGATCTACACTGCCATAATACGCCCCATGCTCACATATGGTGCAGTAGTGTGGTGGCCACGCACTGAACTAAGCACAGTCAAGAGCAAGCTGCAGTGCATACAACGCCTCGCCTGTCTGGCCACAACAGGCTGCATGAAAACAACTCCAACGGCGGCATTGGAGGTGCTTCTCGACTTGCGACCATTGCACCTCATCATCCAGCTGGAAGCAGGTGCTGCCGCGATCCGGCTCGATAAGTTCGGGCTTTGGAGAAGAGACGACCGAATAACCCATGTACGCCTGAAAAGGACGTTAACTAACGAGATCCCGATGCTAGATGCAACGTGCGATCTCATACCTAAAACCTTTGTCTTTGACAAAAAATACCGCATACAACTGCATGAAGAGCACAAGGATAGCTCTAGTATACACGAAGTTAGAGTATAGTCCGATATTTTCCATTTACTGTATAATAATTATGCCAAATCATCACCATCCTCCGAGCGTTATTCCAGTTGCATCCAGGCCTTCGCCTTGGAGCCCAGGCTCCGCTTTCTAGTCTAACCAGTTTTTCCACAGAGCGACTGCCGTCTGACCTCCGCAACCCGAAGGGATAGCCATATTCTATGGTTTAGACCAGAGTCAGGATGTTCGCGGGTACTAATTCCTCGTAACGACTGTCAAGGATCTTTTTGATGACAACTGGGACCGACGGCTTAACGTGCTTTCCGAAGCACGGAGGATGTGACTTTTTGTGGCCGGTCACCCATTTATAAACCAGACGGTGACGAACCCGCTTAACCTTGCTAATCGATAGATTCGAGCGGTCGCCACTTTGCTACGGGCCGCTCACTTTATACCCCACAGGTGCGTACTTATTTGAATCCAAAACCATATATTATATTAGACCTGCTGGTTAATATTATGTGGCTCCAGGATTATGTTAGTTGAATATTTTAGTTTGAATATTTTAGTTTACTATTTAACGCATAATTGAATACCATAATCTGTATATTTATTTGGCTACTTTAAGACATACATATACCCGTCAATCAATACTTAATGGTTTCACATTACAATTATTTAAATTTTAGTTAGCCATTCATAAGATGATCCATTGAATATATATTCATTACGTCCATACATTGTCAAATCCGAAAGCATATTATTTTGATCCGCTTTAAATATTATAAACTGATACTGATAATCTTATGCACACAAGCTTATGGATATTATGTGGCTACATTACTATACACGCCGCGCCATATCTGCGTGCTTATATGAATTTGGGTCGTTTGGCTGGTATGATGAAATATCATCAATTCATCATCATATCAGCCAAAGGACGTCCACTGTTAGACATAGGCCTTCCCCAAGGTTCTCCACACATAGCGGTCTTGAGCCGCCCGCATCCAACCGCTTCCCGCGTTCTTAACGAGATCGTCGATCCACCTTGCAGGGGGCTTTACTCTGCGGCGTCATCCGGTATGTGGCCACCACTTCAGAACCTTTCTGCCTCCACCGCCTCAACTTCGAGATATGTGCCCTGACCACTGCCACTTCAGCTTGACTATCCGGAGAGCTATGTGTTTGGTTCTCCTGCGGATCTCCTCATTTCTGATTCGATCTCGCATAGGAAACCTCCAAGAATACCTCTCTCCATCGCCCTCTGAATGACCTTGCGCCTTCGGATAAGGCCCATAGATATTTAATATCATTAGATGAAACCCTTATGTATTTTCCATACATAAGTTGATCCAGAGGATTTATATTTATTATAATCATGCATTGTTAGATCCACGAGTGAAATTATAGCAGCCATGGAATTATTTGCTAGCATTATATTGTTCATTTACGTATTATTTAACTCTGATTACATGCTGCATCGTACGTACTTATTTCAATCCAGTAAACTTATATAAAAACAAATTAATGTGATGTGGCTTCACATTATACTTTACATGCCATATCTTTATACTTATTTAAATCCAGTCATATTACTACCAGCTAACCAACCGATCAATACTATGAAGCTCCAGGATTCAGTTCATTAATTGCATGATTATTAGTAGTATGGTAAACTATTTTCTATTTTAAACTATTATTACAATCGTACTCTAAATTATATGCCACATTCTGTTTACCTAATTGGCTCCAGTAATAGGTCATACAATACATTTGCTCATGAGGACTACGCAGCTCTAGAACGATTTATACTACAAGGGTGACAAAAGCGCCCGCCTGATAGTAAGCCTGTAATACTAATAATACCAACAAGACATTATAAGCGCGTTGTTTTATCTACTACTGTCCCACTACCAAAACCACCTTGTGGAGAGGCTTAAGTCCTGTAATGGGCTGCAAAAGGCATCATCAATTTATTGTGACCACCTGCCTATACTATCAGATCAACATTTAGACACCAAAGAAGTTTATATACAATAGCGGGCATTGTAATAATAAAGCACCTACTACCAATCATCATTCCCAGAACGTTATTCCGGTAATATGGGAGTTTTGGTTGACTACTATTACCGTTTTCTACCAAAAAAACAATTTCCTTCAAAATTACCAAACCTACCATTTCTACAATTTGTGTAATTTCTAATATTTATACCAAATCTACAATTATCTCAAACCAACCATTTGTGCGATAACAACTATTGCTACAAAAACTACAATTTCTACCAAAACTACAATTTCCACCAAAACTACTATTCATACAAAAACAACCATATCTTCCAAAACTACCATTTATTTCAAATTAACCATTTTCTACCACAGATTCTGCCAAATTTTCTACCAAAGCTACAAGTTCTGCCAGTCACAATTTTCTACCAAATACTTAATTCCTATCACTTTTAAATGCTACGCTACTTTTTATTACTTTATCTATATTATTCAATAGAACTTAAGACGTGTAAATTTTATTCATATTGACCTTTAATTTAAAATGTGTCATACAGTGTGATGAACAGTAAGACTTATGTAATAGCACTATAGTATTTAAGATTATATTTAATGTAAAAAGAACATTTGTACACCGGTGACGGCAAAATACTATGGATTTAAAAACAGTAAACAACTTTGCAAAACAGTATTCCAAACAAAGAAACTATTATTTTCTATTCTGTAAATGTTTTACAATAATAAAAAATTGATGTTCGAAGGAACTCCATCGTGGGTATTGTGTTTCGAAAGAAAGGACATTGGGCGTATTCCGACCCGGTCACGGACATTGACGAACTTGGTATAAAATGAAAGAGCATGAACGCTCTTACCAGTAAATACGATATATTTTTTTTAATCCATTGGAGAACAAAGTTTGAGCTAGAAATATATTTATAAAAAAAGCAAAAATCTCATACTCTATTTAAGTAATATAAATTGTGGTACTGTTGAAAATAGCTACAAATCGGGTCTGTCGAGTGCATGCATGTGCCTACCGAGTGATCATTCATGCCATTAGATGGAAACAAACCAGGTTTTAGAGATTTCCCACACTTTACTATCATCATTTTATTATCATCAAAGATTGGACAAGTCCTACTGTCATGGGCATATGAGACTAAGATTTTATAAACAATAAAATATTGATCATCATCATCATCATCACCTTAGCGTTATCCTAGTTGCATCCAAGACTTACACGTCTTGGAGCGCGAGGGCCGCTTACTGGTCTAACAAGCTATGACAGAATATCAACTTTTCCACCGAGTGACTGTCGTCTGACCTCCGCAACCCAAAGGCATAGCGATATTTCATGGTTTGGACCAGTATCTGTTATTTTTAGAGTACTGATTCCCCGTAACGACTGTCAAAGATCTTCATGACAGCCAGGAACGACGGTTTAACGTTCTCTCCGAGGCACGGGGTAAGCTATTATTAACAATATAATACACACTTAACTTCGAAAGTCATTGGTGTGCGCCGTGGATTCGAAACCCTCAGCATTTCAGTCCGTTGGTATCTCCACTAGGCTATCGCTGCCTTAAACAACCAATAAAATATTCTAATATTCTAATTCTAATAATATTCTACCACATACACACATCACCATACAGTCCCAAACTAATCAAAGCTTGTACTATGGGTACTAGATAATGGATAAACATACATATATACTTTGTTTTTGTAGATACATACATATTATACATAGAAACACCCAGACCATGACAAACATCCATGTTCATGCACACAAATGTTTGACTTGAGCGGGAATCAAACCCGCGACCATCAGCGTGGCAGTCGCGTACACTCCCGCTGCGCCAACCGGTCGTTATGTCAGAGCGCGAAAATACTACGTACGAAGATATTTTGATTAACCAGGCGAGACAATGAAGACAAACAGTTGAAGATTATTACTGCTCGTGTATACATGGCCTCCGTACCATATGCAGTTGCGCGCATAGTGCCAGTATTATTTATTTTTTATCCTCGGCTAGAAACCAACAAGAAATCAAAATGTTTGCGGTATTTTTAAATAAAATCACAATAGACATTGATTACGCCGAATAAATAATGTTAAAAATATGTTTTTTTTTAATTCCCACAACTCACAAGAAAGCGACCCTTACCATGCTTAACTAGAGATACTTACTGATATATACTCACAATTTCATGTCTGTCCGCCGTGGGTTTTTCTCCCATACTATTTGCCCAATGACCTTTCGGAAACATTTTCATAATAGATGCTTAGACTTGACAGAATATTAGCTTTTTCACTGAGCGACTGCCGTCTGACCTCTACAACCCGAAGGCGTGGCATATTTTATGGTTTAGACCAGATAGTTGAGGGCACTGATTACCCTAACGACTGTCAAAGATGATAACCGACACCGATGGTTTTACGTGCTTAACGAGGAACGAAGGGATGTGGTCTATTGTGGACGGTCACCCTCTGTCCAGCAGTGGACGTCGTTTGGCTGATATGATGATGATATTTCATATCAGCCAAATGACCCAAATTCCTATAAGTACGCAGATATGGCGTGGCGTACATACGTAGTGGAGCCACATAATATTCATATAAGCTATTGTGCAAAAGATTATCAGTATCAGTTACTGTTCATATTTAAAGCGGATTGATATAGTATGCTTTCGGATTTGACAATGCATGGACGTAATGAATATAAATTCACTGGATCATCCTATGTATGGAAAACTAAAATTTAAATAATTGTAATGTGAAACCATTAAGTATTGATTGACGGGTATATGTATGTTTTAAAGTAGCCAAATAAATATACAGATTATGGTATACAATTATGCGTTAAATAGTAAACTAAAATATTCAAACTAAAATATTCAACTAACATAATCCTGGAGCCACATAATATTAACCAGCAGGTCTAATATAATATATAGTCTTGTATATGTCTTAAAGGAGCCAAATAAATATATAGATTATGGTATACAAGTATATTTATTATTTATTTATTTAAAGACTCACGCCTGTATCCCCGAAGGGGTAGGCAGAGGTGTGATATAACACCCACATATTGCCATGCATTTTTAGGTCCCACGTAATAGGGGGTGAGCCTATTGCCGTATCGGGCACATTACCAGACTCCGAGCTGCTACTGAGAATTTCCTAACGGAAAAACCCAATAACACTTTGCCCGACCCGGGAATCGAACCCGAGACCTCCCAATCCCACGCGCACATTTATGTCGCGAGACCAACGGGGCAGGTATACAATTATGCGTTAAATAGTAAGCTAAAATATTCAAACAAAAATACTCAAGTAACATAATCCTGGAACCACATAATATTGACCAGCAGGTGTTTATTATAAAGTTTTGGATTGAAATAAGTACGGACGTGTGGCGTATAAAGTGAGCGGCCCGTGGCAAAGTGGCGAACGCTCGAATCTATCGATTCGCAAGGTTAAGCGCGTTCGTCACCGTCTGGTTTATAGATGGGTGACCAGCCACAAAAAGTCACACCGTCCGTGCCCTAAATTAAATGGTAATACATGTTATAGTAAGAAAACAGTCCCTCTGTGGAAAACTAATATTCAGTCAAATCTGGTTAGACTAGAAAGCGGAGCCCAGGTTCCAAGGCAAAGGCTTAGGTGCAACCGGAATAACACTCGGAGGAAGATGATGATGACCCATCTATAAACAAGACGGTGACGAACGCGTTTCACCTCGCGAATTTTTGAAAGATTCGAGTGGTCGCCACTTTGTCACGGGCCCCTCTGGTAGGTAATGTACCTACCTACTACAAATATTTAACCAAAAACTCCGAAGTTACAAAAAACTGCTGGAAAATGGACATAGGAACCAAGCTAATGTAAGAAATTCGCAAGTTATGAGAATTGATAAGAAATACAGAATAATAATACATAAAAGTGACCAAGAACCAATGAATGCCCTCCGTGAGGAATACTCCGCCGTTAGTTGATCCGAAGGGAACCACATGAGAATTGGGCGCTCGCAATGGATCAAGAAATCATGGCCGGATCAACAAGTGAAAACGGATCAAACAAAAACTACTTATATGGCACGCTTGATCAACATTGTGATGAAGGGGATATATATATATATATATATATATATATATATATATATATATATGGTTCTTACATGGAAATTAGGAAGCAAGAAAAATAATTCAAGAAGACGTTCACTTTTTTTGGTAAAAAATTTAAAGGGCTGGGATAATAAGTCATTCGTAACAATAATCGTGACATTGACAGTATGGCTAGAAATAGCAATCAAGCGCACTTTTGTACATATCTGTGCTTATGTCTTCTAATAATTAAATCTCTTTGTTTTTATTAAAGCGTTAAGAAGGTAAATGTTTTCCTGATAGTATTCATTGCTTCGCGACGTAAAATTCTATCATTATTAAATCAATCACTATTATGCATTGTTCATAAGGGTCACTGCTGGGAACATGTCCCTATAAACATAAAACCAATCAATATAACATGAAAATATGTCATATGCTATGACGTCCAACGCCCAAAAATATGAACGCAAAATATTATATACCTACTTACATTACATAAATTGTATAAATAAAATAGAACACAAAATCCAGCTTATCCCATAGCCCATATATTTTCAACATTTGACTGCTCACCAACATATAAATGCAGTCAGACATCGTATTACTTTAAAATCTTGTTCCTCGGCACAAAAGCCACTCAAAACTGAAATATATTGCGAACTATAAAAGGCATCCTTCAATTGCGTATTGGATAGAAAATCGAAGAGGCACGAAATTTGTCACATTTTAAAATTTGAAGAAATAAAGGAGTTGGTATCAAAATTTGGCATAAGTAATAATTTCAGGATTTTGCGGTTCTTCAGTGGCTACAATCTATTGGTTTCAATTGGTAAAACAGACTCACTCATGCCTGTATCCCCGAAGGGGTAGGCAGAGGTGTAATATTACACCCACATTTCGCCATGAATTTTTAGGTCCCACGTAATAGGGGGCGAGCCTATTGCCGTACCGGGCACATTACCAGACTCCGTGCTGCTACTGAGAATTTCCTAATGGAAAAACCCAATAACACTTTGCCCGACCCGGGAATCGAACCCGAGACCTCCCAGTCCCACTCGCACATTTATGCCGCGAGACCAACCTTTTGGTAAAACAGTTACTTTAGATATACTATTTACTGCATAATTAGAGCGCACTACTATCGTTATATAGCTTAGGAATGACGTGGGGATTTCCAGAGTAGAGAAGTTTTCACAAAGGGATCTGGTTGATTCATTTTAGGTTGAAATTGTATTTATCATAATAGGAATATTTAAAAAACACAGCCTTATTAATCATCTAACATACATAAGTGGAAGTTGTACTAGAAGACTTAGGGACTTTGCTATTAGTATTAATATTTTAATATTATAATTAATATTTCAGTCCACAAAAACATAAAGTAACATCCGCAAGTTTGATTTCTACATACCACGTCTAGGGAAACACTATTTCTGACCAGTAAGTTTGTAGAATGGGTAAGTAAATTGTAGTCTTTCGCGCATATTGTAAGATGTAATCATTCTAAAAGTTTCATTAAGAAAAGCTACGAAATCGTTTACAGATCACGGTAGAGTCACGCCATGATGCATATACTTATATTACCAACGTGACACGTCAATACCAATGACACAACCAAAAAAATAAGACATCCTCAGCAGTCATAAGGTATTTTTCTTTATCGATCGAAGGCTCGATTTGCAATCAGCCTTCATACCACTGTACAAAGGGGGCAATCATCCCATAATTTAAATGATTGATTGCACGTCATTAACAAAGCTTAGTATGACGACTCATGGTGGCGAGGGGTATTTATCAAGTTTGACAAATGGTTAAAAACGTACTGAAAGGAATATCGTTAAAATGAAATGAACTGTTTACGTTTCTGTGTTGATTATTTAGTGTATTTTATGAAAAGAGAACATTCACTGGCACTTTTTCAACACAGACAATACGGCACATTATTATGCTAAGGTCCCCCACAAGTCCAGAAGCGTGCACACTCGACGAAGTACCAAGCAAGGCCTAATGCGATACGCGTTGCCGAGTACTGAGCTAAAACCGTGTGACAAGTGTTGCCACACGAGAAGAGCAAGATTTTATACAAAATAGTGTCACATTCTACTTTATTTATGATTAACCGGATCTTATATATAGCAGCATTACAGGATGTTGATATGTATTTGCAAAATATTTTAATAATACCTACAATACTTATTCACCGAAAATTAGTTAACCGAAAACAAGTTTTCTGTCTGTCTGTCCCTATGTATGCTTAAATCTTAAAAACTACGCAACTGATTTTAATGCGTTTTTTTTTAATAAATGGAATGATTCAAGAGGAAGGTTTATACGTATAATTGACGCGGGCGAAGCCGCTGGCGACGTCTAGTCGCTTATAAACGGTGAAGAGAACGCAATTATATTTGCCTGAACTACGACGAATACATTTGACGCATGAATCTGATGTAATGCGTTTACCAGTATAGGAATGATACTATTATGCAAAAACAAGTACTTAACAGGACTAGATTATGCAGCAGGCTAGCTTTTAGCACGTTAAACACAGCACAGTATTACATTGTTACAAAATTATCCAAATGCGTAGCACCACTCACAGTATTATTAGATAAAAGCATGTCTGGTACATTTGTAAGCACGAAATATGATAATTGTCACCCAAATGTATGGACTCGGACACTAGAACAGCCTAAAACGTGTCCTACATGTGTTTGTGAATTACGTTACGGAAGCATGACTTGCAATAAGGGTATGTTTGGATTTGTAGACCGTTGAATTTATAACGATTGCTTGCGATTTAAAATAAGCTAAGCGAAATGCGTGTACGGATAGGTTTAAATAATACAGGATTTGAACCTAAGACATTTGAACTTATGACAACAAAAATTACAAATTACAAAAAGGAAATGGAGTCTACTATGTATGTATGGGGACACCCTTATATTTTCCACTTTTTTAATTTTTTGTAATTTTTCCTTTATTTGTGCTGTAAGACCCTGCTTTTGGCCAAAGTTCGTGATTCTAGTTCAATGGGAACTACCATATAGGTTTTCGACCCAAAACCTATAAGGTATTTACGGTTGACATAGCATTGTCAATTTTGGTTAAAACCAAGGTCTTACAGCACAAGTAAAGGAAAAATTTCAGCAAATTTCAATTTGCTAAGTCCACCCGTTCCTGAGAAAATCGGTGGTGACACACGGACCGACAGAAAGACAGACGGATAAGAAAGTCCTTTTTTTACCTTGTGAGGCACGGAACCCTAAAAACCCAAGTGGCAAAAATAGAATGTATAAGATTTTGTTGGGATTCAACATCTTCTTTATTACAAGTATATTTATTTCTATTTCGACGAAGAATCCATAGCATATTGTTCACAAAATCAACCGATATTACAAGGAAAACATATGTACTACACAAATATTGTCTGTCATACAGTATTAAGAGCACAAACATAAATGGTACACGTTTATTGTCATCACAGCACAAGTAAATAAAGAAAATATAAATAAATAGGCACGTGTATCTCAAAACATCACTGAAATTAAAAACGGTTTCCGGAAAATCATTTTCCCGGTTGAAAAAAATATTGTAAATGATTATAATCGTATAATGCAACTCCTGCCTAAGACAAAGTGCTGTGCGCTGCACGTTTCGGCAGGCTATGTTATATCAAAACAGTGTTCCCACAAAGGGAACGCCATATACATACATATAAAATAGAACGAGTTGAATAAGAAAATGATATTAGGATCTCTACAAAAGACGCGATTTTGTCCGATTGAAAGGGCTGGGATCCAATTGCTATATGATTTTGGACACTCTGATTGAAGGTGTTATACAGATCGTAAGAGAAAAGTGCGGACGGTTATGGATTATTTATTTTGTGACCGTGAGTTTTATTGCCCGTTCTTTCTCATAGTTCTTCGCCCTTGCTTTGCGAACGTGGCAGTAAATGTAAATGTAGAGTCATTTAGTAATTATTTTATAAATTTATTATTTTGACGTTCATAAGCGTCACATTATGACCCAAATGAATAAAGGATTTTGACTTTGACTTTGATTATGGCGTGCAGATTTTCGGTGAGATACCGTACCTAATTGTTCATTTTAGTTTCGAGTTTAGATACAAATTATAATTTTAGGTTGAATTACAAAACAAGGACTGAATGTAATGTAAGATTCATTATTTCTATCAATTGCTTAATAATAATTTCGACATGCTTTAAAATTTTCAGTTAACTACTTATAATAATTTCGACACTTATTGCCTTGAAATCTTGGGAAAGGTGTTTAACAAAATAAACTTGTGAGTCTACATAGTAACCTTTACACAAATAAAACTAGGTCAATAACATTTAAAACTATAAACAAGTCCCTATTTTGTAATGCTTTATGTGTTTTATGAAATTGAATTATAAGAAATAAACCACACCAGCTTAGTATCTTGTCAATACAGTGGCTATAATGTGTTTCAAATCATATGGATACAGTAATAAAAGCTTAGAAGAAAACTTAGAAAAAGCCTTCTAATTCAATCTTGTAGTTTACTACAAGACCCCAAAAATAGCTTAATTTTCCCCAAAAAAGTTACTCCTGGCATTACAATTTAAAAGTAATAGCCTGGTTTATCGGACGCGCAAAATGTGACAATGCCAAAGCCGACACATATTAGATTCCACGGT
This sequence comes from Euclidia mi, assembly GCA_944739405.2. NCBI lineage: Eukaryota > Metazoa > Arthropoda > Insecta > Lepidoptera > Erebidae > Euclidia > Euclidia mi. Next base: position 88,470,225 of record OX123189.2, on the reverse strand, counting down.
TTATGAAAATTATATAACGTTCAACACTGTAAAGCTGCTTACCCATTATAACGAACAATATATTTTTTTAATTTGTGCACAACTCGAACAAAATATATTTTAAAAGAGGATTACCAAAGCGACGGCCGGTTGGCGCCGCGGGAGTGTAAGCGACTGCTACGCCGAAGGTTGCGGGTTCGATTCCTGCTCAAGTCAAACATTTGTGTGCATGAACATGGATGTTTGTCTTGGTCTGGGTGTTTTTATGTATAATATGTATGTATTTACAAAAAAAAGTATATAAGTATGTTTATCCATTATCTAGTACCCATGTGTGAATGTGGTAGAATATCATTTGACATTATGTCAATTATACTGCTTGTAAATTCTAATTGTAAATTCAGCAGTTGTTACATAGTTTGAATAAAATTCATAAGTTTCTACCAAGGAGCAATTTGGTTTCTACGATCATAACTGATCGATAATGCCAAACAAAATTTAAAAGGTCGTTCCTGGGACGCGTCACCACTTGCTGTGGCATTTAGATTATATCGATTTTATGCTAGGAATTGCACATGAAGCCGTCGGTCCCAGTTCTTTTCACAGTGCAACAGTTGTTCGATATTCGGGTGGAGGTGGACTCATTAAAAAGGTAAAGACGAGTTACTGAGTAGAAATTTTTCTCAAGAAACGTACATTTATTTGAGATATGAGATAATACTACGTGGACGTCAGATTTGGTGGTTTTTGGATCACAAAACGAATGTGACTATCTTATCCCTTTCATAGTTTAAATAGGACAGTACATAATACTTTCCTTTGGTTAAAAAAATGTTACAAAACCAAGCTACGTATTATCGTTCTTGCTTGAAGCCTAGCTCAGTTACACCACAATGGGCCTACACCCTTACTATCAACCGCTAGTTAAGTATGTTTGTTACAACAGACAATGGCACTGGCCGTGTGTTCGGATTAACTCGCAGGTATTCAAGTCAACCAAGATGCTTTAAAGTGTACCTGGTTATGTTTGTGTTGTATTGTTTGTGGGGCATTAGAATATAGTTCTGAATATTATGGCAATAGTCAGATGACAGGCGCTCTGTATTAACAAATATTCTGTCAAAACTGGGTAGAAGCAGTGAATATAGATTTAGATAGAAGCGCAGTTCTTAAGGATTTCGTGTGCCGATTCCAAGTGGGGACTGTCTCCAGTTTAGTTCGTTGTTGGCGCCGTTGGCGGCGCTGGCGTCGTTCTGAGTCTCTCTCGCTCTCGTAGTTAAGATACACTGGAGGAGAGAGAGGCGGCTGCCGCAGCGCAACTGCCACGCCGCCAAGCGGCAATTTCAGTCGCAGAAAGTTTGTCTTCAAAGCGCCCATATGAAATGCACCTCTCTGTACATATCTGAGCTCTTTGGTAGAAGTAAGCGGAGCCCGGGCTCTAAGGCTAAAGCCTTGATTGTATCTGGCATACGTTAGGACGAAACCAATTTCATCTGTAGTAGTGTTATTACACTACTACAGATGAAATTGGTTGTTTTTGTGTAGACAGTCGGTTCATACAGTAAGGAATATTTAAAAATGTTCTAAAATATTTTTTCAAAAACCAAGCTACACTGTAGCTTTCTACGGCGTAGCTTCCGTAGCAAAGTCAACAATAGGTACAGCTATAACTCTAGTTATAGCTGATATTTTTTGTGTACAAACAGTGAATCCCAACTAGTGTCAGCTACAAGATTGAGACTGCACACAGTAATCTTCATTTCATTAGCGTTTATTGTTTGATTGATACAAGTCAATTATAGCAAAGGAAGGATCATATCATCTATCTACACTATTGAATTGGGGTGGCCTGTAATCTTAGATGTACTTGTGAGTGTAATAAATAAATAAATAATGTTTTACACTTCTTGCAAGAAGAAGCGTTATGATTGTTTCAGGGTCTTGACTGGAGCGCACTGCGTCCGGAACTGTTGGTCGACGACGCCTAGGATTTATTCATGCACATGTTCACGCCGTGTTCACTCACTCACACCAGTGAGTCACTTACACTATACTTGGAATCACTATCAGGAATTTTTAATATCACATTTTTTATTCTACTTCATTAATTATTTTAAAAAAACAGTTTAATAAAGCAAAGCATTATGCCATCCACTTAATACAAAAATGAATACATCATAAATAAATGAAGAGATCTTCATCTGAAACCTGTTTCAATACTTTATTTGTAATCAGGTTGTATCTTAGTAGACGATTCTTGGAAGATACGACACAAGACAGTTGTCAAATTGATGTTTAATTAACTCATTACTTGATTTGTTTGGCGATACCTTTGATATTCAGCCTTTCATGACGTCGAGGAAATATCGATGTGACGTCTTCACAAGTCAGGGAGAAATCTTTGCTTCAGATTGAATTGTGATCGAGTATTTGAAGTAGTTATAAGCTGAATGTAAGCATGTATATTTTGGCACAAAATAGTGGTATTGTAGAAAATCAATTTATACATGCATAGACTCACGCCTGTTTCCCGGAGGGGTAGGCAGAGACCACGGAACGCCATTTGCAACGATCCTGAGATATCTCTCTCGCTTCATTCACTCCCATCAGATTCCTCATGCATGCTCTTCTGTTCAGGGTAACCTGTCCTGTTTTAAGGATGACTCCAATCTGGTCAGAGAACGTCCGCCTAGGTCTTCCCCTTCACCCTGTCCCATTCACACTTGCCTTGTAAATCTGCTTGGTCAATATTTCGTCATTCATCATCTCCACGTGCCAAAACTACCTTAGCATACCTTTCTCGATGCTTGTCACTACATCTTCTTTTACCCCACAACACTCTCTTATCACAATTCTTTACTCTGTCTTTCAACGACACACCACACATACTTCTCAGTGCTTTCATTTCTACAGCATTTATTCTACTTTCATGACTCTTCTGCCATACCCAACTTTCACTACCATACATAAGCGTAGGTACTAACACCCATCTATGCACAGCCAAACGTGCCTTTTTGGACACGTTTTGGCTATTCATTCACTTTATTACCTGCATTAACTCTTCTTTCAATATCTTCTACATTCTTACCATCTATTTTAAACAGCGTACCTAAATATACAAAGTCATTCAAAATCAATAAATGTACATAAATCTTATACTTACTTTGCGTGTATTAAAATAAGGAATTTAATACTCTACCCCCAAGAGGGTAAAATAGAGATTTCAAGTTTATTTGTAAATTCACTGATTCGAAGTTGCCAAAATGTGGACAAGAGTCAATTTAAATATATAAAAGCTTCGGTTGGAGGATTGGGAACGAAATCCTCAACGCTCTTTCTTCGACTCGACATGTAATTCGTTTTGGAGATTTAGATTGGTTACATTAGTACTAGTGGTGCCGCAGGGACCGAAATTCGACCTTCTTTCGTTAAATTTTCTACTGTAAGTAATGACATCTCGAAATAAAGTTTATAGTAATTTTATTTGTTTTTGCCAGTTAACTTTTACTATAGCGATAAGGATTTCTTTTCAGATAGAAAGACTTTTGGTGTGTAATCCGTTCGTTCCCCTATCACCTTAGTAGTAGTTAAAGTAGAGTAATAAAGGAAATAAGAAGAAAGCTTTATAATCAAAACAACCTGAAGTTTCAAATCAAAAGTTCCAATTTCTTATCGCCAGTAAAAAGTATTGAGAGAAATGAGCAAACATAATCAGAAAGAAACGAGACCATTTTAGCTATATCGAGAAAATTCCAACATCCCACAAATACACATTTAATTTAACGCACTATAATAACAAACAAATACATCAATTTATTTCTTCTCTACACGTTTTTAAGTACATTCTCACCTACAAAATAAAAAGAAAACATACAAAAAACAAAGCAAGATTACCCGAAAACCCAAAAAAATCACTGTGCGGTGGCAGGTTTAAAGAATGGCCGCGGTAAACACAGTATATCTCAATTTGAGGGCCAGGTCCCACTCCTAATTAAGTCATGCCGTTCGGTCAGCTGAGCTTTTACTTAATCACAATTTAATGCTTGTAGAAATCCTTAAAGTGGCGAACCACTGGATTCTGTTCGTTTCAATTGTAGGTATTTTTCTGTTGCACAGCAAGTATATACTGTATCTACTATCTTATAGCGTTATCTAAAAAGGCAGCGATAGCCGAGTGGATATACCAACAGACTGCCATGCAGAGGGTATCGGGTTCGAATCCACGGCGCGCACCAATGACTTTTCGAAGTTATGTGCGTATTGAATTGTTAATTATCGCTTGCCCCGTGCCTCGGAGAGCACGTTAAGCCGCCGGTCCCGGTTGTCATGAAGATCTTTGACGGTAGTTACAGGGCGTCAGTACCTTCTAAAATTAACTGACACTAGTCTAAACCATGGAATATCGCTATCCCATCGGGTTGCGGAGATCAGACAGGCAGTCGCTCTGTGGAAAAGCTAAGATTCAGCCAAATCCGGTTAGACTAGAAAGCGGACCCCAGATTGAAACTGGGATAAAGCTAAGAGGAGGAGGATACTAAGTATCTTATAGCGTTATGTTGTGGACGATCTAGATTGTTTTATGCGCGATTGTGGTGTTTTTAGATTACCGTATGATGCGTTGTGTTTCGCTCGTTTTTGAACGATGTATCAGATGCTATGGAAACTTATAACAAGCATTTTGGAAACCATTTTTTTTCACTGGCCTATACTGTCCCACTGCTGGGCAAAAGCCTACGCCTAATCTTTCCATGATTTCTTATCGCAGTCTCAAGCCAACTTTTGTGGTAAGCGTCTAGTTCATCTCGCCACCTCTTTTGGGGCTGGCTTCGGCGACGTCGTCCATCTTCTGGCACCACAGTGTTAAGATTTTCGCATAAAACAGCTCTTATTTTGTGCAGAGTGAAAAATGTCAAACAGAGGTTAAGTCATTCAGCAGAAATTACTCAAACTGGAGCTACGATTGTCACCTTTAAAGTATTCATGAACTACCTTCTATTTGGTAAGGCAGTTCACATTTTCGACTTCAGGTTGTTTTAGAGCGGGTTACGTGTAATTATTTTCATAGTGATCTCGTGTACCCGGCTGGTGTAGCTATTTATACTGCTCTACATTCGTTTTCGGTTTATTCCAAGATTGAGACCCTTAGCCCGAGTATTCGTATCTGTTTGAAAGTATATCCAAATGATTTTTTTTTGAAGAGGCACCAGACTCAGACTTAAACGATGCAGGCCTAAACGATTCCATTAAGCTTTCGTTTTATTCATGGTATAAAAATATGTATTCAGTAATCTAAGAACACAAAATGGGAACATCTCAAACTTCATGAATAATTTCAAACGAGCAAAATATTAAGTAAATGTTATCCCATTCTATTTAGAGAGGAATACGATTCGTCTTTGAAATGAAACAGAAATTATGATCATACTTTGTAATTTACTTGGAAGATGTCAAAACATTTGCAACGTAATAAAATTGTCGTTAAAAATGTAATATAAGCGCAAAAAATTAATACCAATGAGACTTTTGTAAAGGAAAACATTATGGCCAGTAAAATAAGGTATTTTATTTATAAATAAAATGTTAATATAGACATAATATCCCGGCTAAGTCGCGGTAAAATATGCTGACTTTAATTTGGGTGACCGCCGCGCAGCGCTTCGGGAACTACCGACACCGCGGTGGTTTATGCAAGTAGGCAGTAGGAGACGTCTTTGGGGGTGTCTTTTTTTTTTTGGTGTCGGGTTGGAAAATCCTCATGGAGTCCCTCCGCCCTGGGGGACGGGCGAAGAGACTTAGACTCTTACTGACTAAAAACCAACCGGTGTTCCTCATGTACCCGTGTGCGCCGCCAAAACACCCAGTGGCCGCAGAGGATAGGGAGGACGGCAACGCAACACCGCATCTCCTCTTCCTCTGCGGCCCCACCGCGACGCCACAAATGGTGCGCCCCCAATTGGTCGCGGGAGATAGGGCGCGCGGCAACGCAACACCGACACGCCTCTCCTCCCGGGACCGCGCCCGACTGCAAGGGACAGACAGAACTGTCTCCCGCACCCGCACCTTTAGATGCCTCCTGCGCAGGCCCCTCCAGGCCAACGCTCCACTCCCGGGATCTCTCTTAGCTTCACCGCGGGTGTCCAAGCCACAGTTACTGAGCCTTCGGGGAAGAGTCTCAGATACCTCTTCCTATATCCGTAGAAACTTTAGAGTGGTGGCAGGGACGTTTAACAAAAGAAATACCTCTTCGATATTAATTCTCACAAATTTTTACATTTATATTAATAGACTTAACCATTTGCTTCGCCCGCCATGCTTCTGGAATTACCCTATCTATTGGTGAAAACCGTACAAAATTCCGTTCGGTAGTTTTTGAGTTAATCGCGTTCAGACAGACGAAAAGGATAACAAGGAAATTTAATTTTATTATATTATGTGTTAATGTAGTAGAAAAATCTCAAAAATAAGTACCTACAATACTCAATAAACACCCGACAAATAATATTGTTTGTAGTGGATACCTACGTGACGAAATATGATAATTGTCACCAAAATGTATGGCCCGAATATATACCCGGACTCTAGAACAGCCTAAAACGTGTGCTACATGTGTAATGTTTGTGAATTACGTTACGGAGGCATGACTTGAAATAAGGGTATGTTTGGATTTGTAGACCATTGAATGTATAACAATTGCTTGCGATTTAAAATAAGCTAAGCGAAATGCGTGTACGGATAGGTTTAAATAATTCAGGATTACTAAGACATTTGAACTTATGACAACAAAAATTACAAATTACAAAAAGGAAATGGAGTCTACTATGTATGTATGGGGACACCCTTATATTTTCCACTTTTTTATTTTCTTGTAATTTTTCATTTATTTGTTCTATAAGATCCTGCTTTTGGCCAAAGTTCGTGATTCTAGTTCAATGGGAACTACCATATAGGTTTTCGACCCAAAACCTATAAGGTATTTACGGTTGACATAGCATTGTCAATTTTGGTTAAAACCAAGGTCTTACAGCTCAAGTAAAGGAAAAATTTCAGCAAGTTTCAATTTGCTAAGTCCACCCGTTCCTGAGAAAATCGGTGGTGACTCACGGACCGATAGGCAGACAGACGGACAAGAAAGTGATCTCATAAGGGTTCCTTTTTTTACCTTGTGAGGCACGGAACCCTAAAAACCCAAGTGGCAAAAATAGAATGTATAAGATTTTGTTGGGATTCAACATCTTCTTTATTACAAGTATATTTATTTCTATTTCGACGAAGAATCCATAGCATATTGTTCACAGAATCAACCGATATTACGAGGAAAACATACCTATGTACTTACACAAATATTGTCTGTCATACAGTATTAAGAGCACAAACATAAATGGTACACGTTTATTGTCATCACAGCACAAGTAAATTAAGAAACTATAAATAAATAGGCACGTGTTATATCAAAACATGAAAAGAAAAGCGATTTCCGGAAAGACATTTTCCCAGTTTAAAAAAAATATTGTAAATGACTATTATCGCATAATGCAGCTCCTGCCTAAGACAAAGTGCAGTGCGCTGCACGTTTCGGCAGGCTCTGTCATATCAAAACAGTGTTTCCACAAAGGGAACGCCATATACATACATAAATACATAAACTCACGCCTTTTTCCCGTCGGGGTAGGCAGAGACAACGGAACGCCACTTGCATCTATCCTTACAAACCTCACGCGCTTCCTCTACATTCATTACTCTGTTCATACATGCTCGCCGGTTCCGGGTGCTTAGGACCTTCCCGTTTTTCAGAACGTCACCAATTTGGTCGACGAATGTCCTACGAGGTCGGCCGCGACCGGCTTGCCCATACACGTTAGCCTCATATATTTGGTGCGTCATTCTTTCTTCACTCATTCGCTCCACGTGCCCAAACCATTTCAGCATTCCTTTCTCAATCCTTGTCACGACATCTTCTTTCAGGCCACATCGCTCTCGTATTACTGCATTCGGAATTCTATCAATCAGTCTTACCCCACACATACTACGCAGTGACCGCATCTCAACTGCGTTAATTCTGCTTTCTTGCTTTTTCTGCCACACCCAACACTCACTACCGTACATCAACGTGGGCACAAGCACTCCATTATGAACAGCCAGTCGCGCCTGTTTTGGCACATTCTGGCCGTTCATAAAGGCATGCAGCGCTCCATTTACACAGTTTCCCGCAGTCACTCTCCTTTCAATATCTCCTTCACATCTTCCATCTCTTGTAAACATGCTACCCAAATATACAAATTCTGTCACTTGTTCAATGTTTTCTTCTCCAATCGCAATATTACACTCAATCACATTTTCATCCTTCTCAAACACCATCACTTTCGTCTTTTTTCCATTCAATTTCATACCTTTCGATTCAAAGCTCTCATTCATGCAGTTCATCATTTGTTGTAACTCAGTCGCCGACGACGCCAGAATGACTTGATCATCGGCGTACAAGAGGCACTTAGCACGTAATCCTGCCATATCGATCCCGCATTCCATTTCCCTCATATCTTTCATCCATGAATAAGTTGAACAACCAGGGCGAGGCTGCACACCTCTGTCTGACACCTATAGAGATGTCAAACCAGTCTGTATAGGCACCGTTAACCCGGACACAAGCTCTGGAACCCCTATACAGAGATTTCAGAGCCCTAATTATAAAATTGTCCACCCCATACATAGATAGCACCTTCCATAATTCCTTTCTATTCACTCTATCATAAGCCTTTTCCAGGTCTATGAACGCGCAATATACCTTCTGGATATATATATTCTGGATATATATACATATAAAATAGAACGAGTTGAATATGAAATTATATTAGGGTCCCTACAAAAGACGCGATTTTGTCCGATTGAAACTGCCGGGATCCAATTGCCACATGATTTTGGATAGTCTGATTGAAGGTGTTATACAGATCGTAAGAGAAAAGTACGGACGGTTATGGATTATGGCGTGCAGATTTCCGGTGAGATATCGTAATGTTCATTTTAGTTTCGAGTTACAAATTATAAGTTTAGGTCGAATTACAAAACAAAGACTGAATGTAATGTGAGATTCATTATTTCTATCAATTGCTTAATAATAATTTCGACCTGCTTTAAAATTACGGTTAACTATCATCCTCTTAGCGTTATCCCAGTTTCAATCTAGGGTCCGCTTTCTAGTCTAACCGGATTTGGCTGAATATTAGCTTTTCCACAGAGCGACTGCCTGTATGAACTCCGCAACCCAAAGGAATAGCGATATTCCATGGTTTAGACTAGTGTCATTTTATTTAGAAGGTACTGACGCCCTGTAACGACTGTCAAAGATCTTCAAGACAACCCGATACCCTCTGCATGGCAGTCTGTTGGTATATCCACTCGGCTATCGCTGCCTTATGCCTTTATTATAATAATTTCGGCACTTATTGCCTTGAAATCTTGAGAAAGGTGATTAACAAAATAAACTTGTGAGTCTACATAGTACCTTTACACAAATAAAACTAGGTCAATAACATTTAGAACTATAAACTAATCCCTATTTTGTGATGCTTTATGTGTTTTATGAAATTGAATCTTAAACCACACCAGCTTAGTATCTTGTCAATACAGTGGCTATAATGTGTTTCAAATCATATGGAGACAGTAATAAAAGCTTAGAAGAAAACTTAGAAAAAGCCTTCTAATTTAATCTTGTAGTTTAGGTACTACAAGACCCCAAAAATAGCTTAATTATCACCAAAAAAGTTACTCCTAGCATTACAATTTAAAAGAAATAGCCTGGTTCATCGGACGCGCAAAATGTGTGACAATGCCAAAGCCGACACATATTAGATTCCACGGTTTATGAAAATTATATAACGTACAACTGTAAAGCTGCTTACCCATTATAGCGAACAATATTTTTTTTTTATTTGTGCACAACTCGAACAAAATATATTTTAACACATTTTAAAAGAGGATTACCAAAGCGACGGCTGGTTGGCGCCGCGGGAGTGTAAGCGACTGCTACGCCGAAGGTCGCGGGTACGATTCCCGCTCAAGTCAAACATTTGTGTGCATGAACATGGATGTTTGTCTTGGTCTCGGTGTTTCTATGTATAATATGTATGTATTGCCAAAATAGAAGTATATATGTATGTTTATCCATTATCTAGTACCCACGTGTGAATGTGGTAGAATATCATTTGACATTATGTCAATTATACTGCTTGTAAATTCTAATTGTAAATTCAGCGGTTGTTACATAGTTTGAATAAAATTCATAAGTTTCTACCAAGGAGCAATTTGGTTTCTACGATCATAATTGATCGATAATGCCAAACAAAACTTAAAAGGTCCTTCCTGGGACGCGTCACCACTTGCTGTGGCATTTAGATTATATCGATTTTATGCTAAGAATTGCACATGAAGCCGTCGGTCCCAGTTCTTTTCACAGTGAAACAGTTGTTAGATATTCGGGTGGAGGTGGACTCATTAAAAAGGTAAAGACGAGTTACTGAGTAGTATTTTTTCTCCAGAAACGTACATTTATTTGAGATATGAGATAATACTACGTGGACGTCAGATTTGGTGGTTCTTGGATCATAAAACGAATGTGACTATCTTATTCCTTTCATAGTTTAAATAGGACAGTACATAATACTTTCCTTTGGTTAAAAAAATGTAACAAAACCAAGCTTCGTATTATCGTTTTTGCTTGCCTAGCTCTGTTACACCACAATGGGCCTACACCCTTACTATCAACCGCTAGTAAAGTACGTTTGTTACAATAGACAGTGGCACTGGCCGTGTGTTCGGATTAACTCGCAGGTATTCAAGTCAACCAAGATGCTTTAAAGTGTACCTGGTTATGTTTGTGTTGTATTGTTTGTGGGGCATTAGAATATAGTTCTGAATATTATGGCAATAGTCAGATGACAGGCGCTCTGTATTAACAAATATTCTGTCAAAACTGGGTAGAAGCAGTGAATATAGATTTACATACAACCGCATTTCTTAAGGATTTCGTGTGCCGATTTCAAGTGGGGACTGTCTCCAGTTTAGTTCGTTGTTGGCGCCGTTGGTGGCGCTGGCGTCGATCTGCGTCTCTCTCGCTCTCGTAGTTAAGATACAGTGGAGGAGAGAGAGGCGGCTGCCGCAGCGCGACTGCCACGCCGCCAAGCGGCAATTTTTCGCAGAAAGTTTGTCTTAAAAAGCGCCCATATGAAATGCACCACTCTGTACATATCTGAGCTCTTTGGTAGAAGTAAGTGGAGCCCGGGCTCTAAGGCTAAAGTCTTGATTGTATCTGGGATACGCTAGGACGATGATAATGACACTACTACAGATGAAATTGGTTGTTTTTGTGTCAGTCATTTCATACAGTAAGTAATATAAAAAAATGTTCTAAAATATTTTTTCAAAAACCAAGCACACTGTAGCATTCTACGGCGTAGCTTCCGTAGCAAAGTCAACAATAGTTATAGGTCGGTTCACGAAAGATGACCACTGCGCAGAAATCATTTTTAGGTCCCCGTGGAGGTGCGGGGTGAGGCGCGGGTGGAGTGCCAATGGCGTGGCTCCGTTTTCCGCACGCATTCCCTAAATGCGTCAAGAATGGAGCAACGCCATTGGTGACGAATGTAAATATGCGCGACGGCCGCCATTTGTGGTCAATTTTCGTGAATTTACCTATACTAGAAGCTATAACTCTAGCTAAAGCTGATATTTTTTTGTGTACAAACAGTGAATCTCAAATTGTGTCAGTTACAAGATTGAGACTGCACACAGTAATCTTTATACCATTAGCGTTTATTGTTTGCTTGATACAAGTCAATTATAGCAAAGGAAGGGTCATATCATCTATCTACACTATTGAATTGGGGTGACCGGTAATGGTAGATGTACTTGTGAGTGTAATAAATAAATAATGTTTAACACTTCTTGCAAGATGAAGCGTCATGATTGTTTCACGGTCTTGACTGGAGCGCACTGCGCCCGGAACTGTTGGTCGACGACGCCTGGGATTTATTCATGCACATGTTCACGCCGTGTTCACTCACTTCACTCACTCACACCAGTGACTCACTTACACTATACTTGGCATCACTATCAGGAATTTTTAATATCACATTTTTTATTCTACGTCATTAATTATAAAAAAAAACAGCTTAATAAAGCAAAGCATTATGCCATGCAATACGAAAATGAATACAGCATAAATGAATAAAGAGATCTTCATCTCAAACCTGTTTCAATACTTTATTTGTAATCAGGTTGTATCTAGTAGACGATTCTTGGAAGATACGACACAAGACAGTTGTCAAATTGATGTTTAATTAACTCATTACTTGATTTGTTTGGCGATACCTTTGATGTTCAGCCTTTCATGACGTCGAGAAAATATCGATGTGACGTCTTCATAAGTTAGGGAGAAATGTTTGCTTCAGATTTAATTGTGATCGAGTATTTGAAGTAGGTATAAACTGAATGTAAGTATGTATATTTTGGCACAAAATTGTGGTATTGTGGAAAATCAATTACATACACAGACTCACGCCTTATTCCCGGAGGGGTAGGCAGAGACCACGGAACGCCATTTGCAACAATCCTGACATATCTCTCTCGCTTCATTCACTCCCATTAGATTTCTCATGCATGCTCTTCTGTTCATGGTACTTCTAACCTGTCCCGATTTAAGGATGACTCCAATCTGCTCAGAGAACGTCCGCCTAGATCTTCCCCTTCACCCTGTCCCATTCACACTTGCCTAATATATCTGCTCGGTCAATCTTTCGTCATCTAACTCTCCAGGTGCCCAAACTACCTTAGCATATCTTTCTCGATGCTTGTCACTACATCTTATTTTACCCCACAACACTCTCTTATCACATAATTTACTATGTCAGTCAAAGACACACCACACATACTTCTCAGTCCTTTCATTTCTACAGCATTTATTCTACTTTCGTGACTCTTCTGCCGTACCCAACTTTCACTACCATACATAAGCGTAGGTACTAACACCCCTCTATGCACAGCCAAACGTGCCTTTTTGGACACGTTTTGGCTATTCATAAATGCCTTCAGAGCTCCATTTACTCTATTACTTGGATGTTATTGTTACTCTAGAACGTAAGATGTTTATAATATTTGCTTGTATTACTGTTACATTTGTTAGCAAACCTAAATAAATAAATGAATTACCTGCATCAACACTTCTTTCAATATCTTCTACATTCTTACCATCTCTTGTAAACAGCGTAGGTACCTAAATATACAAACTCATTCAAAATCAATAATATACATAAATCTTATACTTACTTTGCGTGTATTAAAATAAGGAATTTAATACTCCAAGAGGGTAAAATAGAGATTGCAAGTTTATTTGTAAATTCACTGATTCGAGGTTGCGAAAATGTGGACAAGAGTCAGCTTAAGTATATTAAAGCTGCGGTTGGAGGATTGGGAACTAAATCCTCAATGCTCTTTCTTCGACTCGAAATGTAATTCGTTTTGGAGATTTAGATTGGTTACATTAGTACTAGTGGTTCCGCAGGGACCGGAATTCGATCTTCTTTCGTTAAATTTTCTACTGTAAGTAATGACATCTCGAAATAAAGTTTATAGTAATTTTATTTGTTTTTGCCAGTTAATTTTTACTATAGCGATAAGGATTTCTTTTCAGATAGAAAGACTTTTGGTGTGTAATCCGTTCGTTCCCCTATCACCTTAGTAGTAGTTAAAGGAGAGTAATAAAGGAAATAAGTAGAAAGCTTTATAATCAAAACAACCTGAAGTTTCAAACCAAAAGTTCCAATTTATTATCGCCAGTAAAAAGTATTGAGAGAAATGAGCAAACATAACCAGAAAGAAACGAGAACATTTTAGCCATATCGAGAAAATTCCAACATGCCACAAATACACATTAAATTTAACGCACTATAATAACAAACAAATACATCAATTTATTTCCTCTCTACGCGGTTTTAGTACATCCTCACCTACAAAATAAAAAGAAAACATACAAAAAAAAAAGCAAGATTACCCGAAAACCCAAAGAAATCACTGTGCGGTGGCAGGTTTAAAGAATGGCCGCGGTAAACACAGTATATCTCAATTTGAGGGCCAGGTCCCTCTCCTAATTAAGTCATGCCGTTCGGTCAGCCGAGCTTTTACTTAATCACAATTTAATGCTTGTAGAAAGCCTTAAAGTGGTGAACCACTGGATTCTGTTCGTTTCAATTGTGGGTATTTTTCTGTTGCAAAGCTTATAGATACTGTATGTTATATGGTTATGTTTTGTAGAATGTAATGAACTGTGGTATATTGAATCTACCTGATTACTGGAGAGAGAAATGAGATATTGTGGAGACTTATTACAAGTATAATCGATTTTAAACTTTAGCGATTTGTATACATCATCATCATCAGCCTTCAACAGTCCACTGCTAGACTAGGCCTCTCCTTTGAAAGGAGGAATTGGCCTACTATACCACGCTGGCCGAACGGGTTGGTATAGGGTTTGTATCAAGTTTTCCTTCTCTTACAGTGGTGTTCTCTGCATAATATGCTCCCTCTGTCGGCTCTTACGACACCCATGGGATGATATGGGGTGGTGACATTCCGTATTCTTAATCCACCACACGGAAAATTGTATACATCATACAAAATAAATTAGCAGGTCTTATTCGCGTACAATTAACTTATTTAAGGTATACATACCTACATATTTGTTTACGACGTTTCGCTCGTCTTGCACCGAGCGTCGTCGCGGAGAGTCTCTCCGCGTTTAAGAACCGCTAATTTATTTTTTATGATGTATTACAAGTATTTCAGTAACCAATGCATCTCTTATATTAAGCATAGAAAAAAAGTCATATGAACAAACAGAAATAAAGTAATTCAGCAAGAATTACAAAAACTGTAGTAACGATTGCCATACGCCTCTGCAGTAGGTACCTCTGTTGCACTTTTTTAGGCAAAATCGAGATAAGCTGAACTACCTTCTGTTTGCCAGGGTATGTCACCTTTATTTCGACGTCAGGACGTTTGTGCGTGAGTTACACCGGCCGTTGTCATTGGATGACTCTCTACTGTAGATACATTTATTTTCGATTTATAACGCGAATGATTTTTATTCCTAAATATTTGTATCAATTTGAAAGTATATAAAAAGACATTTAAGAGCCATCAAATATAAGACTCAGACTTCGGCCTAAACGATTTCATTAAGCTTTCGTTTTATTCATAGTATAAAAATATGCATTCAGTAATCTAAGAAAACAAAATGTGAACATCTCAAACTTCATGAATAATTTCAAACGAGCAAAATGTTAAGTAAATGTTATCCCATTCTATTTTGAGATGAATACGATTCGTCTTTGAAATGAAACAGAAATTATGATCATACTTTGTAATTTACTTGGAAGATGTCAAAACATCAGCGACGTAATAAAAATGTCGTTAAAAATGTAATATAAGCACAAAAAATTAATACCAATGAGACTTTTGTAAAGGAAAATATTATGGCCAGTAAAATAAGGTAGGTATTTTATTTATACGCGGTGGGTTATGCAAGTAGGCAGTAGGAGACGTCTTCGGGGAAGAGTCTTTTTTTTTGTATCGGGTTGGAGAATTATGGAGTCCCTCCGCCCTGGGGGAAGGGTGAAGGGGACTGTCAGACTCTTACTGACTAAAAACCAACCGGTGTTCCTCATGTACCCGTGTGCGCCGCCAAAACACCCAGCGGCCGCAGAGGAAAGGGAGGACGGCAACGCAACACCGCTTCTCCTCTTCCTCTGCGGCCCCACCGCGAGGCAACAAATGGTGCGCTCCCAATTGGTCGCGGGAGATAGGGCGCGCGGCAACGCAACAACGACACGCCTCTCCTCCCGGGACTGCGCCCGACTGCGAGGGACAGACAGAACTGTCCCCTGCACCCGCACCTTTGGACGCGTCCTGCGCAGGCCCCTCCAGGCCCACGCGGAGCGTCCACTCCCGGGATCTCTCTTAGCTTCACCGTGGGTGTCCAAGCCACAGTTACTGAGCCTTCGGGGAAGAGTCTGAGATACATCTTCCTCATCATCAACCTTTAACAGCCCACTGCTGGACTAGGCCTCTCCTTTGAAAGGCGGAATTGGCTTACTATACCACGCTGGCCAAACGGTTTGGTATAGGGTATGTTCAAGTTTTCCTTCTCTTACAGTGCTGTTTTCTGCATAATTATGGTCCCTCTGTCGGCTCTTACGACACCCATGGGATGATATGGGGTGGTGACAATCCGTATTCTTAATCCATCACCACACGGACAGATCACTCTTCCTATATCCGTACAAACTTTACAGTGGTGGCAGGGACGTTTAACAAAAGAAATACCTCTTCGACATTAATTCTCACAATTTTTTACATTTATATTAATAGACTTAACACGTTGCTTCGCCCGCCATGCTTCTGGAACTACCCTATCTATTGTTGAAAACCGTACAATGAATTAATCGCGTTCAGACAGACAAAAAGGAAAACAAGGGAATTTAATTTTGTAATGTTAAATAAATGTAGTAGAAAAATCTCAAAAATAAGTACCTACAATACTCAATAAACACCCGACAAATAATATTGTTTGTAGTGGATACCTACGTGACGTGATAAACACACCAATCTATTTCTGTACAAACTCATGCGATTCAGACATTATGCAACTAGCTGTCTTTTTTCGCCAGACAGGTGTGTGACTCCGTGGCGCAACGGTAGCGCGTCTGACTCCAGATCAGAAGGTTGCGTGTTCAAATCACGTCGGGGTCAACTCCCACTTTTTACTACATTTTAGCGAAAGCTAATATTTTTATTTTTCTTGTGACGTTACATATGACTTGGCTTTTTTGCTGTGTAGTCACGAACTCATTAAATGCTCAGTAGGTGGTATATGTGGCAGCATTTTTCTCACGAAAAGTTAATTAAATGGGCGTGTACGTGTATATTACATTAGAGGGGAGTAATATGCAACTCACTACGCAGTATTCTTCTTTGATTCCATCACTAAAGTATGTTTATAGCCGACTAGGTTTGGGTTTCGTTTTGGAAGAGTGTGGGTTGAATTGTCTCGGAAGTGTTTTGAGTTCAGGGACCGCTTGCTATGCGTCATTAGGCCGACGAAGCTCCGTTTCCACGTGGGTCTCTCGAAGTGACTGACAATCAGAATGACTGAGCCCTCCACCGACAAACGGCGGGCCAATCCCAACGTCTTTACGACTAAATATGCCAACTAAGATACTCTCATGACCATACAGGACGTCGTGGAGAACATAGTAGCTTTAGTGAGTAGATCCCGTTATCTAGAGGAGAGTCTCATTTACTTCCTGCGCCAGCTCCAAAATTGGCTGAAGGGATAGCCCGCATTTGGATTTCTACCTCAAGAGCAAAAAGGGTTACTGGGTTAGAAGGACCCCAGATGTAGTAAAACTTTGCATGCGAGTCTACTTTCCTGAATGCCAGGTTAAACTGAACCTTAGGCGTAATAAATTAATAAGTAAGTTTTTTGCAATGTGCAGTGATATAGGTATAACTCGACTCTCCGATTCATCCAAACGCGCGGCACCTAAGCACACAGTATCAAAAACTTTTATTCGTTAAAATTATGAAAAAAGGGGCTGCTAAATTTTTCTTCTGATTATCACTAATTACAACGGGGTGTCGACAGTTTGCAAGTTTCAGGAGGGGGCGTTACAGTTCAATAACCTCCAATAGACGGATTGACGACGAGCGTGACGTGTATTTTTTTATTTAGGAGATGACAAGAGTTTTTAATTTTATGACTTTGTTTTATGTTTTTTTTTTTGGGTGTCGGTGTTGACGCTATGAATGAGACATAATATATGTGATCTGAATGAAAGGGGCTGGGCAGGCCTACTCATGATTTGAAAATTTTAGTAAAAGTATAGAAGATCATAGTAACGTAAATAAACCAAATCAAAACTTTGTATAACATAGGTAAGAATCATGACATAAATAAAAAATAAAACTGCTTTGCCTTGCGATCAATGGCGTACTAATAAAGAAAGTACACAATATAAACTTGAATGTCGACCACAAACAATTCAAAACATTTTGTAACTAAAATAGATTTATAGTCAAATCTACATATTTAGGTTACCAAATATCGAATAAACCTGACGAAAGACTGACCAAGCAGATATATAAGGCAAGTGTGGATGGGACAGGACGAAGGGGAAGACCTAGGCGGATGTTCTCTGACCAGGGGGGCGATTCAGAATCGTTCAATATCTCATTTGACATTCGATTCCGTTAATTGTCAAACGGGCTACCTCATTTTTTGTCAAAACTATCGCATTTCCTATCAATTTTATGCATTCAGTATGAAGTAAATAAATAAATAAACCGAATTCAATGAATATTTGTTCAAAATATCTCTGATAGGCGGCTAAAAGCCGAGGACAATAATTTGACATATCGTACGATTACTTGTCGTGACATCCTGAATCGGCCTGCTGATTGGAGAAATCCTAAAAACAGGACAGGTTAGAAGTACCCTGAACAGAAGAGCATGCATGAGGAATCTGATGGGAGTGAATGAAGCAAGAGAGATATGTCAGGATCGTTGCAAATGGCGTTCCGTAGTCCCTGCCTACCCCTCCGGGAAACAGGCGTGAGTCTATGTATGTATGTATGAATACTACCATTTCATCAAAAATAAGATCTGATTTGAATTCTACGTACCAGTACAGTTGCATTGTCTCGTGTAATAGAGAAACGTATGTGTATGTTCAGCAACATTAAAGTTTGTCTGTAAGTACCCTTTTCAAAGTGAGAAGAAGCCCGTGCCCAACAGTAGAACAGTTTATATACAGGGCTGATGATGATGAGAATATAAATATCTTTATAGTCTCCAAATACTATGGATGTCTTGTAAAAACGAGATGTTATAAAAAGTTACAAAAAGTGTCCCCACACAAGAAGGTTGAAGATTGATTGCTACTATCTGTATCAGAAAGCGTCTTTATTTTGAAAACCGTTATTGAGTTAAAAAAGTCTTTCAACATATTTACCCAGATAAACGATTGTGGGAATTAGGACAAAGTGCACGAACTCCTTTATCTGTTTCAATGCTGTTAGTGCAATATCTATAGCTTATACAAGTCTTGTATAGAGTACAATATTCTGATTAATTTTCAACTCTTATGTATAGTGTCGTTGCGGGTTCCAAGGCAATTTAGGTTCCAACCCCTCTGGATAAACCTTAGCTTTCAGATAAGGAAATATAAACAAAATTTGTTATCTCACAAATGAATGTAACTGTGATGATCTACGGCGCTGAGACGTGGTCGCTAACTATGGGCCTTATCCAAAAGCTCAAGGTCACTCAGAGGGCGATGGAAAGAGCTATGCTTGGAGTTTCTCTGCGAGATCGGATCAGAAATGAGAAGATCCACAGGAGAACCAAAGTAACCGACATAGCTCTCCAAATAGCCAGGCTGAAGTGGCAATAGGCAGGGCACATAGCGCGAAGAACCGATGGCCACTGGGGCAGGCGGGTTCTGGATGGCCTGTGGCGACCACGTACCGGACGACGCAGCAGGAGTAGGCCTCCCGCAAGGTGGACCGACGATCTGGTTAAGATCGCGGTGCGCGGTTGGATGCGGGCTCAAGATCGGTCTGTGTGGAGACCCTCCGTCAGTGGACGTCTCTATGCTAACATGATGAATGTAACAGACACTAATCAGGCTGCGGTGAAATTGGGCCCTTAGTGGCAAAACTTAGTGCTTTCTATGGTCCACTACTAGTCAAGCAGGCTATACAGCTGATACATCTGTGGCAATAAAGGCAGGATTAATCTCAAAGAAATGCTTCTGCCAAACAAAACATAAGAACCACTTCACCCTATACGACAAATGAATAAATTCGTTCAATAAAAAAATATTCTTCAATCCATTCATAACAGTACCTCACAAAGGTTGATCGATAATGAATAAGCATTGCATGTTTATTCACTTTTCTTTCACGAACGTAGCTTTGTTGCGATTCCATACAAAAAGCTGTTTTTAAAACCCAGAGCTATTGCCGTTGAATTCTTTCACGCAACATTTTATAAGAAAAACTGCTCTGCTGAAAGGTTTCGAACGTTTACTAGAAACCGCGTTTGAAAGCCATTCGTTTGATTTTGTAAGAATTTGCAGTTGATTTTTATTTTTCAGCTATTTCGTAGTACTTCTTTGAAGGTAGTTTTCTGAGTCTGGTGTTGGTGCAACAGGTTTGAGAAAGAAACAGTTTATTTAAATATAATTCACAGTTTATTTGAAGAAAAGCTAGTGGTTTGTGTGATGTCAGATAGCTAGTCTTCTACTACAAAAATGTATCTTCCTTCTTTTCCGTGTTAGTATGTGGCCAATTATTATTATTATTTATAATAATATTTAGGTTAGAAGTGCCCTGAACAGAAGAGCATGCATGAGAAATCTGATGGGAGTGAATTAATCAAGGGAGATATGTCAGGATCGCGCGATCGTTGCAAATGGCGTTCCGTAGTCTCTGCCTACGCCTCCGGGAAACAGGCGTGAGCCTATGTATGTATGAATGTGGCGAACTCTCGTGTTGGAATTTACAGACCGCTTAAAGATCTCCGACATAGCCTAACGAGTCTTGTCGTCAGAACAAGACTCATTAGGCATTAGAAACAGGAGTTACAGCTAGCAGTTACGTCCTCACCAAAACACAGTAGCGCTCTGATGTAGCTATCACACGCGGTCACCTATCAAAGTAGTGACCTGTGTTACTTAACTTTTGCCGACCTTTTACAAACGGCAAGTTAAAACACGCTACTCAAAAAATGATGGTACTAAGCACAACCAAGCTACAAGTTACTCACTATCGACCATATTTTAAAACTATGTACTAATCTTATTAAGTTTGCAGTGTAATTATCTGTATAAGTATTATAATATTTATGAAAAAATGTTTTCTTTGGACACCATCTGTCGGAACCTAAAAATTCATGGCGAAATGTGGATGTCATATTACACCTCTGCCTACCCCTTAGAGGCTATAAAAAAGGTCTATAAAAAATATATATAAATAAAAGAAGCGTCTGTGTCTGGATGCGTTGGAACTATTATTGAATTTAAGTCAAAAGCGATTTTATGACTAATTAATTGTATAGGTTCAATCATAATAGCATGGAATTTCAGTTTTCTACGAATCTCTAATAATAGGGAACTGTTTATAAGGTTCTCAAATAACTGGAATGCTTCGTAGAAGTTTGGCAAACTATTGGTATTAAAATTAAGTTGGATATTAGGTTACACTTGTTAAAACAATGTGGTTGATATCCTTGTAACTTATTTGGGTGGGTCTTTCATGTAATTATTGCGATTTAAACTGATACGGAGTTAGTCTTATCACTACATCGTATAAAACAAAGTCTGTCTTCTGTCTGTCTGTCCCTATGTATGCTTAAATCTTAAAAAATACGCAAAGGATTTTAATGCGTTTTTTTTTAATTGATAGAATGATTTAAGAAGAAGGGTTATATGTATAATTGACGCGGGCGAAGCCGCTGGCGACGTCTAGTACTATCTATATTAAATTTATCGTACAACTAAAGGGTTTGAACTGCCTCCGTGGTTCAGTGGACAGTGTATGCAACTGCTGATCGGACGTCCCGGGTTCGATTCCCGGATCGGGCAAAAGTGTTACTGGGTTTTTCCGAATTTTTAGTAGCAGCACGAAGTCTGGTGATGTGCCCTGTAACGGCAATAGGCTTGCCCTCTAGTGTGTGGGACCCTAAGATTCATGGCGAAATGTGGGTGTTATATAACAGCTCTGCCTAACCCTTCGGGGATACAGGTGTGAATCTATAAAAATAATTAAAGTAAGTTTGTTTATTTCCTTATTTGGTTTAACGCGCTAATCTAAGGAACTGCGGGATCGATTTGAATTATTATTTTTCTGTTGGAGATAGCCTATTTATTTAGAAAGGCTACACGGGTTGTAAGCCACAGGTGTAGAGCAGTAACCCTTTACATAACATACCTACATTGTTTGTTTGTTTTTCGTATGAGTGTGTGGCCAACTCAAGTATCGGAGTTTTCACACCGCCCGAAGGACTCCGAAATGGCCTTACGATTCTTATCCTAAGACAGGAACCGGGACCGAAAGCTTTACGTGCCCTCCGAAGCACGGTACCGCTCAGATGTAAATACCACACACGGTCACCCATCCAAGTTGTGACCTGTGCAAGCGTTGCTTTGCCGATCTGTTACGAACAGCAAGCCAAGTCTCGCTATGAGCGCTACAAGACCTAGATACCTGCATAACATAACATGTATGTTATGTTTACGGCTACTTACTACTACTAGATGAAAGTCTTAGAAAATACCGGGTTACGCTGGGACGATAACAACTTACTTTTTTGTAACATTTAAATCACAGTTTATTCGTATAGAAAAGTGCGTGGTAATATAAATGTTTGTAGGCTTAAAAGACAATATACAACTTATGTTATAGACCATGAAAGTTTAAATTCATACATCGAAAATATGTCCTCCCGACCGATTTCGGCCACAGCGGCTTGTCTATATATGACACTTGCCAACTGCGTGGGACATATTATAGCGCATAAGTGTGTGCGCATATAAAAGTGCACTATTTATTCCCTCACTCTCATAGTCCGATGGGACGCAACATGCGACACGACCAGAGAGAGTTTGGGCGCAGGACCAATGGCATAACGCGCTTTCCGAGGCACGGGGGTGTGACACCGCCAACTCCCTGACTCCGAACTTTCTATTGGATAATTCCTAACAGAAAAACCCCAAATCACTTTTTGTTTGATCCGGCAATCGAACCCGAGATATCATGATCCGCAGTCGTTAACACTAACGTAGGACCACAGAGACAAAATTACTCATACATATATGAGTAATTTTGTTGACTTATTCGGAAGCATAGGGTTCCCACCAAGAACTTAGGGTCTCAAGCCAACCTCACCTGCAAGCGGTGCACCTGCCGATCAACAGACGAGGCTCTGGCAAACAAAATAGCCCGATAAGCGGCAATAGGCTCGCCACCTATTACGTGGGATCAAAACACTGGCGAAAAGTGGACGTTCAATATGCCTCTGCCTACCCCTTCGGGGAAACAGGCGTGAGTCTATGTATGTATGTATGTATTCGGCAGCGATCCTGAGTCAACTCCACTAAGCGCCGATCTTCAAGTCTGAACCCAGTCATCAAAGTCCCTGAGGCAAAATTACACGACATGAATTAAAATAATTCGCTTTAAGTGGGGTGCTTAAGGATCGTATCTCATTTCTATTTATTGGCAGAGTACTGTGTTGCGTGCAAACTGACTCGCGATTGCCTTTACACACGGCACGGTATTTTGTACACTGCATGGTGATTGTGAAATATCGTATTGAAGTTTAAGTCTTATAATTTTAAGTTTTGTTGAGCATTGAAAAAGCACCGATTAGCTTAGTGGATTTTACAAGTTAGTTGGTCATCCAACAGACTGCTATGCAGAGCTTATTATAGAGCTTTATGCTTGTTTCCATTCCATGTCGCACACCACTGACTTTTCGAAGTTATTTGCGTATTAAATAGGTATTTATCGCTTGCCTCGTGCCTGAGAATAAGCAGAACCAAAACGGAATATATGTTCTGTGACTTCGGCGGTCTCTCCAGTCCTATACCGGTTACACTCGGCGGTACACCTCTACCAGTATGCTCCGATTTACGCTACCTAGGTTCACTCCTGCAAGATGACGGTGAAATTGATCGGGATGTTTGGCAAAGAATCAACGCAGGATGGATGAAATGGCGACAAGTCTCAGGCATAATATGCGACCACAAAATGCCTTTGAAATTAAAGGGCCGCATGTAGGTATAAGTTGATTAAAAGGCCTGTCGTACTGTATGGAGCTGAGTGTTGGGCTACAAAGAAGATGTATGAGAAACGATGGCATGTGGTAGTGATGAGAATGTTACGGTGGATGTGTGGAGTGACAAAAATGGACAGAATTAGGAATGAAAGACACTGAAAGAACAATCCCTTGGTGTCTCTCATTTGGTCTGCCTAGTTTCCTAGTTTAGTAATAAAAAATATATCAAGGCCTTAATTGAAATTCGGTAACAATTAGCTAGATGCTAAAAGTTGACGTTCGAAAAGTATAAAACCAGTTCTCTTGCTGCATATGCCTATAGTTTTCGATTTTAAATACTACAAATATAAACCTTTTTAATAAACTTAATTATTATCAGAACTGACAAGAAATATCAAATGACTAAATGCAGTACATCATTTTAAAATATCTTGATGTCACCCCTCTATATGACGGCACACCTTGCCAAATATGCCACCAAACAATTGCATTAAGTCGTCACCGTATCAAATGACAATGCAAACATGAAGCTCTCGGAGTATATTAATAGGGGAGGCTGTGATTCATCAATCGAACACCCTTTATTTGGCATGAGACTTGAGGGTCTTGAGACGAGCATGTCAACTTCTACTAAATGGTGTAGTTTCATTTGAATCCGCTGACTTTGAAATCATTGCTCTATATATAGTTCTTTTTTTAATTAACACATAATTATAATTTTCTACCTCAGATGCAAGCAATTGGGAAATATGTCCTTTCAAACAACAATATTTTTAAAAATAATTTAGTAAATTACGGATTTCTGAAGTTGCAAACCTAAAATACAAGCGAATAGGAACTTCATCCGTTTTTCAAAATTGTTTATAAATTACAGCAAAAGTAAACTAATTGTTTAGTTTTATATACCTACTATATGTTCCCCTTGGTTTCCCTTGCTTATATCTCGACAACATCACTGTAAGGAGTTCACACAAATATGCACAAAAATACAGTGCACTACCACGAGTAAATTATCAATATGACATACGAATTCTGATACTATCTACCTATTTGTTCACCGTATATGGACCAGCTAGCCAAGCTAGCGACTATGCATACAACTAAAACACACGTATACTGTCCTTCAAAGTATTTTAAATTCAATATTCATAAGTATCTTCATTACTATTGAAAGCTACTTATTTTTGCTACTTACCAAAGTAAGACAGCCACGTATTTTAATAGCCTTTCCTATTAAACCGTATAATATTCGTTACCCAGGAGAAGCTGCCAACAAAACTATTCAGGATCAGTTTCGCCTGCTCAGCGTCTTTACAGATGCCAAGAAATTTTCTAACGTCTTGACTAGACAGGATGAGATTCAAGATAAGACTGAATATTTTGCTGGTTTGTAAGTGTCGTAATAATTGTGCTGTGTGTCTGATTTCTGATGGCGTAGATATTTTTGTTGACTGATAGTTTTTATCGTGCTTGCCGTGAGACGGGGAAGTCATTGCTGCCAGTTTCTTGATTCTCATTTACTATTGGGTAATTCTTAACATAAAATTCTAGGAATCAAACTTCTGAGTTGGTTTCGGATGTTTCTTCTTTGACACTGAGGAAGGATACATCAGCCTCTCTAGCTTAATTTATAAACCTATGGACAAATAAATGATTTGGATTGGATTTTGAGACCTAATGCTCTGTAGTCACTTATATTTCCACTTGATCAGATTCAGTTTAGCCTACATGGACAACCGAAATAGTCGATTTAAATAAAACATTAGGTATAAACTTAAATCCTTGATATGTATAAAGTAGTAGTTCATATACATCATCATTAAGTTTCGTACCAACATTAAAGGGTTATTCAGCTTAATATCACATCGAATTCCATCGTTTCGGATAATCCCCGTGTGCAATTTTATTCCGCCCGTCCGCCGCGAGGTTTGTCTGGCTAAGTGAATTAAATGCTAACATCGGAACACGGTTTTCATATAAATGCTGTCTTTAATGCTAGGCTGTCAGAACTAACCGATGCGTTCAATGAATAGTTATTAATGTGTTATGTCGGATTATAAATTTTAATTGTCACTATGCCTTTTCATTTCAAAGCTGTTGTAAGGGGCAGTTTAGGAAAATATACGGAACAAAACTGCGGCAATTCTATGCCAACCCGTCGCCCGTGTAGTATAGTGGGCTAAATTGTCTACACGACGACGGCAAAAGGCTGACGATGATAAAGTTAATCCATGGTATTATTTCAATTTGCATTCTAAACGCCATTGCTGTAAATTATATTCCGTAGCGTTTTATGTATGTAAAAATCATAGTTTAGAAGACATTTTGAAGCATATAACAGCAGTAATAGCCTAGTAATGAGACCAACGGACTGCTACGCAGAGGCTACGGCTTGCACCAATGACTTTTCAAAGTTATGTCCGAATGAAATTGCTCACTATCGCTTTCTAAACCGTGAAGGCAAACATGGTGAGGCAACCTGCATGTCTAGTTCTCCAAAAAGTTCTTGAAAGACAAGTGAAGTGTTGGCCAACGTTGTAGACTATGGCCTTATCCTTCTTATGATTAGAAGACCTTGTGCTCAGCAATGATACAAATTATAAACAAGGTTGATAATGATAATAATGAAGCAGAGTCCATGCCGTTTTATTTCGCAATTACTATTCATATTTTAAAAATATCATTTTGAGGTAAACTGAATAACTGTCTCCTGACTCCATCGTAGCATAAAATCTCTTTATTCAACCCAAAAATCAAACCTAGGACCACACTTCTCCATTAGCAACTACACACATAGACCAATATCATAAAGTGAAACTTCAAGGCAATACCCATTTGTCTCCATTACCTGAGAAACTACAATACAACCTTATATTATTAAAAGCACTCTAAGGTACATATTCTCTTTAAGTATATCTAAAACCGCGCAGGGAGTGCTGTTGTGGACCCACAATAATGATATTTACTCAGACTACAACCTATTCAGCTAAAACAGCATATGACACACATGAATGTCAATGGAATTTAAATGTTATGTTGTAAGGAGTATGGTTGAAGTTTGGGTGGTGGCTTGGAAGGACAGTTTAGGTCATTCTTGCACCACTTGGCACTTTAAAGATTTCTTGAAGAAGGAACTCTACAATTTACTTGTTTGAAATTCATTCTGACGGTTGAAGTTTTTTTAGAGAAGTAAATAAAAGTTTTAATACTTTAGATTGGCGTTGAAATATAAGATTCGTTGACGCTTTTAGTGAGTGTCGCCATTTTAATAAAATGGCCGGCGTATTGCAGTGATTATATGAGTTTCTGTTTTGTTTGGGTAACAATTTTGTTGTTGACAAGTGAAGTTTATTAAATGAAAATTTATAAAATAATTGGATTCATATTAAGTGCAGTCCTGGTATTTGTTTTGGAAAATAAGTACATTCAATATTAACGTAAAACAGATTAACGGTTTTGTTTCATTTAATAAAATTGCTATTCTTTTAAATAATATTTCTGTTATGTTGCTTGAAGTCTGATATGAACTGGATTCAGATTTAGTGTTTTTGTCTCATTTCAAAGTCCTATTATAAATGATGCATATCCTAAAATTCTTTTGATTTTGAGTCTAGTTGTAGACGGACTTAAAATAAATTATTTGACACTGACACAAATAAATCTTAATTAGCTTTTCACATTTTTAATATTGTAATTGTTTACACTTATTACTCACTGATTATGCAAAAATATTCAAATAAGATAAATATCTTTTATTAACTACTTACTTATCACACGACACTTCAAACAACAGAACTGACTTATACATGAATTTTGTTTAATTATACTTCAATCATATCTATGAAAAACATAGTATAAATACACCTGACTTTCCTCTGCAACGGCAATTATTCATAAAAAAACAGCTATACCGGTAGTGACACATCAACCGGCTATTATCCTGTCAGGAACCGGAAGTGGCGGTTGTGACGACGGCTAATGACATCCGGCCAACGTAAATGACGCGTACAATGGCTAGTTAAAGCCTCCGCAGTATGATAATGAAAAAATACGAGATTTTGATGTAGATATTGTGACTAAATAATTAAGAAATCTTTATAAATAATTTATAGCTTATCTTTAAACAGAAGAACGTAACATAACTTCACGCCTTTATCCCCGAAGCGGTAGGCAGAGGTGTATTATAGACCCACACTTCGCCCGTTATGTTTCGGTCCCAATGTAAATAATAGGGGAAAAAGGAGAATATTTCTGGCAAGGATATTGAAGCTCTCGTAGTAATTAACATTTGATTTTAATTGTGTTTTAAGATATGTTCGTTTGTTTTGAGCATCCGATATTTTCTGTTGTTATCAGTAAACATGGATGCAACAGTGTTAAAGTAGGCTTCTGGCTTAATATCGTATATTTGAAGTAAAATTATATAAGTAAATGATGTTTTTTGGAATCGCCACCACATCATTAGATGTCTTTCATGTCGTTAGATACTATTTATTTATTATGTTTAATTTTATTGTCTTGTACTCAATCAGTTGGATCGGTGGTTGTATTTCAAAAGGTATCACGTCAATTAAATATGGGTACTACATTTGCATTTCTTCACACGTTTTCACAAATTTATGCTATATTTAATGATCTGGAAAATGGAGGTAATTCGCGTTCATGGTCAGTATACCAACAGATTGTTAATTTTATTACTGCCGGTTCGTATACCGTTGTCGTCATGCTCACTAAAATGTCATTTCTTGTGGTGGCGTCGTGTGTCGGGTCATCCCTGTCCCTCTGATATGGCGAGAGGGATGATGGCTGGCACATGCGTCATACTCGTGAACGGGTGCTACTTGCGATGACTGGTCGATGGCGGTCTTATGGGCTGGTATAATTTTTTATTTATATTTAACTTCATCATTTCCATCATGGTTCTGAACATTTGCGCGGATTGCCTGCATTGTTAGGTGCATAATGTAAGTGGATGCTCCTGTTTCACCATGTCTATGTTCAGGAGGCTAACTAAATGAACATCAAAATTTAACTTGATTATGCTTGAGTATCATGTAAAGTAAATATATACAAGTAACATAGAAGGTATAACAGTTGCAGCACCTTACAAAAGTTTAAT
The DNA here is from genome assembly GCA_944739405.2 of Euclidia mi. Taxonomy (NCBI): domain Eukaryota; kingdom Metazoa; phylum Arthropoda; class Insecta; order Lepidoptera; family Erebidae; genus Euclidia; species Euclidia mi. Next base: position 88,441,243 of record OX123189.2, on the reverse strand, counting down.
TGTTATGTATTATTAAAAACCTGGCGATGAAAAAGAGTGACCGTGAGTTTTATTGCCCGTTCTTTCTCATGGTTCTACCTATTGCATTGCGAACGTGGCAGTAAATGTAGAAGCATACAGTAATAATGTTTAAATTTGACGTTCATAAGTGTCACTTTGTGATCTAAATGAATAAAGGATTTTGAGTTTTGAGTTTGAGTTTGAGTTTAAAGATACGAGTATAATTATATCGAAGTAGAAAATTTGTAAGTAATATTTATAAATTGGTTTATTGAAAAAAATACTTTACAAAATTACCAACACTTTTTACAGAAAATCCGATTTCTTGCTACCTAAGATTTTCAATAATGTATAAAAAGTACCAAACTATGTTTAAATGTGGTCTACGCTTTCAATAAGTTTAAATATTTTTAATAAGGACATTGATTGACATCAACGAGTAAAATATTTGATAACTTAAGAAATTAGACTAAGCACCCAAAAGTTTTTATGACCACCCTTTCCCAGCGGAACTCAAACTTTCAACAAATTATTTTATATTTATTCATTCAATAACAAAGTGCGTAAACTTTCAAATCTTAATTATTCATAGCCGTCATCCCGTTACAAGGTTTTAGGTAAGGCGTTCATTGAAATTTATTATTAATTATGATCTCAATGTTTGAGAAACTGTGCTCTGTGATGGTAAATTACCAATTTGTTTGATAAATAACGACTTTTCTGTTTAAAATTTAACTTACAGCTCTTGTGCGTTTGTGGGACAATAGGAATTTAGTATTTGGGATAATTTACGAGGATTTCCCGTTGTGGATTGTGGATTTGATTGTTTTGAAGCAGTCTCTAAACACAAGTACTTGATTTAGTGACAGCAATTTTCTTTGGAAATGTTTTTTCGAGATGATTGAACTAGATGACTGTAACAGTCATGTCATTACCACGACTGGTGTAACCTATGGCGAAACGTGGAACGACGACGCTTTGTGAATGTTTCTGAAAAAACAACTGAATAGATTTTTACAAGACTTGCAATTAGATACCTCATGCATCAGGATAAACCATTTGTGCGATAACCGACATCCACGCTGGCGGCAACTGGGCTAATAGCTAGTGCTTTTTATTTTTTATAGTCTCACGCCTGTATGTCCGCTAAGGTGTAGGCAGAGGTGTAATATTACACCCACATTTCGCCAAGAAATTTTTCAGTCCCACGTAATAGGAGGCTAGTCTATTGCCGTTGCCGTTGCCGGGCACATCACCAGACTCCGGGCTGCTACTGAGAATTCGGAATAACCCACTAACACTTTTACCCGACCCGGGAATTGAACCCGGGATCTCTGATGAAAGTGTGGACGCAGACTCTAACAGCAATACTGCGTGGTAGAAATATTCTTTTTAAATGACGTAGGCTTTTTCTCTTGTCTATCTTTGTAAAACGTGCACTGTCACTCTCATATATTTTCTTTTGCTATGGCCTTATGTTGTCTGCTTATTTATATTAATTATTATAGTAATATACACTATTCAAACTGTCTCTGATATTAATTATTAATTACAACAGGTTATGGGCCCAGACATACCTGCCGTGTAAAGTAATATTTGTATTTTGAGCGATATTCAAAAAGTACAATTACGAAAGAAAATGTCGAATATAATTTCTCTTGAAGTTACCGTGTTCGAGTGAAGAATTTTCTTTTCAGCTATTTACGTCACTGAATATTGGGTTAACAGAGCTGTAAGTAAGTAATTTATAAATGTCGATTGAGTAAGACAAGCTTAAAGTACACAATAGATTCGGAAAATATGCAGAGACATTTGAAGATGGCGGATGAAAATTTTTCTTATTTAAAGAACTAATAAATACCAATAGGTATCAGTCGAAGAATATAATGTAAGAAAAAATAATTAATTGAAAATTACTTGTAGAAAATGAATGGTTGGTCACAATTTTGAGTTGTCAGAAACGGATAGAGGCCGATAACACAGATTACAAGAAGTGTTAATGATAATGGACCAAGACTGTTCCGGTATGAAGATTAGTGCTAATTTAGTAATAAATAAATTACTATGGGAATTCAAAATATCAGACACTACCGAACTTTATACAAACACGTAAATCTATTAGTCCAAAAGCAACCAATTCAAAAATGGCAAAGAGCCTAAATGCTTTACTGGTACTGAAGAACAGACTTCTCAGTAAATAATGTTGGCATAAGAAGACAAGTAGTAATAATAAAAAAGAGAAAAAGAAGCAGGTTCATTATGTCAAAGTAATTTCTGCATCCTCGGCGAAGATTAAAAGATGTATGGAGTGTAGATTCGGGAGAGTCTATGTATGCGCCCATGCACCGGGACTAGCTCACTGATAATGTGGATTCGGGAGCGTCTATGTTTGCGGCCATGCACCGGGACTAGCTCACTGATAATGTGGATTCGGGAGCGTCTATGTATGCGGCCATGCACCGAGACTAGCTCACTGATAATGTGGATTCGGGAGCGTCTATGTATGCGGCCATGCACCGGGACTAGCTCACTGATAATGTGGATTCGGGAGCGTCTATGTATGCGGCCATGCACCGAGACTAGCTCACTGATAATGTGGATTCGGGAGCGTCTATGTATGCGGCCATGCACCGGGACTAGCTCACTGATAATGTGGATTCGGGAGCGTCTATGTATGCGGCCATGCACCGAGACTAGCTCACTGATAATGTGGATTCGGGAGCGTCTATGTATGCGGCCATGCACCGGGACTAGCTCACTGATAATGTGGATTCGGGAGCGTCTATGTATGCGGCCATGCACCGAGACTAGCTCACTGATAATGTGGATTCGGGAGCGTCTATGTATGCGGCCATGCACCGGGACTAGCTCACTGATAATGTGGATTCGGGAGCGTCTATGTATGCGGCCATGCACCGAGACTAGCTCACTGATAATGTGGATTCGGGAGCGTCTATGTATGCGGCCATGCACCGGGACTAGCTCACTGATAATGTGGATTCGGGAGCGTCTATGTATGCGGCCATGCACCGGGACTAGCTCACTGATAATGTGGATTCGGGAGCGTCTATGTATGCGGCCATGCACCGAGACTAGCTCACTGATAATGTGGATTCGGGAGCGTTTTTGTATGCGGCCATGCACCGCGACTAGCTCACTGATAATGTGGATTCGGGAGCGTCTATGTATGCGCCCATGCACCGGGACTAGCTCACTGATAATGTGGATTCGGGAGCGTCTATGTATGCGCCCATGCACCAAGACTGGCTCACTGATATCAATCCTACATCTGTATCCTGCCAAGAACAGAATAACTGTAGAAAAGGAGGTCTTAAAAGGAAGCTTACGAAAGCGAAATAGTACGTGTATATTTTATTAAGAACAAAAGTGAAGTATTCGAAAAATTGTCGAATTTAAGAATAGAGTTGTGAATGAACGGAATTCAAAGTTAGAATATTTGAATCCTACTTTAAAAAAATATGGAATATTGCACCAGACATATTATAATATACAGATAATGATAATGATTCAGATCTGCCAGATAGCCTACAATATAACAGTAGCGATCATGATCACGTTAACAATCTGAATGAAGAAATAAAAACACTTAAGATGCTGTTAATGAGCGCGCATCAAGAAATAGAAAATTTGCATTGTGAAAACTTTCAACTGAAATCAGATCTACAAAAATCGTTAAAAACTGTTTGAAACTTATAAAAATATCTGCTTAACTCCGGATAGGAAAACTAACACACCATCGTCAACACGTAAGAAAAATTCTAAACAGAAGAAATCGACTGTTACACAAGAAAATGAGTTCAAAACTAAAGATTATAATAATGAAAAGAGTAACCATCACATGTTAAATAAAGAAACGCAGACTATCTATCTCAATATGGACGCACAGACACAAAAACAACACGATCTACAAACATTATTAGAACAATGCAACACTGCTAACAAAAAAAATGCAGGGACTAAACAGACAACAAAACAAAAAAATAAATTGTGTATAATAAGCAGTGGCTGCACGAAAGGTACTCTACCTTTAATTGATGAAATATTTTTAAATAGTCTCCATTACCTGAGAAACTACAATACAACCTTATATTATTAAAAGCACTCTAAGGTACATATTCTCTTTAAGTATATCTAAAACCGCGCAGGGAGTGCTGTTGTGGACCCACAATAATGATATTTACTCAGACTACAACCTATTCAGCTAAAACAGCATATGACACACATGAATGTCAATGGAATTTAAATGTTATGTTGTAAGGAGTATGGTTGAAGTTTGGGTGGTGGCTTGGAAGGACAGTTTAGGTCATTCTTGCACCACTTGGCACTTTAAAGATTTCTTGAAGAAGGAACTCTACAATTTACTTGTTTGAAATTCATTCTGACGGTTGAAGTTTTTTTAGAGAAGTAAATAAAAGTTTTAATACTTTAGATTGGCGTTGAAATATAAGATTCGTTGACGCTTTTAGTGAGTGTCGCCATTTTAATAAAATGGCCGGCGTATTGCAGTGATTATATGAGTTTCTGTTTTGTTTGGGTAACAATTTTGTTGTTGACAAGTGAAGTTTATTAAATGAAAATTTATAAAATAATTGGATTCATATTAAGTGCAGTCCTGGTATTTGTTTTGGAAAATAAGTACATTCAATATTAACGTAAAACAGATTAACGGTTTTGTTTCATTTAATAAAATTGCTATTCTTTTAAATAATATTTCTGTTATGTTGCTTGAAGTCTGATATGAACTGGATTCAGATTTAGTGTTTTTGTCTCATTTCAAAGTCCTATTATAAATGATGCATATCCTAAAATTCTTTTGATTTTGAGTCTAGTTGTAGACGGACTTAAAATAAATTATTTGACACTGACACAAATAAATCTTAATTAGCTTTTCACATTTTTAATATTGTAATTGTTTACACTTATTACTCACTGATTATGCAAAAATATTCAAATAAGATAAATATCTTTTATTAACTACTTACTTATCACACGACACTTCAAACAACAGAACTGACTTATACATGAATTTTGTTTAATTATACTTCAATCATATCTATGAAAAACATAGTATAAATACACCTGACTTTCCTCTGCAACGGCAATTATTCATAAAAAAACAGCTATACCGGTAGTGACACATCAACCGGCTATTATCCTGTCAGGAACCGGAAGTGGCGGTTGTGACGACGGCTAATGACATCCGGCCAACGTAAATGACGCGTACAATGGCTAGTTAAAGCCTCCGCAGTATGATAATGAAAAAATACGAGATTTTGATGTAGATATTGTGACTAAATAATTAAGAAATCTTTATAAATAATTTATAGCTTATCTTTAAACAGAAGAACGTAACATAACTTCACGCCTTTATCCCCGAAGCGGTAGGCAGAGGTGTATTATAGACCCACACTTCGCCCGTTATGTTTCGGTCCCAATGTAAATAATAGGGGAAAAAGGAGAATATTTCTGGCAAGGATATTGAAGCTCTCGTAGTAATTAACATTTGATTTTAATTGTGTTTTAAGATATGTTCGTTTGTTTTGAGCATCCGATATTTTCTGTTGTTATCAGTAAACATGGATGCAACAGTGTTAAAGTAGGCTTCTGGCTTAATATCGTATATTTGAAGTAAAATTATATAAGTAAATGATGTTTTTTGGAATCGCCACCACATCATTAGATGTCTTTCATGTCGTTAGATACTATTTATTTATTATGTTTAATTTTATTGTCTTGTACTCAATCAGTTGGATCGGTGGTTGTATTTCAAAAGGTATCACGTCAATTAAATATGGGTACTACATTTGCATTTCTTCACACGTTTTCACAAATTTATGCTATATTTAATGATCTGGAAAATGGAGGTAATTCGCGTTCATGGTCAGTATACCAACAGATTGTTAATTTTATTACTGCCGGTTCGTATACCGTTGTCGTCATGCTCACTAAAATGTCATTTCTTGTGGTGGCGTCGTGTGTCGGGTCATCCCTGTCCCTCTGATATGGCGAGAGGGATGATGGCTGGCACATGCGTCATACTCGTGAACGGGTGCTACTTGCGATGACTGGTCGATGGCGGTCTTATGGGCTGGTATAATTTTTTATTTATATTTAACTTCATCATTTCCATCATGGTTCTGAACATTTGCGCGGATTGCCTGCATTGTTAGGTGCATAATGTAAGTGGATGCTCCTGTTTCACCATGTCTATGTTCAGGAGGCTAACTAAATGAACATCAAAATTTAACTTGATTATGCTTGAGTATCATGTAAAGTAAATATATACAAGTAACATAGAAGGTATAACAGTTGCAGCACCTTACAAAAGTTTAATTGTTATGTATTATTAAAAACCTGGCGATGAAAAAGAGTGACCGTGAGTTTTATTGCCCGTTCTTTCTCATGGTTCTACCTATTGCATTGCGAACGTGGCAGTAAATGTAGAAGCATACAGTAATAATGTTTAAATTTGACGTTCATAAGTGTCACTTTGTGATCTAAATGAATAAAGGATTTTGAGTTTTGAGTTTGAGTTTGAGTTTAAAGATACGAGTATAATTATATCGAAGTAGAAAATTTGTAAGTAATATTTATAAATTGGTTTATTGAAAAAAATACTTTACAAAATTACCAACACTTTTTACAGAAAATCCGATTTCTTGCTACCTAAGATTTTCAATAATGTATAAAAAGTACCAAACTATGTTTAAATGTGGTCTACGCTTTCAATAAGTTTAAATATTTTTAATAAGGACATTGATTGACATCAACGAGTAAAATATTTGATAACTTAAGAAATTAGACTAAGCACCCAAAAGTTTTTATGACCACCCTTTCCCAGCGGAACTCAAACTTTCAACAAATTATTTTATATTTATTCATTCAATAACAAAGTGCGTAAACTTTCAAATCTTAATTATTCATAGCCGTCATCCCGTTACAAGGTTTTAGGTAAGGCGTTCATTGAAATTTATTATTAATTATGATCTCAATGTTTGAGAAACTGTGCTCTGTGATGGTAAATTACCAATTTGTTTGATAAATAACGACTTTTCTGTTTAAAATTTAACTTACAGCTCTTGTGCGTTTGTGGGACAATAGGAATTTAGTATTTGGGATAATTTACGAGGATTTCCCGTTGTGGATTGTGGATTTGATTGTTTTGAAGCAGTCTCTAAACACAAGTACTTGATTTAGTGACAGCAATTTTCTTTGGAAATGTTTTTTCGAGATGATTGAACTAGATGACTGTAACAGTCATGTCATTACCACGACTGGTGTAACCTATGGCGAAACGTGGAACGACGACGCTTTGTGAATGTTTCTGAAAAAACAACTGAATAGATTTTTACAAGACTTGCAATTAGATACCTCATGCATCAGGATAAACCATTTGTGCGATAACCGACATCCACGCTGGCGGCAACTGGGCTAATAGCTAGTGCTTTTTATTTTTTATAGTCTCACGCCTGTATGTCCGCTAAGGTGTAGGCAGAGGTGTAATATTACACCCACATTTCGCCAAGAATTTTTTCGGTCCCACGTAATAGGGGGCTAGTCTATTGCCGTTGCCGTTGCCGGGCACATCACCAGACTCCGTGCTGCTACTGAGAATTTGGAAAAACCCAGTAACACTTTTACCCGACCCGGGAATCGAACCCGGGACCTCTGATGAAAGTGTGGACGCAAACTCTAACAGCAATACTGCGTGGTAGAAATATTCTTTTTAAATGACGTAGGCTTTTTCTCTTGTCTATCATTGTAAAACGTGCACTGTCACTCTCATATATTTTCTTTTGCTATGGCGTTATGTTGTCTGCTTATTTATATTAATTGTTATAGTAATATACACTATTCAAACTGTATCTGCTATTAATTATTAATTGCAACAACCTCCGATCAGCAGTCGCATACACTATCCACTGGACCACGGAGGCAGTCTGTTATGTATCTTATATTACTTACTACACCAATCAATATTTTCCGTATTAGCAAAACAAATCTTTAGGGACGTACACACGATAGTTTACAACAAAGTTGCGCATGTTATCCCAACATTAGCATATTTTAAGAGAAAATCTTGAAGAAACCGCGTCATGTGCTCTAGCCTTTATGATATAACAGTTTGAAAGCAATGAAAAAGAGATTTAAGGAATCCGTGCGTCGACTGCTTAGAGAGAGTTTAGTTTTATCTTCTTTTGGATTTATTTACTCGGTTTTCCGACATTATATTATATTTTATATATTAAAGTACCTAAGCTAATATTTGCTAGCTGTCGAATCCACTTAGACTAGTAAACGAACTCCGGGCTTCAAGGCGGTAACTGGGAAAATTATGATGATTTAAAAACATCTACATTAATTTGTTTTATATTTGCCGTGTGGTTGGGATGGAATATCGCTATCCCTTCGGGTTGCGGAGGTCAAACAGGCAGTCGCTCCGTGGAAAAGCTAATATTCAGTCAAATCCGGTTAGACTAGAAAGCGGACCCCAGATTGAAAACTGGGATAACGCTAAGAGGATGATGATTTGCCGTGTGGTTGACGGCATAGAATACAAGTGTCACCACCCCCTATCTTCCCGTGGGTGTCGTAAGAGGCGACTAAGGGATAACACGATGCAAATACCATCTTTGCGTAGAGACGGAAAACTCGACATCAAACCCTACACAACTGCCTCATTGGTCTCGCGGCATAAATGTGCGCGTGGGATCGGGAGGTCCCGGGTTCGTTTCCTTGGTCGGGCAGTGTTATTGGGTTTTTCTGTCACGAAATTCTCAGTAGCAGCACGGAGTCAGGAAATGTGCCCAGTATGGCAATAGGCACGCCCTTTATTACGTGGGACTAAAGTATATAGGTCTCCCGCCTGTTTCCCCGAAGGGGTAGGCAGAGGTGTAAATATTACACCCACATTTCGCCATGAATTTTTAATAAATAATAGGGGCGAGCCTATTGCCGTTACCGGGCACACCACCAGACTCCGGGCTGCTCCTGAGTATTCGGAAAAACCCAGTAACACTTTTGCCCGACCCGGGAATCGAACTCGAGACCTCCGATCAGCATTCGCATACGCTATCCACAGGACCACGCAGGAAGTAATAATAATAAAAGGTATTTTTATTGAAGTGAAAAACAAATTACAATTTATAAAACCCACCAAACTGCATAACAGTTTGTCGGCGGGATTAGCACTCGATTACTTATAAAAATTTTGCCTGTGTCAACAGGGACACCTTGTTGACACAGGCTAAATTAGAAACTCCCAAAATTTGTGGGGCCATGGGGGCCTAGTGCACGTGCTCTGTACAAAGAAATCGCTAAAAGGCTGATCGGCGCTTCCCGTGACCAGAGGGCTGGTTTATATTTTGCAGAGAAATTAAGCATTGCCATACAACGTGGCAATGCTGCCAGCCTTCTGGGCACGCTACCAGCCGACAGCGTTGCGGAGGAATTTTTTGACGCCGCGTAGTTTGGGTTTTTTTTTTGTTTTTTCTCGTCTATTTTGTTATTTTTATTTATTTAGTTTTATTGGTTTAGTTTAGAATAGTGTAGTTGCATAAGTAGTTTTATTCTGTTGTATATATGTTATTTGTTACTTTAATAAATATTTCTCACTTATAAAATTTGTTTTACACTCTTGGTTGACATAGTCACGGTGATATGACTTCACATGTCCTTTAAGGACATTATAGCGAACTCTCTTTCCCTTCCCCGTTTAGTAAGCACTAAAGCTCTTCAACAGGGCTCTCGATAGATATTATAAATATACTATATAAATCCTTACTAAAGGTAAGTAGTACAGTAATATATACGGCAGGTGTTTATCATTAAAAGTATTTATTAGTGACGCTCAAATGGCGCCGGTTCGCATGAGCAGAGCGAGCCCGAAGCCCAGCGTTTTACCGCGCCAAGTATTCTAGTAATAAAATTATATACGATAACTGTGAACTAGGAGCAAAAATAGCTTCACGAATTTATTTACGTGAAGTTATCGGTTTTTGTAAACACTTATTGTTTGCCATATAATATTTCAAATACAATTAGCTGAAATATTACGTAAAATCAACGGTTTTTTGTTACATTGTTGGCGTTGTTTTGTCTGCCAAATACTTAAAATACGATCATCAGAAATAAATTTACTTTTTAACCATAAAGTTGAATGCTTGCTTTACTAATCTTTTATTTCACAGCGGTAATACCATGAGCAGAATTTTTTTCAAAAACATTGGCTAACACTGCCTCTAATACCTAACATAATGATAAGGTGATAATATTTATTATAGTAATAAACTTTTTTCAGCGGGTGTATGTAGTACGTACTTAGCACGACAATCTCTGTATTGTTTTACCGTGCGAGAATCGGAAATCAACGTCTATGGTGAATTCGTTCCGTTGACGTTATCTCTGCATATATTTTCGTAGCAACTAAAGTCACAATTAGTTATAACTGTACCAAGTTCACAGTTATCGTGGTTTTCCAACAAACAAAATTTTATTATGCGGTCTCTCTTTTTAACGCAATATTGAGTATTTCAAGTTGGTTCCTTTTGCGATTTTTTCGAGTGTGAAATTCGCTTTCATTCCATTTACTTACGACTTAATGAAATTTTTCGATACAAACGAAACGTTCGAGGGTCCGATACAACCTCTGATATTAGAAAATATATTAATAATTCTAATTTAAGCAATTAATTTTTAGATATTAATGAGATTGATTTTTAAAAACGTGAATAAATTCATGGTTAATTGGAAGTATATACTTTATGTTGGTAGCTAAAATTCTTTTGAATTCCACTTTGTCTTGTGAGAAATGTCTGTCTGAGATCTTTTGCTTAATCTGGCTGTTTATATGGAATTCATTTGACTCTAAAAACAATACCGTTTACGCGTTTGTGCCGCTATTGCCAATATACTTCAAAGTAAAATTTGGTGGTAACGCAGTCTGGTAGCCGTGGAGTCAGGATGACTAAATTATAATGAAAATTTTACCAACCGATGAATAAAATGTTAATTATTATGATTACCAGGCAGGAATTGATAGTCTAGTTGACATACCAACGATACGCATAATATCACAAACTAGCCGTTTCCCGCGGTTTCACCCGCGTCCTGAGGGAACTACTTCTCGTACCCGAAAAACCAAAACATCTTACGGACCCCTATTTTTCTGAAATAAAATATAGCCTATGTTACTTGCAGATAATTTAGCTTTCTAATGGTGAAAGTATTTTTAAAATCGGTTCAGTAGTTTTTGAGTTTATCCATTACAAACAAACAAAAATAAAAAAAAATCCTCTTTATAATATTAGTGTAGATGTATGATGTATGTTTAAAAATGAGATTTAACATAAATACGACTGAATAAAATTCTGTTTAGGCTGAAACACGCTATAATGCAAAATTGTGTTGCTAAATTAAATCTAAAAGGTGATCAAAGGTACTACGGGGTAGCTATATTTTTTTGAGTTAGGACGTAATTTTTTAACTACCTTTTTATTTTCGAAGCCTCAGAAAAAGGGAACAGATATTATTTTATTGCATAATCTACAGTCTTGTTATTTCCTCATCAATCTAAAATAGATATTAGACTTTCTCACTTCGCCATCTACAAAATTAAAAGATATATTCCTATCAAACGATTGCCTAGAGCTAGATTCATTTATTAAAAGCGGAGGGGTGACCAACCCAATGGCAACGCTCCCTCAATTGCTCTGTAATCTCGACAATGTCCTCCGGCGATCGATTTCCTTTGTAGATTGAAATGGTAAACAAAGATACTGGCAATTTTTATCTTCTATACTATTATGAGAACTTCCTTCCCTTTTATTTAGAGGATATTGGATTTTTTTCAAAGTAAAACGCATCCATGTAATCATGAAGTGAGTATAAACTATAAAGAATTTATTTAAAAACTAGATTCTAATTTAATTCAGTAGAATTAATTTGAGTTCGTTGAAAGTCATTCTTCATTTTATTTCAGCGAATTTAAAAGACATGTCATATTCTCTACAAAAAATCCATTAGTTTACGTGAATAGACAAAAACTTAAATTCCCACAGTATTTAGTTCATAACATAACATAACTTCACGCCTTTTATCCCCGAAGGGGTAGGCAGAGGTGTATTAAACACCCACACTTCGCCAGTTATGTTTCGGTCCCAATGTAATAGGGGGCGAGCCTATTGCCATCTACCGGGCACATTGTTAAGCGAGCGATAATTAACATTTTTAATTTTTTAATACACACATAACTTCGAAAAGTCAGAGGTGTGTGCCCGGAGTACCTGGGGATCGAACCCGAGACCATCGTCTCGGCAGTCCGTTACGTACACCACTGGGCTACCGCCGCTTATTATATTTAGTTCAGTAGTATTATTTTAAACCAAGGCTACAATTTAGTCTTAGCTGGTAGACAAACACGTCTTGGGGCTCCAAGGGGAATGTGCAATGGGCCGCAAGCGGCGCTTATATAAATAAAATGCTTTTATAGTTATATACAAATATATATTAAGTCTGTGACATACCGATAAGGCCTGGTTTGTGAATATTATGTTTTTATATTTAACTAGAGGACGCCAGCAGCTACGCCTGCATTTTTTTTTAATTTACCCGTTTTGGCCGATCCCGTGGGAATTTCGGGAAATCCCTTCTTAGTGCATCCCTACGGTCTCCAAGGAACATACATGCCAAATTTCAGCTTCCTGCGCCCAATAGTTTCGGCTGTAGCGTGTCTGTCAGTCAGTCAGTAACGCAAGGATTTCATATATTAAGATATGAATACATATTTATTATTACTACGTATAAATCTTTAGCGATCAACTAATAGAAAGTATTGCCGCTGCTCCACAATACTTTGCATCCAAATTACCTTTTATTTTAAACCAACAACCAATATGTTTCAAATTACGATACTACACCCAATTATGTTGGGGCAAATAAGGAACAGAATGAGTGGCAATCCCGGGACTAAACAGCGGAACCAATTCCGAGCTCATCCTTGTTTGTCAAAGTGCTTCCTCGAAGGTACTAAGGATTTACGATGTAAACACGCTTTTTGTTGCGAGTTACCGTGAGTTACGGTTTTCGGGGCTTTGTAGTTTGGAGGATAGAGTTGGTTGGTTTATTTGGTTTAGTGGAGTGACTGGATATTTGAAGTTTGTAAGTTTGATAATCTTCTTCGTTTTGCGCGCGCTATAAGAATATGTTTACAAATAACATGAAACATTTTATTTATTAAAAACGATATCTTAAGTATATCTCTATTAATATTGATTTAAAGCAAGCAATTAGAAACATTTGAAGTTTATTGCTAGCATAGAATTATTTCGTCAAATAGATAGAAAAAGACAAAAATAAGACTATACATGTTCTAGAAACGATAAAATCGACTAATTATAAGATACGATACCACATTTTTTGTAAAAATTCATCCTAACACAAATAGGAATATAATATTATCTTAGACATCATTCAAGTGATGCCAAAAAAGTCAATTTGGGATTGCGTATCTACATGTAGTCTCGATTTAAAAGGAACGCTATTTAAATGGAAAGACAGATATTTTGGTCACAATAGTTGGCTGGCTTGCTGAAGTCAAAATCCAGAGATTAACTGGCCGGATGCGCTAGTGCGTGTTCATCGGCCACCAGACATTTCGGACAACCACCTCATTTTTTTTTTTGGTGTCGGGTTGGAAAGTCCTCATGGAGTCCCTCCGCTCTGGGGGAGAAGGGCGAAGGGGACTGTCAGACTCTTACTGACTAAAAACCAACCCATGTTCCTCATGTACCCGTACGTCGGAGGGTCGGGTATCGCCGAAGCATTCCTCGCTACCCCCCGACGGGTATTGGCCCGCCCTGCCCCCTTGGCAGCGGATGAAGGTGTTGGGCTCCGCCGCCAAAATACCCAGCGGCCGCAGAGGATAGGGAAGACGGCAACGCAACACCGCATCTCCTCTTCCTCTGCGGCCCCACCGCAACGCAACGATGGTGCGCCCCCATTTGGTCGCGGGAGGTAGGGCGCGCGGCAACGCAACACCGACACGCCTCTTCTCCCGCGACCGCGCCCGACTGCGAGGGACAGAAGAACTGTCCCTCGCACCCGCACCATTGGACGCATCCTGCGCAAGCTTCCGTCAAGCCCACGCGGAGCGTCTACTCCTGGGATCTCGCTTAGCTTCACCGTGGGTGACCAATCCACGGTTACTGAGCCCCCCCACCACGACAAGGAGGAGATCGAACGTTGGGTGTTCGGACAACCACCTGCCACGACCCATCGCTCACTCAATATGTCTCTCAAGTAAGGATGTACTTTGACAAATCATAAAGAATAGTCACCGAGCCAGTGGTCCAAAACGCAGTTAGTAGTTAATATTTGTCATTATTTAATGACGGTATAAAAATATGTAATATACGAGCAACTATAAAATAATTTTACCGTTTGTCGTCTTCATATAATATACTAGAGGATGCCCGCAGCTTCGCCCGTACGTTTTATTATAAGTTAACCCATTTCTGTGTGATCCCGTGGGCATTTCAAGAAATCTATTATTAGTGCACCCATACGATTCATAAGGAATATATGTACAGTAGAACAACTTTCCGCTAGACCACCATAAGGGCGAGAATCGCTCAACAAGACATCGTCGCTTTCAGTGCTACTTTACACGCACATTAACACTAGTAAGCAAAACCAGTTTCTAGTGCCAAGGGATTTTTTTTCAAACTGGTCCAGCGCCGACTTCTTTGATTGTACATGCCAAATTTCAGCTTCTTGCGCACAATAATTCTGGCTATGTGTTGTCTGTAAGTCAGTCGATGGTGTAAGAATAAGTATTATACACTTAATTCCTTTAAAAACGGCTATTACTCGCATCGAAAACTGATAGTACCCTCCTACACTAAGGTACGGGAAGCCAGGCGCCCCAGCCCGGGTCTTTGAAACTAAAAACCGGAAATTGCGTCTCGTCGCGTTGTCTTCCCTCAATGCCTAGACGAACATCTTCATTAGTGGCATAAATTAAAACGCTTTGACGGGATAACACCGACAATATTTCAGTACTTGGCTTGTGCTTTAAAAGTGACATTGTATGGTGTTTGGCTAACCGGGTTGTCGATACGATTGGAACAAAATATAAATACTTGCTGTCATATTTTTAAAATTTATTAAAATACTTATTTATAGTTATGTAACTAAATCGCGAAATATTACATTATATTGATAAAATCGGTACGTTGTATTTGCCCTAACCTTTCGCCACGGGTTACACGGGTTGGTATTTATTTACGAATAATAACGTAATCGTGATCCGTTGCATAAACATTAATATGGAGAAAGATGCGATTTTGTTTCATTAGTTTCATCATGGTAAGAGCGATGTAGTAAGTAAAACTAATATGGACAAAGTATAATCTATGAAAACGTTTGAGGTGAGATAGTGAGAGCCAAGTTATGTGTAGGTGGATACAAAAACGTAAGCGAGTATGTACTTTTGTTGACAACGGTTCCTTCAAATGAAGGACATAAGTCTAAAAAATCCTAGCACCGAATTATAGGTACTTGCTCTCACCAATTAATACCCTCTAACTATGAACTACAAAAATAATGAAAACTCATTTCTTTCATATTTTCAATTTCAATTTTCTCGCCTGCAGTTTTCACTCAACGCTTAGAACAAACACTGCTTGGAGGGGAATTAAAATTTCCATCAGAATTGTTTGTGTAGGCGCCGTTAGAGGATCCGAGAGAAATATGGCGTCATCGCAAACTACTTCAGTACTAGTTCTGCATATATTTTGATGTTTGCTATTGATGAAAGAGAGGGTACATAATTATGCTTTAAAGCTAAGACACGCATACGTTATAATCATTAAGCAGTATGTATTATTTGTTACACAGGGGTCTGTTTTTTACCTCATTTGTTAATATTTAGTAGTAATTACATTCTAACACATACCTACACAACACTATCCAGTCACAAACTAAGCAGAGCTTGTGCTATGGGTGATATAAATATTCGTAATAGGTAATGGATAAACATACATATTCTTTTCTTTTTGTAAATAATTACATACATATGAAACATAGAAACACCCAGACCAAGACAATATCCACGTTGACGCACACAAATGTTTGACTTGAGCGGGAATCGACCTCACGACCTTCGGCGTAGCAGTCGCTAACATTCCCGCTACGCCAACCGGTCTTCTAAATAAAAAATATTAATTACCAAAACAAAAACGTTGGTCATAATGTGTGTCGGGTCTCACACTATGTAGGATCTTTCCCTTACCCTTTTAGACAAAAGACAGCTTACCAAGTATGCACAAATATCAAAATTAAATATACCAAGCTTCGTGCAAGTTTTAATGAAATTTGTTCTGGCGCTAGAAAAAGCCAGTTTTCTAAGTTGCAGTGAGGACACACTTTAAACAAGCTTCGTCAGCAGAGTGCCGATGGTTATAAGGATGAATTTTAAATGCACATTCTGCGTTTTACTTGCTAACTTTTAACTGAGTGGAAGGAAAGCGAGATGCAGTTTTCACCTTTGTGTCCAAGAATAAAAAAAGGTTTAGCAGGGTATACAAAATTCGCGTTTATAAGCCCAAAAGACAGACAGAGGCGTGTTGCACGTATGCTTTGGTATGTATATTTTTTGGTCTCAAACTGTTATTAATAATGTCATGATGCTGATCGGAGGCCCGTTTGTTACTGGGTTTTTCCGAATTCTCAGTAGCAGCACGGTCTGGTGGTGTGCCCGGTACCGGCAAAAGGCTCGCCATCTATTACGTGGGACTTAAAAATTCATGACGAAATGTGGGTGTAATATAACACCTCTGCCTACCTGCCTTCGGGGATAAAGGCGCGAGTATATAAAAAAAAACTTTTGTATCGTTCACTTATTTCGTGCAATTCGATCCTATATCCAGTAGTGGACTTTGGCAGTCTGATGATAATGATGATCATTCAATTTGTAAGTAAATTGAAAATTAAGGGCAAGACAGGATACACCAATTTACAATAAATTCAGCTCGTCATCATCATTATCGTGGCCTAGAGACGTCCACTGCTGGATTTAAGCCTCCTAGCCTCCCCCAAGGCCACACCCAGATCATTCCTAAGCCAGCCGCATTCACCCACTTTTCGCTTTATTAAAGGTTTCTACAGATAGCCTTGCTGATTTCAGCATGAATGGGCCGGCTCGACCGGGGAAGTACTACCCTCTCAAAGAAAATCGTCGTAAAGTAACAGTACTTAAACTGATGCGTTTTATTCGGTGAGTGAGGGTGCCGGAGGACCTATCCCCTATTCCTTCTCCCTCATCACACTCCTCATCCTATCCCTTTTCCAATATTCTAGGGGCAACAACGCACTTGTGAATCCTGTGGTGTTGCTTGTATCCATGGGCGACGGTAATTGCTTACCATCAGGCGATCCGTCTGCTCGTTTGCCGCGTATTACTATTACTATACTATTACCATAAAGCTCATGCTTATGTTGTAATTTTTTAAATTATAGTGAAATCCGTACTCTGAGACGGATGACCTTGGATTGCAACCGGGACTTATAAAGTGAAATCTCAAATACTACAAGGGCCACTTCTTAATTCTGCTATTCTGTCCTCGAACAATCTACCCTTCCCTAATGTAAATACTATGTCTCATGCCCAATTACGTCACGCAGTAACTCAACAACCTAACGCCAAGGCAATAAACTTGCAAACAATAGGTTTCCAGTTCAAGCTGCACCGGTTTCACTAATGACAACGTGAAATGCTCTGTTTCCAATCAGGTCACACTGTAGTACCAACATTTACCTAGTTTCGTAATACAAGAGCACGTCTAGAATAGAATTGCCAATAAATGTATGTGCAATTTCGAAAATTGCATTTCATTTGGGATGGTACCTGCTGAAATTGGATGCCGACAACTTTGTTGGAATGTCATCTGATTAAGGCATTGGAATAATCAAAAGAACGTGGATACGATTCGGATCCGATACCTTCAAGTGCAAATTAGCAAATTTTTTTTTTTTATTCTCACGTTTTCATAATAAGGTCTATTCTCAAAGTATTCCAATTACAAGTACAATATCACATTTGATTGTGTAAGTAACTTTGATCAACAATATAATTAAATTAAGTCTTAAAATAATAAAAAATACGAATTAATATATACAAGGGAAAATTCAAAAAATTAACAATTAAAATTTAGAAGGCGTCATGAAACTCATCCGCATCGCAGTCAATTGGAAGCGTGCCCAGAAGACTGGCAGCATTGCCTCGTTGGATGGCTATACTTATTTTTTTAGCCAAATACGTGCCAGCCCTCTGGTCACACGAGGCGTCTATAAGTCTCTTTGCGAGATCTCTAAAAAGTGATCGCGCACTTGGACCTTACTTAATTTAGTTTTTTAAACACTTATGAAATCATCACAACCATGTTCTGTAGGTAAAAGGACTTTGAAAATTACCTGGAAAAAACTCATGCTACTTTTTTAAAACTCAAAATTGTCACAGTTGACTTATTTACAGTTTGTGATAATATGACAACTGAACTAAAAATAAATGAAATACGTAGAAAATACATTGCATTCCCATGTATGAATTTGAGTAAAAACATTCCTACAATTCATTAACTTACTTGGAAATCTATCTTGTTTTTTTTAAAGACGAATTTCACCAAATTGCAGAAAAAAAGCATTGGACCTCTAGTCAAAACTAACACTAGTTCATCCAAACCAAAAATCAAACTCTCATAACGAACTGACAATGCGACGCGACGTATTAACGACATCATATCCTGCAATACCATTCTTTAAGTAAGGAAAAACCTTTGCCCAGCTGTGAGACTGTTTATGTACAGAGCTAGCATTATTGTTATTATATTGTTACGGACGGGGTAACGGGATTGGCAGGAAACACCGAGTAGCACTGATGACACTTTATTCGACTTCATAATAATCATAATCATAATCATAATCATTTATTCATTCATTGCATTTTGGGTATTACATGCTCACACATTATTAAATTGTTTCACCAAAATCTGCCTAAATAGGCGTATGAATATATTGAACTTGCAGAAAAAATAAAATATACATTACAATGTCAAACCTGATCAAATATAAAACAAAAATAATCTAATTTGATAATAAAGCAATAACAATGTCAAAAATTCATGTCAGTAACCAAGTAAAATGTAAAATAAAAATGTCAATCGTAGTTCATGTCAGTAAGTAAATGGAGTTATTAAATTAAAATAATAGAATAAAAAGTATAATCAAATGTATGTCACCGTTTAAGTTTTAAAATTAATAAATAAAAAGAAGATATAAGAAATAACATCAATTTAAAATATTATAACTAATTAAAATCCATTTTTATCATCCAAGAACTCATTGACAGTATAATAGCATTTTTGTATTAATATCTGTTTTAATTTATTTTTAAATATTCCTTTTCCATAAAGCTTTATCTGACATGGTATTTTATTATAAATTTTTGGCGCTATACATAGTAAGCTTTTGCTCATCAGGCTTGTTTTCGCGCTATGTAGACATAGTCTGTTGTTATTACGCCTATTTCGCTTGACAACATCAGATATGCGTTGGAATAAATGAGGATTAGCGTGTACAAATAATGCTACCTCCAGTATATATAAAGACGGAAGTGTCAGGATGCTGTATCTGATAAAGTACGGTTTACAACTGTCTGTTGACTGCAATCCAAACATCGCTCGTACGCAACGCTTCTGAGCTTTGAAGACCATTATACTATGTGTAGAGTTCCCCCAAAATATTACACCATAACGTAATATAGAGGCGGCAAGACTGTGATACGCAGTTAGGACAGCGTCGATATTAACTATTGTTGATATTTTATGAAGAGCATATGCAGAACTGCTAACCCTCTTACATAATTCGGCAACGTGATTCTTCCAATTCAGTTGTTTGTCAACTACTATGCCCAAGAACTTTGCAGAGTCTACTTCACGTATGTAATTATTATTATAACTGACATTTATACTATTATTGACTTGCGGCCTTTGACTGAAATGCATGACGAGTGTTTTAGTCAGATTTATTTTCAAGTTATTGTTGTCTAACCAGCTAATAATTGAGGATAGACAACTATTGATCTCATTTTGATATTGTTCTACAGTACTGCACTGGATAGATACAGTACTGTCATCCGCAAATAAAGACATTGGATGTATCGTACATTTGGGCAGATCATTAATGTAAAGTAGGAACAAGAGCGGACCTAACACGCTGCCTTGAGGTACACCATACTGGACTAAGCGTTTGTCGGATTCATATGTTTCCTCCCTTTTTGTGCGGGTATTTACTCTTGAAATATGGGTAACTTGTGATCTACTGGAAAGTTAGGATTTTATTAGGTCTTGTATGTTCCCTCGAATTCCATAAGAGTTCAGTTTTTTTAATAGTATGCAGTGATCCACATAGTCAAAAGCTTGCGTCATATCGCAAAATATGGCGCATATAGGGGACCTTTTATCGACATTGGTGATTATTGTTTTGTAGAAATCGTATATGGCTAAGTCTATGCTTGTATTTTGCCTGAAACCTTTCTGCTCGGTACATAGTAACTTGTTGCCTTCCAAGTAGGCATGCAGTTTGTTATTAATGTATCTTTCAAATATTTTTGAAATGATGGGTAGCAGTGCAATTGGTCTGTAAAATTCCATTAACTCTTTGTCTTCTTTTTTAAACAAAGGTTTTATTATGGTTGTTTTTAATTTGTCAGGATATTTACCATTACTAATGCATAAATTTAATATATGAGATAAATGTCCACTTATATCTAAATTAACAATTTTAATTATTTTAGTCGTAATGTCATCAAAACCTACACTATTTGTATTTCTTAGTCCAGAGATAATTCTTTGTATGTCATGTGGTATACTAGGTGTCATGAAAAATGAGTTAGCTGTACTACCAATAGACGTTGTCACATTTTTTCCGCATCCCGATATAGGCTTTATTTTATCAGTATAGTAATTATTAAATGCATTAGCAATTTTTTTCGGGTCAGTAATAATGTGATTATCTACTTTAATCCTGGTAATATTGTGGCGGGGGATATTCAATCTTGTCTTATTTATTATACCCCATGTTGTTTTAGATTTATTTGATGAATTTTGAATTTTATAATTATTTTGTGCACGTTGCGTAAGCCTTATTATCTTTTTAAATAATTTTGAATAAGTTCACTTCACACACGACGCGCCGTTTAATTTCGACGCGGACAGCACCAACACTAGCGTCTTTTGCACTGCACTTTTCACTGCACTTCACTGCACTTCACTGCACTTTACTTTCACTTCACTTTATTTTACTACTTCTTCTTTCTTCCTTTTACTTCTTCCTCTTCTTCTTCACTTTACCACTTTTCAACTTAAACTGGCGCTTAGCGCGTCAACACCGCCTTATATACCCCTAAGAATGTTCTAGATCTACTAATTTCGATTGTCTTTTCGTTATTCAATTGTTTTTCCATCTCCTGTCTCTATTTAACCTTTCCATTCCTTCTTGAAGTTTCTAGAATTTTCTAATCTTTATTCGAAATATTTAAATTTGTGTTTCCATCTCCTGTCTCTTTTTAACCTTTCCATTCCTTCCTGAAGTTTCTAGAATTTTCTAATTTTTACTCGAAATATTTAAATAATCTTTTAAATATTTGCCAAATATTCATAAACATTTTCCAAATTTCATAAAAACCATAATCCACATAACAGTTATGACTGGGATTTGAACCCACGCCTTCAGAACGTGAAAGGAATGTGTTATCCGCACGGCCATCGCCTTGTTGTCAATGACTGGTGAATTTGGCGAACACTTGACAGAGTGTATACGTCATTGAACTAAAAACTCATTTCCAAATAATAAAATAGTCTTCAAACCTCTTTGCTAATAAATTATTGTGTTTGATGACCGGATAGTTTGTCGTGTAGACGTCAGAAGTCCTTGGCAACGGTAGTGATGACAGCTTGGCATGACACCGGCCGTCACAATATATACCCTCCAGTGTCCTTACCTCTTTTCTCTCCGTCCCAAAATTATAATATGAATGACAATAAAGACTCCAGTAAAGCACATACTTAAAACAAAGACCTTCATTATTACTATAGCACCACTAAATTAAAACGTGAGCACAAGTTAAGCACGATCAAATTAGCCGAATCTCACGGAATCACACTGAAATCACCAAGAGAACAGCTAATCTTGCAATTACAACCGTTATCAGAAACATTGCAATTTGGGTAAACAGCCCTCCAGACGATATCCGACGTTTTGCTACTTAATTCTGCCATTCTGGACGCAAATATGTCTTATATAATGCTCCTTTATCTGGTGATAAGTGCGCTTAGTATCATCTGAATTGGACTAAGCAAAAGTAGTGGAATTTAATTTTTATAAAGGTAAAGTTAAGTACTGAAATCGAATTGTGGTGCTTGGAATAGAGTCTGCAGTGATTTAAGACTACTGTGACCAGTGCTATGAGTTTTATTTCCACACAGAACAATTTCTATGGATGGCGTAGTGATTTAAGCGATCACCTCGCTGATTGATCGAGCTGCGTATCGTGGGTTCGATTCCCACATAAGATAACATGAAAAACGCAAAAGATGATTTATGACAGGCGCTTTCTTTCTTAAAAGAAAGAACAGTATAACTACTGGAATTAACAGATAATAGTAACGTAATAGCAAAAAAGTTCCTAAATAAAGCCAAAATGCCTCCTTGCTATTTTGTTTTCTCTTCGGAGTTGACCCAGTCCTGGGAATTAAAATAACATGGTTCAGTCTGAAACCCAATCTCAAATAAGACTGTAAGACATTTCTGCTCTAAAACATTACTAACTGTACAATAACTTTGAGATATCTTTTACTACCCAGAACAGCAGACCAAGTACAAGGAAACCTTGCAAGACAATTAAACACAAAACGCTGAAAAATAAAAACATTGTATGTTAGGAAAGCTGTTATTTTCTGTGTAAATTAATCTTTATCGCTACACAGAATCTCATTAGTTCAGTTTACCGTAAAATAATGCAGCGGCAAAAGTTATAAAAACAGTTAAATGTATAGTATCATTGAATAAACTCAGTAGGAATAAAAACTACATTAACATACATTATATTCACAATGCGGACTTTTAAGAACAATGTTGACTCTAAAGTAATTTTCTTTTAAAACTGCATTTTAAATGTATTAAGAGAATTCTTGTTTAAATTAATGTGGATTTTTGTGAGTACGGCTAAATGTTTTACAGAATATTATGTTAGTTTCAAACTGTTCTATGTTAGTGGTACCACGGTAATAAGGTACTTTTAACCTACACTCTGTTGAAACTTATTTCTTTTCGTAGTGAGAGAGAGTTGAAAATGAAGTACGGAGCATTCGTTTAGTTTACTTGGTCCTTATTACTGGGTGGTGCGTGTTTCAAACAAGGATTTAATATAAAATCAGAAATTGCCCGTTAACTTAGTGGTTCCTGATTAGAAACCCGGAGTTCTAGGGTTTGATGCCAATCGTTCGTTCCTTTCACATAATTTGTCACATTGCTTCGTCAGGCTTCTTATCATTATGAGATCGGTAAGGCCATAGAAAGTCCCTTTACGTGGCAATTTGTCTCTCTCCACGAGACTTTCGTTGCCTGAACGCGATTAATACCCGTTAAATAAACTGACTCCTCCGGGATCCAGATCCAGACTGCCTCCGTGGTCCAGTGGATAGCGTATGCGACTGCTGATCGAAGTTCCCGGGTTCGATTCCCGGGTTAGGCAAAAGTGTTACTGGGTTTTTCTGAATACTCAGTAGCAGCCCGGAGTCTGGTGATGTGCCCGGTAACGGCAATAGGCTAGCCACCTATTACGTGGGACCTAAAAATTTATGGCGAAATGTGGGTGTAATATTTACACCTCTACCTACTACCCCTTCCGGGTACAGTCGTGAGACTTTAAAAATTAAAAAAAATTAAAAAACATATATACTTGTATAATATCGTTGCCTGTATTGACAATACCTACAGTACATAGAATTTTACATTTTAACAAAAGAATACTTGCAGCTACGCCAATTTCTTCCCGTCGATCCTGTGGGAATTTCGGGAAATCCCTTCTTAGTGCACCCCTAAGGTCCCCAAGAAACATACGTGCCAAATTTCAGCTTCTTGCTAGTTTTCAGTTATATCATTTTTTCTGTGGCTTGTCAGTCAGTCTGTAACAAAATAATGTTATATAGACAGATCTATATAAGACATCGTCGTATTAAGAATTATCCAACACTATAATACAACGGTATTATAGACGAACGCATATAGCTACATATCGGACACAATAAATGTAAGTAATATAGCGAATTTCACATTCCAATGGACCAGACCACACAATACCCTTTGGCATTGAGCCACAAAGCTACCAAAGATCTTATCTGACTAACAATATATTTGTGCCTAATGATTATATTAATATTACGAATAAATATCGATATCGGCCAAAAACATTACCTCGACATGATGTAGTTTTATACTAGTAGAGCGAAATTATACTAAATTTGTATTTTTTGAAGTAACAACATTTTGCTATTCGATGGTGTTTTATCAAGCTAGCTGTGCTCTGCGATTTCAACTGCAATGAATTTCTTTTCAATATAATTTTGTGCTCGATGTAAGTGACAAATGCGGTAAGCTGGCGCAACGCAATACATTTTGAGAGAGACGTTATTGTCTGCACAGCGAGTGAATCAATTTTAAATCTCTAATTTATTAGTATATATATAAAACTATTCCGTTACTGACGTAATGACAGACAACGTACAGCCAACACTAGGCGGTACAAGAAGCTGAACGTGTCATGTACCTTGAAAAGTGTAGAGGAGCACCAAGAGAGCTTTTTTTTAAAATTCTCCCCGTTTTTTATAAGTCCTAGACGGATGGAGCTATGGGCGAAGTGTAGCTAAATATACAGTTCGTTACTATACTCGAAATTAGTATATTTCAATGTGCTGTTTATACATATATTATGTAGTATAATGTAAGTATATTATCATCACAAAAATCGACTAAGATTACACTCTACCTCCCCTTTCATAAGTTGGACCGAGAGTGTATAAAAAGATAACACACAGCAAACATAGAACGCAGCTATTCCAAGTAGCAATAGCATAAAGCAATAAAACTATTAAGAGAGCACTACAAGTCCTAACATCGCTATCATCATACCACAACCATTACCATAAATGAATGACTCAGCGAATAATAAAATTACTTTTGTTTTCTTAATGTTGGCAAACTTGCCGCGGGATTTGTTTGAGCAAGCTCCCTAAATTGTTATTAAAATTTTACGTTAAAAGGATTGGATGTAAAAGGCTAGGTTCTGCGTTTGTTTTCTGTTTAATGTTCGTCTGGTGTTAGTACATACTAGTAAGAAATCCAGGCGAGTTGGTACTAGCAAAGATTTGACTATTTTATTAAAATCAGCAATACCGATTGAAAGCAATGTATATTGAAAGGGAACTATAATAAAACAGCAGTGATAGCCTCGTGGAGTAACCAAATAATCAATCCATTTACTTATTTGCAAATATTAATAAGGTATTACAGGTTTATAAGATCTTCCATATTTATTTATAACTGGGTGAGACCGCGGTTACACCCGCATTATTTAACGCTACTGCTTCGCTCCCGTGGTTCATAGTGTGATGTTATATACATTATAGCCTCCCTCGATAAATGAACTACCTAACACTGAAAACAATTTTCAAATCGGACCAGTAGAGATTAGCGCGTTCAACCAACCAAACAAACAAACTCTTCAGCTCTATATATTAGTATTAGATTAGATAAGATTAAAATAATTAACAAGTCAAATATGTAAAACTAGCGCAAAAGTGGTATTATTAATGTCAGTTATGTTATCACCTTAATCAGTCAATAAAATTTTATAATGTCAATGGTAACTTAATCGTACAAGCGAACAATCTTATTATCAAAGTATTGTTTAACATTATAGTATGCTATTTGCACTAACTGCCACGTAGAAAGCCTCGTATTTAAATCTACGGTGCGCAATTCGGAGTTAAGTGCGAATTAATGTGTTAGTGGTATCTAACTCTGAACCTCGGAGAGAATATTTAGCAATCGATCTCAGCTGCCATCATGAAGATATTTTGTAGGTAGTTGGTAAAACAGACGGTAATTTTGAGAATCCTGGTACATATTTGGCCCAAAGAAGATTTCTGTTTGTTAGATTACGGTGGTCACAAGGCAATATCTGTGTAGAAAAGCTTTCAGAAATTTTGACAAATCTGGTCAAACCAAAAAACGGACTCCAGGCTCCAAGACTAAGAAGAAGTCACGGGAAGAAGTCAGTAAGGGACAGCAACCCATATATCACTAGTTTGATGATAATCATAATAAATTAATAATAAGAAGTAGATGTTCCTTATCCTACAAAGTTGTAAAACAAAATTAATAACTTTACCTACAACTTCATAAACCCTTACTTGAATTGTAAATATGAATGTCTGTTTCATTTACCTTTTCTCACGCTAAAACTACTGAACAGATTTTGATAAATCTTTGCCGTTACATCAAGTTAACACATAGCACTTTACATACTACCTTTTGTCGCAATAGTCGACGCTCACGCGTATAGAATCTACTTATTTCATACTCCATAAGAACGTTAATATGTTCTATGTGTGAACAAATACAAAATATGTTCTCAGCAATATTGCTGTTACACATATAGTAAATTAGTATTACACATATGTGTAACACTAATTTTAATAGCAAACAATAGTGTTATTGACTAATTTGGTTAAGTGCGGGTATTAGTGCACTATTTATTCAAACAACTATTTATTTAAGCTTTTAGATAATTGCTATCCCTCAAATTGACGAGAGCAAATTACATGTTTTTGCTTTATGACTATGTTAATTGTACGGGCCACCACCATTGCTTGTGTGCGTGTGTATGTCACTGAACACCTCCTAAACGACTGGACCGATTTTGATGAAATTCTTTGTGTTTGTTCAAGGGGACTTGAGAATGGCTTAGATTCATAATTTACTGCTAAAAAAAATTGAGAAATAAAATATGGCGATACGAAGTTCGCCGGGTCAGCTAGTTTATAATATTCTTCGAAATTAAAACGAAGTACATACTTGAAAATTGTCCGTGTGGTGACGGATTTAGAATACGGAATGTCACCACCCCATATCATCCCATGGGTGTCGTAAGAGCCGACAGAGGGAGCATATTATGCAGAGTACAGCACAGTAAGAGAAGGAAAACTTGAAACAAACCCTATACCAACCCGTTTGGCCAGCGTGGTATAGTAGGCCAATTACTCCTTTCAAAGGAGAGGCCTAGTCCAGCAGTGGACTGTTAAAGGCTGATGATGATGACATACTTGAAAATAAAAATGGCTGTCTGTCGTCGTTTGCGCGAAGCCTTTCCTCCTAGTCTTTACCATTTTTGTTCTAATTTCTAGCAATGAAAACGAGCACATTGCTGACTACCGGAAACATTTCCAAACGCTTTTCTGCTGTTACTGATCATATAATAGTTAACCTTTAAGTATGGACGTCACATTTTTATAACATTACCGTGGACGTGTAGTCTCACCGGCTCCTACACTTCCTATTTTTATTATTCAAATAAGATTATGCAAGAGCTTCAAAATTATATTTAACTTAAAGTATGGGTTAGTTATAGTGAAAATACGTGAAAATATAATCTACGTTTGTTATTAAATATCTAGGAACATACAAAATCAAAATATCGGGACAGTCTTTGGGTAGTTTTAAGTGTAGCTGTGTTTTTTGCTATTAAACAATTCAAATAATAAAAGAAAACATAATTAAACTTTTTGTTATTAAATTCTAACATTGGACGGAACTCAAAAACTAAAAACATCACTTCAGACAACAAATAACAAAAATTCTGACAACTGCTGTTTACGCTTAATTATTGAGAGTATTTTCTATAAGAACGAGAACATTGTAAGCACACTGGCCCTGGTATGGGACACAAATGTGGGTTGTTATTCTATGCTCCTTTTTAGGATAAATTCTACATGCATTTCCTATCCTTTTTACGAGTGATGTGACTGGTCATCCGCTGTTACCATATCACCTATTGTACATATTTTATACCGTAGTTATGGACGTGTAGCCTACAGATGATCTTTAAATAAAGATTACTCACGTGTTTTTCATCAAATGGTCAATATGGCAAAATGGTCCTTTACTGATCGTTTCGTTGCTAAGAAGCTCAGCTACGGGGAGCATGGGGAGGTTCACAAAACTTAGAAACCAACATTCGTCCGGAGCCTGTGAGGCTACACGTCCATACTTAAACGTTAATACAACATACATATCATTGTACAACGTAGGCGTTTATAACTATCACCTTGTAACCTAAGGGAATAATTGATTATACCTTTGACCGCAAATATAAAATAAGTGCTCAATTAAACTGAAGCGATGAGAAATCTTTCTTTATTAAAGTTGACAAATCGCCAAAATAGTTTTACCTAACGTTAATGGTGACTAAAATCGTCTCTGACTATAACTTTTCTATTTCAAGAACAAGAGATAAATAAACAACATTCGTTATTTTTATCTCGCCATTATACTGCGAGCTTCGTTCTCGATATAATTATGTATTTACCATGCAGCTTTCTGGATTCACTCGGCAACTGACGCAATTTTTCAGAGCTAAAATTATCTGTAAGTGTAAGTATGTATTATCTGTGTCCTTACGTGAACTGTTATTCTTTTCGTTTGCGCGGCAACTGATACTGTGTTCTACGAATTAATAAAGTAAATTTAAGTGAAAATTGTGCATATTATACCACAACTATGCCTAACAGGCGGCATGAAGAAAAAGATTTACAATATTACAAAAAGAAAATAAGAAAAATCGAACGGAAAATGAAGCGCCGTGGTCGTCGTCGGGATGACTATAAAAGTGGAAGTGATACTTCAATTTCTAGTATTCCAGGTAATAAAAAGTTGTCTTGTGATTGCTATTATACGGTACGGCTACTGGCTTTCATAGCAGTTAAAACCACAAGGTTTTTTCATAACCTTAGTACCGTATGAGACGGGTGGTGTACGAGATACATCGACGTGCTTACTGGACTCGGGTTTTATACGAGATATACGAACGAGATCCTTAGATGCGGGTCGTATACGAGATATACGGACGACATCTGTAAACTTTATGTGAAGTCCGTGAGGCTTCAATAAGCAGTTTGTTAGCGATCACTTGTACAAATTTCCAGTGGTATGATTTTTGTTTTTCAGACTACAATACTGATAACACTTCGAACGAGGTCGAAATTATTGAAACCTTACCACATGATATGTCACCAGCAGGACCTATGACAGACACGGTTCCAGAAGAATCTGAACCACCAATTGCAGAAAATTCTACCGCAACTACAGCGGTGGATTCTGAGCCTACCTCAGAAATACCATTAAGTTCTGAGGTACTTTTAGCGCTGGCCGATCTCATGCCAGATAAACCTGTATAAGGTCCTACTATAAACAATGACTTGGCTCGTATTTGGAGCAATATTTTGAAAAATGGTCTTCTTAAAGAGACAAAACAAAAATTAATGGAACAATAAAATTGATCCCAGAAAATGTACCTTTATTAAAGGCGCCAAAGCTTAATCCAGAAATTTCTGCTTCGGTATGTGATAATATTGTCAGCAGAGACAAAAATATAGAGTTGGAACAAAACCAGCTAGGCATTGGACTGTCTATAATCAGTAATGCAATATCATTGTTGATAAATAATGATACAGTGGACAGATTAAAATTGATCTCACTACTTAGTGATGCTGGAAGGATCTTGACAGATCTACATTTGGTACAGACAAAATCAAGAAGAAACTTAATTTTCCCAGTTTTAGACAAAAAGTTTTATGATGCTATCAAAGTTTTGAAAACATGCCAACAAAGTGGCCAGTCTATCAAGAAACCTACATTCAATCAGTACAACAATATAGCAAATCATAAGGGAAACTCACAAGGTCCTTCTCGCTACAATCAGAGGACATCAGCGAGGTACGGACCCAAGAAGAGCCAGTCCTCAATACAAGCCCGGAAACCTCACGGCCACTATTATCAGTCCACTACCAAGAAAACCAAAGCCTCACAGGAGAAGCCTCCTGCTCGCACATAGAGGTAAGTCATGCGGGAAGGCTGACACATTTTTTATCTTGCTGGAACAAAATTTGCAAAGATGAATCTATACTTAATTATATCAAAGGATACTCGATTACCTTTGCACAGAAACCTTATCAGAATTCAGTTACTCTCCCTCGTTCTCTAATATCATCTGAAGAAAATACTGATATGCATACTGCTATCAGCAATTTATTAAAATTGGGGCTATATCCCCTTGCATGCCATGTAAAAACCAGTTTATCTCCTCTATAGTTTTGATTCCAAAGCCTAAAGTCATTGAATAAATATGTAGAAACATCCCATTTTAAAATGGAGGACTATAGGACAGCAATAGCTTTACTCTCTCCAGGTGATTACTTGGCGAAAATTGATTTAAAAGAATCATATCTATTAGTAAATATAAATCCACAGTATAGAAAATACCTACGTTTCCAATATGATAATTTATACGAATTTAAGGCCCTCCCTTATGGCCTATGCTCTGCACCTAATATTTTCACAAAAATTATGAAGGTTGTAGTGACACATCTAAGAGGAAAAGGTTACAAGTCAGTTCAATACGTAGATGACCTACTATGTATAGGATCTTGTTATCAGTCATGTTTACAAAATGTTCAAAAACAATAACTCTCTTAAAGTGCCTGGGATTTGTTATAAATTTTGATAAAAGTATGTTAATACCTGATGGTATTCAGTCGTAGTTGTTATACAGTCTTGCAAATTTCTAGGTTTTGTGTTTGATACAAAAAATATGACATTACTATTGCCCATAGACAAAGTATCAAATATAAAAAAATCTGTTCAGAAGTACTTAGAACTTGATAGCTGTTTTATAAGAGATCTGGCAAAATTAATTGGAATACTAATTGCAGCCTGCCCAGCTACCACATATGGTTGGCTTTACACAAAATATTTGGAAATATCACAAGTACAAATATTTAGTTAAAAACAATGAGAATTATGATGTAAAAGTAAACTTACATTCTGATATAAAATTAGATCTGCAATGGTGGAATGATAATATTAGTACAGTATTTAAAAGTATTGCTCATCATAAACATGATATTGAACTGTTCACTGATGCATCCATGACTGGATGGGGTGCTGTTTACAAAAATAAAAAAGCACATGGCTTCTGGAGTAAACTCGAGAAAACATACCATATAAACTATTTGGAACTACTGGCAATATTTATGGCGTTAAAGTTTTTTGTAAAGGATAAGCAATACCTTAACATCCTGTTGCGTGTAGATAATAAGACTGCAATATCTTATGTGAACAGAATGGGTGGTACTCAGTTTCCACATTTAAATAACCTGGCCAGACCCATATGGCAGTGGTGCGAAGAAAGACATATTTGGCTAGTTGCCTTCTACATTAAGTCTAGTGAAAATAAAGAGGCTCATGAAGAGTCGCGAAAAATCAATCTAGATACTGAATGGGAGTTAAATACTGTGGCATTTCAACAAATTTTATCTGTGCTGGGTGAACCTGAAATAGATTTATTTGCATCCCGCACTAATGCTAAATGTGTTTCTTATGTTTCTTGGAAACCAGATCCAGAGGCAATGAATATTGATGCTTTTACCTTGTCTTGGACAGAATATTTCTTTTATACCTTTCCTCCATTCAGTTTAATATTAAAATGTTTACAAAAAATTAAAAATGAGAAGGCAACAGGTATTATGGTCATGCCTCACTGGCCATCACAACCTTGGTACCCTTTAATGCAGACTATGCTTATCCCAAAACTTATATATTTTAAACCTCAAAAATGTCATGTTTGCATCCCTTTTACATAATACACTAAAACAATATAAGGTTACATATAAAATTTGGTGGACCTTCTGTCAGGAACATGGTATAAACCCATACACTCCGTCTATACCATTTGTTATGTATTTTCTAACAAAATTATTTGACTCTGGGGCTGCCTATGGTACTCTTAACTCACATAAGTCAGCTCTATCCTTGATAATAGGCTTTAAAAT
This sequence comes from Euclidia mi, assembly GCA_944739405.2. Lineage (NCBI taxonomy): Eukaryota > Metazoa > Arthropoda > Insecta > Lepidoptera > Erebidae > Euclidia > Euclidia mi. Next base: position 88,409,000 of record OX123189.2, on the reverse strand, counting down.
TGGGGAGGATGATCGGATTAAGAAACTCTTTAAAGGTTTCTATAAGTCGAGGCCACCATTAGCAAAATACCAAAGAACATGGGATCCAAATAATGTTTTAAGTGTATTAACCAACTGGACCCCCAATATTACATTAAGTTTTGAATGTATATCAAACTGGTGGTTTTGCTTGCATTAAGCACAGCTCAACGGGCACAAACCTTGTCATTAATAAAAATATCTAATATAATACAGAGTGAAAGTTGTGTCAATATTGCCATTACTGATACAACTAAAACTTCGGCTGCGGGCATATATAACTCAGCCTAATCTTTTCCTACCTTTTTTTGAAAAACCTGAGATTTGCCCAGTCAGAACATTGTGTGATTACATGAGATTTACTAGTAAGATAAGAGGTTATAATGGCTACTTGTTTTTATCTCTTAAAAAACCTCATAAACCGGTTTCGGCTTCTACTATTAGTAGATGGATTAAGAATACTCTCTCAGACTGCGGTATTGATACGAGTGTCTTCTCAGGTCATAGTTCACACGCCTTTACATCCAAGGCTAAGTCAAAAGGAATTTAATTAGATGTAATAAGACAGACTGCTGGTTGGACAAATAACTCATTAACATTTGCAAAATTTTATAACCGGCCAATTTTAAATTCAGGTGAATTTGCCCAAGCTGTGCTTAATGAATAATAATATATAATTATTAATTCGTTGGTAGAAAACAGATTGTTATGTACCAAATAAGGCTGATTGTTATGTACCAAATAAGGCTGATTAATAATTAAGTTTAATTATTCAAAAGGATTTAAGATGTTTATGAATAAAACGCTGTTGATTTCAAAAATAAAAATATTTATTTCAAAGGACAAGGAGTCAGGGTCATCTCAACTTTACCATCTCTCTAAACATCTGCATGGTAAATACATATATCGAGAACGAAGCACGCAGTATAATAGATGATCAAACGAACTTACCTGAGTGAAGTTCGATCATTATTATACGAAGTGCTGCTGATAACTATCACCTTGTAACCTAAGGAAATAATTGATTATACCTTTGACCGCAAATATAAAATAAGTGCTCAATTAAACTGAAGCGATGAGAAATCTTTCTTTATTAAAGTTGACAAATCGCCAAAATAGTTTTACCTAACGTTAATGGTGACTAAAATCGTCTCTGACTATAACTTTTCTATTCCAAGAACAAGACATAAATAAACAACATTCGTTATTTTTATCTCGCCATTATTACCGAAGCAATATTTATGACGATCACTGTTTGAAATAGAAATATTATTTGGGATAGGTCAAGTCGATTATATCGATTTAGTAACGTTTAGTTTAGTTTATTGTAAATTTTGACTATGGTCACACTGAACTGTCAACTTCCGTTGGGAAAAATGGTTGCGCGGACGCCGCATCTTTGGTTTTGTAATTGAAATAAATTGATCGCCTTTTGAAAAGCACATCCTGGTAGCTTCGCGAATAGTTTGTTCGTTTGCCGCGGTCAGTGAAAAAACCCGGTATAAAAGGTTGTCTGGACCACGCCGTATCTTGAATTATCGCCCCTTGAAAGCACATGGGTGCTCCGCGAGTCATAGTGGTGTCGAAGTGAATTCGTGCTGTAAACCGTCTTGAATGCCGCCTGATCTAGTGCTGGCAACGGTAAACTGTGATAAAAGTCAAACATTTGTAACTTATCGAACATTATAAAGTTGTGAACCGCCAACGTGCATCCTGGTCTGAAGAAAGACGCCGATCTGGACACTGTGGTATTTATTCGATTCTCTTGTTATTTTGGCCAAAATTATGAGTTAATCTTATAGGTCCACTCAAGAACATCATCAGGAGCATCAGTAAGATTTGGTAAGACATTTTATTAATATTATGTTTTGTATTCATTCGCTGTGTTACCACAGTATATGTTAGACCTTTGCCTTGGGCTGAGACTGGATGAATTAATTGCTTCCACTGATCTCTGTAAACCTTACCCGATCTTAGCTTAAACTCTAGACACAAATTTTGGTGCAGAGCTGGTAGTTGAAACTTAGCCGTTTATTGTATCTAAACTCAGATTGGTATTTTATAAGCTTGTATCTGAGCTATATATTCATTGTTAACAGTGATGTGCTGTTTTCAGGTCAGTATTGTCTAAAATACATAATATTTAATTGTATAAGTTGACCTAGATAATTTGAAACACATTGTCATAAATAACCTCAATCAGTAATTATTTGACTTGATTTGTTGAAATCTAGCAATAATTTGTTGTTAGTATTAATAAGTCAGCTTTGATTGGATACATATCAGTTATATGTATCAATTGATTTAGTTAATTGCAAATATTGATATATTAGGTTTGAAACATTATAACATTCAACTTGACCTTGCATCTTGGGCGGGTCACATTGAATAATTGAACTTAATAAACCTTGTTTTGTTATAATATATAAATAATATTGTTAGGTAACACAAACTGGTGCCTACAGTTGTAATATATAACACATTTGGTCTGTTTGTTGCAGTAATTAATTAATTACCTAATTTAAGTTTCAACTTTAATTGTTGTATGTTATAACTTTAATAACCTTTGTATTTGAGTCAATATATAGAAACTATTAATTTTGTTGGGCAGTAAATACCTGCCACTTGCTTGTACCAGCAGTAAACAGGCTAATACTTTGTTGGTTTCAAAGAATTAAGAAAAATTAAGTTTTGATTGTTAATATTATAACGCTTGTCCGGGCTCTTTTGAAATTTGATTATGTCAGCTATCAAGGACTTGCGTGCGGCTGCTGGTGCTATTGCATCAGATTTGCGCTGGTTTGCCTCGGCCAGTGCCTTAGTGAACCGGCCTGATCGCCAGCAGGCCTTACTACAAAGGTACGAGCGGATCGATGATCGCCTGGCAAGTGTGGAACAGCAATTTCGCATTTTCAGCGCTTGCTGTCTCGAAGTGGCAGTTAATGACTTCACCGCTGACCAGCGAAATAAGGTCAGCGAAGATTATGCCCAGGTCTTAGACCTGTATGATGCTGTCTCCAATAGTGCGAGACAACTAGTTGCCGACGGGGACGGGCAACCCGGCTTGAAGCAGGAGCTTCTTAGGACAGCACCGGGGCTGGTGAGTAGGCTCCCTACTTTAGACCTCCCCCATTTTGATGGCTGCCTAGGAAGCTACCTGGGCTTCGTTAATTTGTTTGAACGACTGGTCAATGATAGGGCTGACCTTCGGCCGGCACAAAAATTGGCCTATTTGATGTCGGTTCTGGATGGGGAGGCCAAGGGCCACATCCAGCATCTGCCTGTGTCTGACGAGGCGTACCAGACGGCTCGGGACCTAATTACCCGTAGGTACCATAACAAGCGTGGCCTCGCCGACACGCATATTGAACAGATTTTGAGTTTGGTCACGCTCACCCGGGTCTTTGGGTTGCGCACCCAACTTTTGAACCCGCTTTTGGTGGCCATCAATGCACTTAAGTGCCTTGACCTACCCGTGGACCAATGGTCCTATCTATTGGTGCACATTGTACTTAAAAAGCTGCCTGCCGACCTGAGGTCGCGTTTTGAGCAGCGCTTTGGTGGGGATAGCGCGACCCATTTGCCCCCCTTTGCTGACCTGGAGAGGTTCCTGGAGGATGAGTGCCGGGTCTTGGACAACTCCGGTGGTGACACGCCGGCTAAGACGCAGCCGCCCAAGGTCAAGGAGCAGGCTCGCGTTCACACCCGAGCCAATGTTGACCGGCGCCCTCCTCGCTTTGCAGTCACGCAGAGCCCAGTGGAGTGCTCTTACTGCAAGGTCACGGGGCACAAAACGGCCAGTTGTAGGGCATTCTTGGACCTTCATGTCGCCTCTCGTATGCGCATCGCGAATGCCAACCGCCTTTGCTTCTCTTGCTTGGGGTCCCACTACCAGCGAGACTGCCCAAACTCTCGCCCCTGTCCTCACTGTGGAGGACAGCATTTGGACATTCTCTGCATGAATGCCTGAGAGGTAGGCCGCTTGTCCAACCAGCCGACGCCGCGCACGGACGGGTGTTTTGAAGGTGGCAGCCGAGGCTCACCGGCGCGTAGCCGAGAGTCGGCTCGCTCAATTGATTGCCACTCACCCCGCTTGGAGAACCGTAGCGTGCGCACGCCTCCTCTCTCTCGCGCACCTGAATGTGCGACCGCCCAGCGTCACCAGCACCATGACTGCTGCCCCAGGTATTCCCCTCCTTTGGCGGAGCGTCCCCGCCTTGACTCGCGCCCACCTCGTTTTGGGCGGGTGCGTCACTATGATCCCCCACAGATGGCGTGCGGATCGAGTCATCGCGCTTTTGAGGACTTCAAGCCGCACCCTCATTTTGACTTGCCAGGTCCTGGCCAACGGTCGCTGCCCAGGCAACAATAGGTCATTGACCCCTGCCCTATAACGCCAACCTCCCTCATTGAGACCGTTATCCTACCAACGGTTGCTGTTAGGGTCTGGGGACCCACGGGGACCTCTGTTGTTGTCCGTGCTATATTGGACACAGGTTCACAAGGTTGCATTGTTTCCACTTATTTGGTAGGGCAGGTTAAATTAAATATGGGGTCTTTTCCAAATTGTATACGGGGCATAGGTGACGTAGCCTCTAATGTTGAAGGGCAAGTTAAGGTTTTGTTTGGCCCTGTTGAATCTTCACACCCGAGGATTAAAACCTCGGCTATTGTGCTGAAGAATATTTTGGGTATGCATCCACAGAAACAGCTACCTGCTGCTGTGGTGAATTTGACATCGGGATTGGAACTGGCGGACCCCTAATTTGACACACCGGGACAAATCGACTTGTTGATTGGCTCTGATGTCCTCGGTGGAATTTTGATTGGTGGGAAACGGGTCTTGGTGCCAAATGGTTTGACTGCCATCCCAACTATATTTGGATTTGCTTTGATGGGACCTGTACCTAGGGACCCTCCTCCACCCGAACTTGATAATTTGTTGGCTGTAGGCTCTGCTCTCTCTGATGCAGTTCAGAGGTTTTGGGAGGTAGAGGAGCCCCCTCAAGTTGCCCGTTTGAATCCAGAACATGAGGAGTGCGAGCTGTTCTTCCAGAACAACACTGGTCGACTCCGTTCTGGTCGGCTCATTACGAAGCTACCTTTTCTGTCTGTTCAGCCTCTGCTTGGTGAGTCACGACCTTTAGCCGAAAAGAGATTGTTGGCTATGGAGCGTCGCATGTATCGTGATCCGGAGCTCAGACAGAAGTACATTGAGTTCATGAGAGAATATGAACAATTGGGACACATGTCAGTGTCAAATTTGGATTGGCGTTCGGTGGAGCATTACTTTTTCCCGCATCATGCGGTATTGAAGCCATCGACTGGCAAGCTGCGCACAGTGTTTGATGGTTCTGCGCAGACTTCAACAGGCGTATCCTTGAACCAGTGCTTGCATTCTGGTCCCAAGTTGGTCAAGGACCTTTGTGACGTCATCACCAGCTTACGACGACATCAGGTTGTCTTTGTAGCCGATATAAAAATGATGTTCAGGCAGACGATTATCCACCCTGATGACCGTCGCTTCCAGCTGATCCTTTGGAGAGAGTCTCCTCGTGATCCCATGGTCGTCTACGAGCTCAATACTAATACGTACGGGTTAAGGTTAAGCCCCTACTTGGCAATACGTTCTCTTTGGGAGCTCGCAGACCGCGAAGGCTTACGTTTCCCACGAGCCTCCGCCATCTTGAAGGACGATATTTACGTCAATGACATTTGCTCGGGCGCCTCATCAGCAGACGAGGCGATCCTCCTGCGGGACGAATTGATAGGTATTTTGGCCTCCGCTGGTTATGAGATGCGGAAATGGATTTCCAACTCACCAGTGCTTTTGGAAGGCTTGCCAGAGGATCATCAGCAGGATCCACATCTATTTGAGATTGTTGACAACCCCGCCATGATGGCTGTTCTCGGCGTTCAGTACAGACCAGTCCAAAACATCTTTACATATAACGTAGACTTGAAATTGCCGTGTTCTTGGACTAAACGTCTCGTATTGTCTACTGTCGCCAGAACCTTTGATCCGAACGGTTGGATCTGTCCAATTATATTTTGAGCAAAATGCTTCTTGCAGAAGCTTTGGACAGCAGGATTGACCTGGGACGAACCTCTGCACGGCACTCTTGTTGAGGAATGGACCTCCTTTGTATCCTCACTTCCTGCCGTCAACGAGATCTCCTTGCCTCGTCCCATCCTTCCTCCCGGGAAGTACAAGGCCACCCTTCACGGGTTTTGTGATGCCTCGGAACGTGGTCACGCGGCCGTGGTGTACTTGCTCACGGTTAGTGCCTCAGGTCAGGTGAGGGTTTCCCTGATCATGGCAAAGAGCAAGGTGGCACCCCTTCGGACATCTCTGACCATTCCGAAATTGGAGCTCTCGGGAGCAGTACTACTTGTACGCTTATTGAACCACGTGTCTAGTACTTTGGGTAAAAGCATTTATATTAATGGGACCTACGCCTGGACAGACAGCCAAATTGTTCTCTGTTGGTTGAAGGCGTCTGTCCACACCTTGGAGGTATTTGTCGCTAATCGCGTTTCCCAAAACCAAAAATCCGAAGTCAAGCTTGTTTGGAGACACGTGCCAGGTGAGCTCAACCCCGCTGATTGTGCCTCGCGCGGATGCTAGACGTCTAGTTTGATAGGTCATTCGTTGTGGTGGGGTCCGGAATGGTTGAGTCGACCAGAAATTGATTGGCCTCGAACGCCAGTTTTGAATACTTCTAATTTGCCGGGTCTACGAACACTCGCTGTTGAGAAGGAGGAATGCGCCTTCGACTCCGATTTCTTGCTGAATCGCTACAGCTCCCTTGACAAGTTGTTAGGTGTTACTGCTTGGATAAAGCGTTTTGTTTTTAACTTTAGGCACCCACAACAGAAACGACTGACACTGTTTATCTCACCACAGGAACGACAGGAATCCCTCACCTTCTGGGTTCGTTCTGTGCAATTGGCGCATTTTGAGAAGGAGATTGCTATCCTTAAGTCAGGGAAATCGAAATTGTCGGGAGCAATATCTGAATTGAACCCCTTTTTGGACGATACGGGTCTCTTGCGCGTTGGTAGGCGTCTTAAGAACGCCAACCTCCCTTACGGGGCACGTCACCACCTTTTGTTACCCAAGGACGGTCATTTGGTACGCTTGTTGGTAACTGACCGTCACCTTAAAAATTCGCATGCTGGTTGTAATGCCCTGTTGGCTATTTTGCAACGCGAGTTTTGGATTTTGTCTGCCCGAAGAATAATTCGGAGTGTAGTCTTTCGCTGCATCCCTTGCTATAAGCTCAAGGCTTCTACTATGCAGCCCTTGATGGGAGACTTACCGGCAGATCGCGTAACCGAGAGCAGGACGTTTGACGGTGTTGGTACGGACTTCGCTGGTCCCTTTTTGGTGAAAACGTCGACACTTCGAAACAGCAAGACTGTTAAGGCCTACTTGTGTGTTTTTGTTTGTCTTTCCACAAAGGCCGTACACTTAGAACTGGTCTCCTCCCTTACGACCGAGGCGTTTATAGCCACATTTGACAGATTTGTATCCCGCAGAGGGCTGCCTTCCTTGATCCGTTCTGACTGCGGCACTAACTTCAAGGGCAGGTATAATTATTTGAATGATGTTGTTAATTTTCTTGAAACCAACAAGGCTGATATAGGTGATAGGCTTGCCCGACGTGGGATTAAGCAGTTTGTATTATTTGTTACATAGGGGTATTCTTCTTACCTCATTTATAAAATTTTTGTAATAATTACATTCTATTACATACCTACACAACACCATCCAGTCCCAAACTAAGCAGAGCTTGTGCTATGGGTAATAGATTATGGATAAACAAACATAATATTTACCTAATTTTCTTTTTGTAAATACATACTTAATAAACGTAGAAACATCGATAACTAGTGTTGGGATTTTATCCGGATAAATACTCAAAATGGATAAATACTAATAAATATCCATTTTTACTTGAGTATTTATCCAAAATTGCGGATAAATACAACTTCAGTTTTAGTTACGTTATTTACGTAAATGTTGTTATTTTAAGAAATAAATAATATAAATAAATGAAAATCAGAAAATACAGATTTGTACCGAGCTTTATTAATCACTTTAATAATAGCAAAAAGCCTGTAATACTCAATCATGAATATTTCAGCCACTGTCAAAGTTAAATAAAATTATTAATTTGTACATAGCATAAATGCACACATTTGGTTACTTGAATCTTTGTAATAAATAAGAAGACATGGATCTCACAAATTTTTACGGTCGCGAGACATTTTGTTGTCTTACTTTTGTCCTTGCCGGCACCTTCTTCTTCTTCTACACCAACAACGAATTTTCTTAATTAAAGCTCTAACTGCAAATGTAATTAATTAATCCTTTATATTTATATAGGATTACAAAGTTATTTATGCAGTTAATGTATCTCGAAAACTGGAAATAAATTGAAAAATATTTTAATTTGTCCTTGATTCATATACTAAACACTAATCGTATTCTAAACTTGAAGCTTCTATGTCTGCTAGAAGTGCCTTAGACTTTGATGATCGGTCAGTGAGTGACAAAATTAAGAATTTGGACTCGTTATCGTTCTTAAACTACTGGTTCAAATTGAATGAAATTTGTAATTTTCCATGTTTATACAATGCCTTCATGGTTACTAAAAATTAGGCTTCTTGGTTTATCCACAACGAAGTTATAGGGGGTCGAAAATGGCCTGAATTGCCTCGAGAAAAGAATGGTCCGGCCGCCGTGCCGCTTTTTTGCTCGACTGCCGTGCCCCCAGATATTTATTAACTTCACTACACTTACGAATATTTTGTCAATTACTGTCAATATGAGAATTTGGTTTACTACAATCGTAAATATTTTAAGAATCAATCACTATAACCATAAATATTTTCTGAAATAAACTACCATCACTATTAGACGCTTGTTCATTCATCGTAGAAAAGCAATTTAAAAACTTGAACTCATTGCTCGATTCTCTCAAATCCACGGATTCCTCATCAGTATCTGTCTGTACAGGACATAGCGATCATAGATTATACATAATATATACTAGTAACGGACACTATGCGGTGCGGAGGTGCCGGGTGGAGGGTGAGATAAGCAAAACAAAAGAACAGGACAAAAGGACAGTGCCGGAGGCCCTATCGCCTATTCCTTCTTCCTCATCCCATCTCTTTTCCCAACCCCAAGGGGCGGCAACGCACCTGTGACTCCTTTGGTGTTGCTTGTGTCCATGGGCGGCGGTGATTGCTTACCATCAGGCAATCCGTCTGCTCGTTTGCCGCCTATTACTATAAAAAAAGGAGCCTGGGATAGGTTGCAGTGAAAAACACGTTGCTTCGTCTTGATATCAGCTCAAAATGTACCTAACTATTCTGACAACAAATAATACTAATACTAGTCATTAAATTTATAAAAATAACCAATTGATTCGCAATAAAATATAAATATCCATCATTTTGAGTAAATATCCGAAAAAAACGGATAAAAACGAGTATTTATCCATTTCCGATAAATACTCGAGTTTTTATCTTCCGAGAATTTATCCGTCGCCCATCTCTATCGATAACAAGACAATCATCCGTTATTATCAGGCACACAAATGTTTGACTTGAGCGGGTATCAAACCTGCGACCTTCGGCAAAGCAGTCGTTTACACGCCCGCTACATCAACCGGTCCACTAAATCCATGACTAAATATTCATTACTAAAACAAAATTATCGGTCAAATGTATGTCAGGTCTCACACTATGTAGGATCTTTGCCAAACCCTTTCAGACAAAATACACCTTACCAAGTCTTTACAAATATCAAAATTAAATATACGAAACTTCGTGCATGTTTTAATGAAATTAGTTCTGGCGCTAGAAAAAGCCAGTTTTCTAAGTTGCAGTGAGGTCACCCTTTAAGCAAGCATCGTCAGCAGAGTGCCGATGGTTATAAGGATGAATTATAAATGCACTGTTCTGCGTTTTACTTGCTAACTTTTTACTGAGTTGAAGAAAACCGAGCTTGGATTTTCGCCTTTGAGTCCAAGAATCATACACATAACTTTCACATTTGTAAGCCAATAAGACAGACAGAGGCGTGTTGCACGTATGCTTCGCCGTTTTTTATTTAATTTAAACACTAGAAAGTTGTGAAGAAACATCTTGCTATGTATATTTCTTGATCTCGCACTGTTATCTTTATGCACATAAATAAAATTGGAGTGTCTGTTTGTAATATTAAAATAACCGCTTTTTACTAAATGTATATGGATATATACACGGTACATATACCGAAATGACATTTTTTAAAATTTTTGTCAGTCTGTCTGTCTGTCTGTTTGTCTCGCGGATAGCTGATGTACCAAGGCGTAACTTAGGTTATAGTATCGTATCTTAATATCTTAATATCGTAGTTCCCTCAGGACACGGGTGAAACCGCGGGAAACAGCTAGTTAAGAATGTTATTGTATATTATACCTTTTGTATCGTTCACTTATTTCGTTCAATTCGATCCTATATCCAGTAGTGGACTATGGCAGTCTGATGATTATAATATTCATTCAATTTGTAAGTAAATAAAAAAAATTGGGCAAGTGCGAGTTGGACTCGAGCACGAAGGGTTCCGTACCATCATCTATAAAAAAAATCACGTTCGTTGTATGTATACTTAAATACTTTTACTTTTTAAGTTTCTACCTGTTTATTAAGATCGAGTTACAAATTGCTTAAAAATTACGTTTGTTGTGTGGTAGCCACTCTTTATTATTATTTTTTTAAATTTAATTATTTATTTTTAAGGGTAATATACAACTACATATTTTGTGAAAATTTAAAGCGTCTACCTGTTACAGTTGGTAATTTGAGCACAAAATGCGAAAAAAACACGTTTATTGTACTTAATATTTTCATTATTTTTAGTATTTGTTGTTATATTATGCTAGATAGGGAGGAACTTGACACAGTAGACTCTACAGTGTTCCTAGGTATTACACTAGATAATAAGTTACAATGGGGTGCACATATAGCATGTCTTGCAGGAAAGCTAAGCTCTGCTGCGTATGCCGTCAGAAAAGTTAGGCAACTTACTGACATCGACACGGCTCGTTTAGTTTATTTTAGCTATTTTCACAGTGTTATGTCCTACGGCATTTTGTTATGGGGCAAAGCTCATTATTCAGAATATCTTCGTTCTACAAAAACGAGCGGTAAGAGCAAAATACATGTTAGGTGCAAAAGATACTCTTAGGGAACGCTTTAAGTCTATAGGAATTCTTACAGTAGCCTCGCAATTTTTATTTGCTAATATTTTGTACATTAGGCAAAATATAGGTTTATTTACCACAAAAAGCGATATACATAACATAAATACTCGAAACAGGCATAGGTTATATGCCCCTTATCATCGTTTACATAAAGTTAATAATTCTTTTGTAGGGCTAGGTATTCGTATATACAATAAAATACCAATTAGTCTTTTAGAATTACCATTTAGTACATTTAAAACTAAAATAAAAGACTGCCTTATTAAGAAAGGTTATTATACTATTAACCTCTTGTATGCCGGAATACCAGACACAATTAAAAAGCTATTGTGTCTCGCGTAGATCTGCGTTCCGGCATACAAGGGGTTAAGGCCGGTTCACACATATCAGTGAAGTCACAGTTCCGTCACAGTACCGGCACCGTGATAATTATTCTTTCATACATTTTCTATGAGAGTACTGAGAGTACTGTGTCGTCACTGACACTGACAGGTGTGGATATGTTCATAGAAAATGTATGAAAGAATAATTATCACGGTGCCGGTACTGTGACGGAACTGTGACTTCACTGATATGTGTGAATCGGCCTTTAATGATTATTTCAGTGATAAGGATAGCTGGTCACTTACGCTAGACAACTCATGATCTTTATACCTAATTAGAATTATATAAATACTTTGCATTTTTCAGTTAATCTTTATATAATATTTCTAGTTCTATTAAATTACTGTTCATGTATTATAAGGTCATTCAACTTAGGTACTACATTTACATTTGCATTGTTGTTCCACTAATTTTATTATAGTTTTACTGCACTGTAAGATGAAGATAACTCGTGATTATGGGCTGTAAACTAATGTTTTAGTAATTTTGTGTATTCATATACAGTCACTTCTGTAACATATATTTCCACCATATAGTTATGAACATGGTCGCGAGTTGCCTACATTATAAGACGTAAGTGGATGCTCCTGTTACACAATATTCATACTGGAAGGCTAATACAGCAGTTAAATTGGTAACTGCATTAATTATTTAAGTATTATGTATGTTCCTAATTACTATTTACAAGTAATTAATTACAATGTGAAACAGTTGCAGCTCCTTACAAAAACAAAATATGTAACATAACACTGGCGATTAAAAAGAGTGGCCACGAGTTTTATTGCCCGTTCTTTCTCGTGGTTCTACCTATTGCTTTGCGAATGGGCAGTAAATGTAAATGTAGAAGCATTAAGTAATGTACATTAAAATTTGACGTTCATAAGCGTCACTTTGTGACCTAGATGAATAAATGATTTTTGACTTTGACTTTGACTATAGCGGCAACCGAAATACATAATTTGTGAAAATTTCAGCTTTCTAGCTATCACGGTTTATGAGATACAGCCTGGTGACAGACTGACAGACGGACAGACAGACAGACAGACAGACAGCGGAGGCTAAGTAATAGGGTCCTGTTTTTTACCTTTTAGGTATGGAACCCTAATTAGGGGCAAGAAGAGATACTTACACCAATTTACGATAATTTCAGCTCGTCATCATCATTATCGCGGCCTAGAGACGTCCACTGCTGGAATTAGGCCTCCCCCAAGGCCACACCCAGACAGATCCTAAGCCATCCGCATCCAACCACGTTTCGTTTTATTAAAGCTCATGCTTATGTTGTAATTTTTAAACTTATAGCGGACTCCGGGCTCTGAGACGGTGACCTTGGATTGCAACGGGGACTTATATAGAAATCTCAAATCATACATGGGCCGCGTCTTAATTCTGCTATTCTGCCCTCGAACAATCTACCCTTCCCTAATGTAAATACTATGTCTCATACCCAATTACGTCACGCAGTAACTCAACAACCTAACGCCTAGGCAATAAACTTGCAAACAATAGGTTTCCAGTTCAAGCTGCACCGGTTTAACTAATGACAACGTGAAATTCTCTGTTTCCAATCAGGTCACACCGTAGTACCAACATTTACCTAGTTTCGTAATACAAGAGCACGTCTAGAATAGAATTGCCAATACAAATACATGTACAATTTCAAAAATTGCATTTCATTTGGAATGGTATGTACCTGCTGAAATTGGATACCGACAACATTGTTAGAAACTCATCTGATTAAGGCAGTGGACTTATAAAAGGACGTGGATACGATTGTGCGCCCGATACTTTCAAGTACAAATTAAACGATTTTTATTTAATTTAGTTTCCTTAACTCTTATGTAATCATTCATTTTATATCTGTTTGAAATAAAATTAGTTTTTATTATAAGTCAAATCGATTAGATCGATTGAGTAACATTTTGTTTAGTCTATTGAAAATTTCTGACAATGGTCACACTGAACTGTCACTTCCGTTCCCGCCTTGAAAAATTAAGACGCCGTTTGCTCTCTCTCGCGTGCCTTGTACCTAATTGAAATAAATTGATCGCCTTTCGCCTTTTGAAAAGCACATCCTGGTAGCTTCGCGAAACGTTTGTTCGTTTCCCGCGGTCAGTGAAAAAACCCGGTGTAAAAAGTTGACCAAGCCGTATCTTGAATTATCGCCCCTTGAAAGCACATGGGTGCTCCGCGAATCATAGTGGTGTCGAAGTGAATTCGTGCTGTAAACCGTTTTGAATGCCGCCTGATCTAGTGCTGGCAACGGTAAATTGTGATAAAGAATAAAGTTGTGAATATTGAACAGTTGCGAAAGTTGTTGAAGCCGGTAGCAACGTCCACGTGTCATCGTGTCTTGAAACGTCGCGTTTGCAGCTTGAGCTAAGTATTAGATATAACATTCACTATATTGGCCAATTTAGTCGTGTGCTAGTCTAACTTAGTTGCAGGACCGACCCAATCAAGATATCAGGTGAGTTGAACCATTTTATTAGTATTGGTTGTGATTCGCTGTGCAGCGCAGTGCATTGTGTCTGGATATATTGTCTATCGTGGTCAGGTAGATGTATTACAGCTTCCACTGCGCACTTTGAAAATCCCTGCCTGACTGCGGTAATTCTAGACATAAATTTTTGGTGCAGAGCTGTAGTTGAAATTTAGCCGCTGTTGCATTGCTGAGTACAAACCTCAGATTGGCATAAGCTTGTATCTCATCACCTTGTAGACAGTATTGTAGTGTTTGTCAGGTCAGTTATTGTCTAAAAAACATAATATTTAATTGTATAAGTTGACCTAGATAATTTGAAACACATTGTCACACATAACCTCAATCAGTAATTGTTTGATTTAAATTGTTGAAATCTAGCATAGATTTGTTCCTGTTAATATTAATAAGTCACTTTGATTGGATACATATCAGTTATATGTATCAATTGATTTAGTTTATTGCATATATTGATATATTAAGTTTGAACCTTACATTGCTAAACCTTGTTATAATATATAGATAATATTGTTAGGTAACACATATTCTGTGCTTACTTACTATTGTATATCTCAAATAACACAGCCAGTCTGTCGGTTGCAAGTAATTATTTAATTTATTTGAATATTTAACTTTAATTAACTTATTTGAAGTTTCAACTTTTGATAACTTTGACTTTGTTTTGTGTCAATATAAATTGAAACTATGAATTTTGTTGGACAGTAGATACCTGTCACTTGCATGTACCAGCAGTAAACAGGCTAATACTTTGTTGGTTTCAAAGAATTAAGAAAAAGTAAGTTTTGATTGTTAATATTATTTAACGCTTGTCCGGGCTCTTTTGAAATTTTGATTATGGCAGCTATCAAGGACTTGCGTGCGGCTGCTGGTGCTATTGCATCAGATTTGCGCTGGTTTGCCTCGGCCAGTGCCTTAGTGAACCGGCCTGATCGCCAGCAGGCCTTACTACAAAGGTACAAGCGGATTGACGATCGCCTGGCAAGTGTGGAACAGCAATTCCGCACTTTCAGCGCTTGCTGTCTCGAAGTGTCAGTCAACGATTTTACCGCTGACCAGCGAAATAAGGTCAGCGAAGACTATGCCCAGGTCTTAGACCTGTATGATGCTGTCTCCAATAGTGCGAGACAACTAGTTGCCGATAGGGAAGGGCAACCCGGCCTGAAGCAGGAGCTTCCTAGGTCAGCACCGGGGCTGGTGAGTAGGCTCCGTACTTTGGACCTCCCCCATTTTGATGGCTGCCTAGGAAGCTACCTGGGCTTCGTTAATTTATTTGACAGCCTGGTCAATGCTAGGGCTGACCTTCGGCCGGCACAAAAATTGGCCTATCTGATGTCGGTTCTGGATGGGGAGGCCAAGGGCCTCATCCAGCATCTGCCCGTGTCTGACGAGGCGTACCAGACGGCTCGGGACTTAATTACCCGTAGGTACCATAACGCAGCACGCAGCCGCCCAAGGTCAAGGAGCAGGCTCGCGTTCACACCCGAGCCAATGTTGACCGGCGCCCTCCTCGCTTTGCGGTCACGCAGAGCCCAGCGGAGTGCTCCTACTGCAAGGTCACGGGGCACAGAACGGCCAGTTGTAGGGCATTCTTGGACCTACATGTCGCCTCTCGTAGGCGCATCGCGAATGCCGGCCGCCTTTGCTTCTCTTGTTTGGGGTCCCACTACCAGCGAGACTGCCCAAACTCTCGCCCCTGTCCTCACTGTGGAGGACAGCATTTGGACATTCTCTGTATGAATGCCAGAGAGGTTGGCCGCTTGTCCAACCAGCCGACGCCGCACACGGGCGGGTGTTTTGAAGGTGGCAGCCGAGGCTCACCGGCGCGTAGCCGAGAGTCGCCTCGCTCAATTGATCGCCACTCGCCCCGCTTGGAGAACCGTAGCGTGCGCACGCCTCCTCTCTCTCGCGCACCTGAATGTGCTGTTCAGCGTCACCAGCACCATGACTGCTGCCCCAGGTATTCCCCTCCTTTGGCGGAGCGTCCCCGCCTTGACTCGCGCCCACCACCACAGACGGCGCGCGGATCAAGTCATCGCGCCTTTGAGGACTTCATGCCGCACCCTCGTTTTGACTTGCCTGGTCCTGGCCAACGGTCGCCGCCCAGGCAACAATAGGTCATTGACCCCTGCCCTATAACGCCAACCTCCCCCATTGAGACCGTTATCCTACCAACGGTTGCTGTTAGGGTCTGGGGACCCACGGGGACCTCTGTTGTTGTCCGTGCTATATTGGACACAGGTTCACAAGGTTGCATTGTTTCTACTTATTTGGTAGGGCAGGTTAAATTAAATATGGGCTCTTTTCCAAATTGTATACATAGCATAGGTGACGTAGCCTCTAATGTTGAAGGGCAAGTTAAGGTTTTGTTTGGCCCTGTTGAATCTTCACACCCGAGGATTAAAACCTCGGCTATTGTGCTGAAGAATATCTTGGGCATGCATCCACAGAAACAGCTACCTGCTGCTGTGGTGAATTTGACATCGGGATTGGAACTGGCGGACCCCTAATTTGACACACCGGGACAAATCGACTTGTTGATTGGCTCTGATGTCCTCGGTGGAATTTTGATTGGTGGAAAACGGGTCTTGGTGCCAAATGGTTTGACTGCCATCCCGACCATATTTGGATTTGCTTTGATGGGAGCTGTGCCTAGGGACCCTCCTCCACCCGAACTTGATAATTTGTTGGCTGTAGGCTCTGCTCTCTCTGATGCAGTTCAGAGGTTTTGGGAAGTAGAGGAGCCCCCTCAAGTTGCCCGTTTGAATCCAGAACATGAGGAGTGCGAGCTGTTCTTCCAGAACAACACTGGTCGACTCCGTTCTGGTCGGATCATTACGACGCTACCTTTTCTCTCTGTTCGGCCTCCACTTGGTGAGTCACGACCTTTAGCCGAAAAGAGATTGTTGGCTATGGAGTGTCGCATGGGTCGTGATTCGGAGCTCAGACAGAAGTACATTGAGTTCATGAGAGAATATGAAAAGCTGGGACACATGTCCGTGTCAAATTTGGATTGGCGTTCGGTGGAGCATTACTTTCTCCCGCATCACGCGGTATTGAAGCCATCAACTGGCAAACTGCGCACAATGTTTGATGGTTCTGCGCAGACCTCTACGGGCGTATCCTTGAACCAATGCTTGCATTCTGGTCCCAAGTTGGTCACGGACCTTTGTGACGTCATCACCAGCTTCCGGCGACATCAGGTTGTCTTTGTGGCCGATATAAAAATGATGTTTAGGCAGACGATTATCCACCCTGATGACTGTCGCTTCCAGCTGATCCTTTGGAGAGAGTCTCCTCGTGATCCCATGGTCGTCTACGAGCTCAACACTAATACGTACGGGTTAAGGTCAAGCCCCTACTTGGCAATACGTTCTCTTTGGGAGCTCGCAGACCGCGAGCCTCTGCCATCTTGAAGGACGATATTTACGTCGATGACATTTGCTCGGGCGCCTCCACAGCGGACGAGGCGATCCTCCTGCGGGACGAATTGATAGGTATTTTGGCCTTCGCTGGTTATGAGTTGCGTAAATGGATTTCCAACTCACCAGTGCTTTTGGAAGGCTTGCCAGAGGATCATCAGCAAGATCCACATCTATTTGAGATTGTTGACAACCCCGCCATGATGGCTGTTCTCGGCGTTCAGTACAGACCAGTCCAAGACATCTTTACATATAACGTAGACTTGAGATTGCCGTGTTCTTGGACTAAACGTCTCGTATTGTCTACTGTCGCCAGAACCTTTGATCCGAACGGTTGGATCTGTCCAATTATATTTTGGGCAAAATGCTTCTTGCAGAAGCTGTGGACAGCAGGATTGACCTGGAACGAACCTCTACACGGCACTCTTGTTGAGGAATGGGCCTCCTTTGTATCCTCACTTCCTGCCGTCAACGAGATCTCCTTGCCTCGTCCCATCCTTCCTCCCGGGAAGTACAAGGCCACCCTTCACGGGTTTTGTGATGCCTCGGAACGTGGTCACGCGGCCGTGGATTTTAATTTTTATAAAGGTAAAGTTAAGCAGCGATAGCCGAGTGGAGAGACCGACTGACTGCTACGCAGAGGGTCTAAATCACGTTCGGATCCACGGCGCGCACCAATGATATTTTGGAGTTAAGTGCATATTAAATTGTTAATTATCGCTTCCTAATCGGTGAAGGAAAACATCGCGAGGAAACCTGCATGTCTGAGAGTTCTCCATAATTTTCTTGAAAGACATGTGAAGTCTGCCAACCTGCACTTGCCAGCGTGGTGGACTATGGCCTCACCCTCTTCATAGTGAGAAGAGGGAGGCTGATGATAGAAAGTTAAGTACTAAAATAGAATTGTGGTGTTTAGAATAGTTTCTGCAGTCATGGCGCAGTGGTTTTAGCCACCACGGTTAATTTAGTGCTGAGTGCTGTGAGTTTGATTTCTACATATTACAATGGGTATAGGTGGCGTAGTGGTTTAAGCGGTCGTCTCGCTGATTGTCCGTACTACGTGTCGTGGGTTCGGACACACATGAGATACTAATTTTGTGTGATCCACAAATTGTATGCTTATAGAGAAGTCCGCAATAGATGATTTATGACAGGAGCTTTCTTTCTATTTTAAAAGAACGAACAGTATAACCACTGGAATTAACAGATACTTGTAACGAAATAGCAAAAAAGTTCCTAAATAAAGCCTAAATGCCTCCTTGCTATTTTGTTTCCTCTTCTGAGTTGACTCAGTCCTAGGAACTAAAATAACATGGTTCAGTCTAAAACCCAACCTCAAATAAGACTGCAAGACATTTATGCTCTAAAACAGTACTAACTGTACAATAATTTTGAGATATCTTTTACTACCCAAAACAGCAGACCAAGTACAAGGAAACCTCGCAAGAAAATTAAACACAAAACGCTGGCGAAATAAAAATATTTGTATGTTAGGAAGGCTGTTATTTTCTGTGTAAATTAATCTTTATCGCTACACAGAATCTCATTAGTTCAGTTTACCGTAAAATAATGCAGCGGCACAAGTTATAAAAACCGTCAAAACCGTAAAATGTATAGTACCATTGAATAAACTCAGTAGGAATAAAAACGACATTAACATACATTATATTCACAATGCGGACTTTTAAGAACAATGTTGACTCTAAAGTAATTTTCTTTTAAAACTGCATTTTAAATGTATTAAAAGAATTCTTGTTTAAATGAATGAGGATTTTTGTGAGTACGGCAAAATGTTTTACAGAATATTAAGTCAGTATCAAGCTGTTCTATGTTAGTGGTACTTTTAACCTACATTCTGTTAGAAGTTATTTCTTTTCGTAGTAAGAGAGAGTTGAAAATGAAGTACGGAGCTAGATTCGTTTAGTTTATTTACTTCTCATTACTGGGTTGTTTAAGTTTCAGACAAGGATTTAATATTACTCCAGAAATAACCAGCTTTCTTAGAGGTTAATGTTTGTGATTAGAAATCTGCAGGTCTAAGGTTTGATTTCGTTTATACAATTGCTCATTTTTATCCTAGCGTTTAATCTGTGACATAGCTTGGCTCCGGCCTCTTATAAGGTCATGGAAAGTCTAGCTGCGTGGCAATCTTTTGTCTCTCCACTAGGCTATTGTTGCCTAAATGCGTTTAATGTCTGTATTGCCAGTACGTACATTTTTATACATATTTAAACTAGCTGACAATATGGCGGTACAGGGCTGTAGCTAGTCAAATTTAAGGTAGGGCAGCATTGGTCACAGGTAGGGCGGAAGTAAAAAATGTATCATAACTGATCTGCTCCAAAGCACGGACCTCAGTGATATAAAAGCATTAGTTATTCGTAGACAAAAAAAATCTGAGACAGAACATGGGCATGGATCTAAGAACTGTTAGATCCTCAATGATGAAGAACAAGCGAACAAGATGGGTGGGATGGGGTAATAATTATTTATTAGTTGGGATGATAGGTACGAGTAAACAGATACGACCAAAAATACCATTTAGATCATTATTATTTCTGCAAACGTACAATAATTAAAATAATTTGTGGCGAGCTGAATGTGTGTGGCGACACTGCGGTCCCGAATGCTTCAGGGAGTCGGTCAGGGCCTCGTCTCCGGGTTGACTTTATTGGCTCGTCGGAGTGGATTTCCAGGAGCGCCCACAGGACCCCCGACTCTGGCTTGCCTTAGTCAACTGGCCAGAGGGAAGTCGCAAGAGCTATATGTTCGGGGGTGGAAGTGTCAATCTCAAGGGCGTAATTACGGGGAAACTCGCTACGGGCCTCCGTTATCACGAGGCCCGCGATGGCGAAACCGGTGCCACACCGCTGCACCGCTCTACACCCCTTGCCGCTTGCACCGGTGTTGTCCTCTTGTTGCCTTTATGGTAGAATTTGTTTGCTTTGGCGACTGCTAAGAGAGGGCCCATCCAGTGAGTTGGCGAGTCACCGTCTGCCCCTTTTCGACATACGTACTATCTTAATATATAAAATCCTTGCGTTACTGACTGACTGACAGACAAGCTACAGCCGAAACTACTCGGCGCAAGAAGCTGAAATTTAGCATGTATGTTTCTTGGAGACCGTAGGGGTGCACTAAGACGGGATTTCCCGAAATTCCCACGGGATCGGGCAAAACGAGAAATTCGAAAATTTAATTTTCATTAAACACCCACCACAATAGCCCAGAATAATTAGTTTTCATATTTCGTAGTACCTCACGTGCTGCGGTTAATCTGTGACTGTACTTTATAATGCCGTCATGGAGAGGTGTCCCATCCCACTCTAGATTAAACTCTCAAAGGGCCTCTGCGCGTTGGACCCATGTCTCCGTGTAAGCCTGCCGAAGGGCCGGTTATTCTTCTGACATTAGTTGGAAGAATAGCCTTGAAAGAGAAAAACAAAAAAAATAACGTTTAAGACAGCTGAATTCTACGATTCGCCTTGTTATTAAAATGCAAAGAACTTCGTTCAGATAAATCGTTAAATAACCTTGTATAATATTAAGTAATAGGAACTAAGTATGTTGGACGTACAACTTTCCGAATCACTTCTTGCCTACGCTTGGGAGTTGTTTGCGTTTCTCCGCATCGCTGTCACTGCGGTGAAGCCGTCGACAGTCTTGGCCACCATTGCCTATCGTGCACCAGAGTGCTGGACGTATTTCCCGACATGCCCACATTAAAAACATACGCCGTCGAGTTCTTGTCACTGCCGAAGTACCAGCTTATTTTGAACCTGATGGTTTGGTACGCGACCATGGGCAGAGACCAGCCAGTATGTCATTACATGTCATTATGTCATTATTGGAAAATGGAAGGCCTCTGGTGTGGGACGCGACATTCGCTGATACCCTTGTGCCATCACATCTTTCAAGCACAGCTGGATCGGCTGGCGCTGCTGCTGCATCAGCGGAGACCCTCAAACGGCGCAAATACGGAAACCTATCTAGTAATTACGTTTTTGAGCCGTTTGTGGTCGAAACGCTGGGGCCCTAGTGCACGCGTTTCCCTACACTACCCGTTTCCCAAGGAGAATAAGCATTGCCATTCAACGTGGCAATACTGCCTTCTAGGCACGCTACCAGCCGACAGCGTTGCGGAGGAATTTTTTGACGCCGCGTAGTTGGGTTTCGTTTTTTATTAATTTTCCTTTTTTTTTTTATAATTACCTATTTAGTTTATGAAATGAATGTGACAAACTGTGGTATGCTCGTTTATGTTAATATGTTTAAAAAGTTTAGATACCTATCGCTACAATTTTTTATCCCAAACTATGAACAAACAATATTATTATAATTTATCATAGTTTTTGGTATTTTTAAGTTAGGGCATTGTGATTTCAAGGTAGGGCATTGCCCCACAATGCCCCCCCCTAGCTACGGCCGTGTGGCGGTACCAAGTGACCAGGACTTGCTATAGTTTTTAATTTCATTCGAGCCTTCTCCAGACAATAACGAATTCAGAAAAAGATTTATCCAATTTGGTGCATTCGTTTGGTAGTTATGCGCGTACAAACATTTCGGTGATTCATTTTTATTTATATAGATTTAAGACATAGTCGTATTAAGAATTATCCAACACTATAATAACATTAGTCTAGCTACATTTCGGACACTATAAATGTATAAGTAATATAGCGAATTTCACATTCCAATGGGACAGACTACACAATACCCTTTGGCATTGAGCCACAAACCTACCAAAGATCTTATCTGACTAACAATATATTTATGCCTAATACCCCTATTACGAATAAATATCGATATCGGCCAAAAACATTATCTCGAAATTATGTAGTTTTAGCATTAAACGAGTAGAGAGAAATTCGTGTGTTTTTTTTAAGTAAGAAGATTTTGGTATTTCGTGGTATTTTATACGGTTGGCGCAGCGGCTTAAGCGGTCGCCTAACCGCTTAACACTGCGCCGAGTGTTGTGAATTCGATTCCATAAAAGTCAACACTTCGAGCTCTGTGATATCAACTATAAGTTTTTTTTTATATTATCTTGTGTCTGATATAGGTTACAAATGCGGCAAACCGGCGCAACGCGATATATTTTGAAAGAGATATCCATAATTGTCTGCACAATGACGAAATCAAATTGAAATCATTATTACATTAATATAATATAAAACTATTTTATTACAGGGCGCAAGAAGTTATTTGGTACGTATGTCCCCTCGGTAAGTGTAGAGAACCAGAGACATTTTTTGGAAAATTCTCCCGTATATAAGTTCTACACGGATGGAGCTTAGGGCGAAGTCTAGTTAAATATACAGTTCTTTGCCCAGCTTCAAATTATTTTATCTCAATGTGCTTCATCATCATCCTCCTAGCGTTATCCCAGTTTCAATCTGGGGTCCGCTTACTAGTCTAATCGGATTTGGCTGAATATTAGCTTTTGCACAGATCGACTGCCTGTCTGATCTCCGCAACCCGAAGGAATGGTGATATTCCGTGGTTTAGGCTAGTGTCAGTTTATTTAGAAGGTACTGACGCCCTGTAACGATTGTCAAAGATCTTAATGACAACCGGGACCAACGGCATTCCGAGGCACGGGGCTAGCGATAATTAACCCCTATCCTGGGCAAGGACCGGTTTGCCAAACTCATGAAATGACAACGTCATTTCAAATAATTTTTAATTTTTACGTAGACTTGCAGAAAAATGAAAAATTTGTCAATAAAAATATTATAATATGGCATGAATTATACTGTACTATACCTTCCTGGCTTCGTTACGAGTTTATCTAACTATTTATATCTTTCAATAAGTAAACAAAACAGACAACAGAAAGTAGCAATAGCATAAAGCAATAAAACTATTAAGAGAATACAAGTGCTAACATCGCTATCATCATAAATGAATGACTCAGCGAATAATAAAATTACTTTTGTTTTCTTAATGTTGGCAAACTTGCCGCGGGATTTGTTTGAGGAAGCTCCGTAGATTGTTATTAAAATTCCCGTAGCTATGCTAAAGTTTTTACGTTAAAAGGATTGGATGTAAAAGGCTAGGTTCTGTGTTCGTTTTCTGTTTAATGTTCGTCTGGTCTTTGTACATACTAGTAAGAAAGCCAGGCGAGTTCGGCTTAGATTTTTCTGTTTTATTCCACCAACCATTAAAATGTTAGGCAAGGTATATTGAAACGGATTTATTATTATACTTTACAGTAGTGAATGCCTCGTGGATTTAGTAATCAATTAATCCATTTATTTAAAAAAAATGGGTATAATAATAAGTGCGCAAGTTTATAAAATAACCAATGAGGCATGCAAAACTATTTTAACTGACAATAAAAAATAATAACAAGTCAAATACGCATTGCACAATATTGGTATTATTTATGTCAGTTAAGTATTACATTTGTTATGTGATTATTACATAGATCAATCGATAAAATGTTATATTTTCAATGGTAACTTAATCTTACAACCTAATATATTGGATTAACAATAGGTGGGTAGTTGATCAAACAACTGCTTTAGAATCAGCTGTTAAAAGTTTTTGAAATAAAATAGTTATTTTAATTTAAATATAAATTTAATGTATAAAATAGGTAGCTAACATCAGGTACCTGCCCGTTAAGTGTTATCTCCACCATAGCATAGCACAAAAGCACTTCACTTCACTTTACTCACTATGGAAGCTTCTTCACTCAATCTCCGGCAGTATTTTGAAGAAAGGATGGCTAAATTTGAGGCAGATCTCCAAAAGACGTCCAAGACTTCCAACACAAGCAGCCTAGAAGAGGAATTTTTAAAAATTCAAGGATTTTGTACTCCAAACATTGAAAACTTTCTCTCAGCAAGTGGAGGTGGTTGCTCGTCAGGTCGACACAATGGAGATGCGCAGCCGCCGGAAAATGTTACTTCTGCATGGAGTTGATGAGCAGAAGAATGAAGAGACAGCCGAGGTGGTTGCGCAGGTTGTCAAGCAGCGGCTCAAGCTTGATTCCTTCACTTCTGCAGACATCAAGCGCTGCCATAGAATGGGTCGCGATCAGTCCAACAAGAAGCCGAGACCCATACTTATCAAGCTTCTTTCTGTATCGGTGCGGGACAGCATATGGTATGCTAAGACCAAACTGAAGGGAGCCGGTATTACGCTGTCGGAATTCCTGACCCGATCGAGACACACAGCGTTCATGGCAGCCCGTGAGAAGTTCGGTGTAGCAAAGTGCTGGACCAGAGAGGGCACCGTCTATGTTCTTGGCGCGGATGGGCAGCGACATCGTATTCTGTCCCTCAACGATCTCGATAAGGTGAAAGGCTCGGATACGGAGAAACCCGCTGTAAAGGCGACTACTGCGAAGACCAAACGGACTGCTGCGCCGAAAAAATAGGCCTTCTTAACTTTGTTTACGACCAGGTAAATTATTCTGAACTTCACTGTTTATGTACCTTTTTCTAAATTATTTATTACATGTACCTGAAAGTTTTATTTAATTCACCCGCAAATTTCTCTTTGATTGACATTTGACGTACGTCAATGGTTAGCTGTCACAATTGTCAATTTTTTTTTTTCCTCTGACCATTGGGCTTTTTATCTTTAAAACGGGTTGTCATGATTTTTTTTTTCTTTTTCAACAAAAATTTACCTGGTCTTATACTTCATTTTTCTTTCTTTGTTCTTCTTATTTAATTATTTGTATCCACTTTCAGTGTTATAGTATTTTTTTTGTAATGCTAGTGTTATTCATTTTTGATACCAGACCTATCTTTGTAACACGTAACTGGCGGGAGGACTTATTAATTTTTAAATTGCTTTATTTTTATATTATATACGTTATTATAAATTTAACTAACTTATATATTACATTATTATTATATATTTATGTATAGGTACTTCCAATGCTTGCTTGACCTAAACAGTAATGATGACAGCTTTTCGACCGCTACTAGTCTCGATGACAGCTTCACTAGTTTACCGTCACTTGCAGAAACCCTTCAGTTTCAGTTCTCTGACGTACCAAAGAACTTTAATGTAGTCCATATAAATGCTCAAAGTATTCCAGCCCATTTCCCTGATATGCTGGCAACCTTTGACTGTAAGAACCTACATGCTATTCTCGTTTCAGAGTCATGGCTAAAACCATGTCTGCCATCAACTTCTTATTCTCTCCCTGGGTTCCGTCTAATTAGGAATGATCGTGCGATCGGTGGTGGTGGTGGTGTTGCTATATACCTACGTGCCCAAATTCCTTACCGTATAGTAAGCATCTCATCACAACCACCACCCTCGAACGCCGGCGAGCATCTCTTTTTGGAAGTGGAACTCAATCATTCGAAAGTTCTTCTAGGTGTTTATTATTCCCCTTCATCACGAGTAAATTTTTTTCCTTCTTTCGAACACATCCTAGAAACTTTAATGCCTTCTTACAGTCACACAATTTTAATGGGAGATTTTAACACCTGTATTATAAAACAGGATACACGTTCAGCCACTCTTAAGCGTATTTTAAATTCCAGTAATTTATCTGTTCTACCTCTTAATACTACACACCACTTCCCAAACTCTGTTCCTTCTCTTCTTGATCTTGTTTTTGTTTCCTCTTCTACCTTTGTTGCCAAGCATGGTCAATGCTCTGCCGACGCCTTCTCCTACCGTGACTTGATCTATCTTTCCTATAAAATACGTCCACCCAAGGTAAAACCGAGAATCATTATGCAACGCAGTTTCGGTGGAATGGATCGTTCGAAGCTCTGCGACGATGCCAGCAAGATTGATTGGTCTCCTTTGTTTACGACCGACTGTAGAGACACTAAAGTCCAAGTTTTTACAAACACACTAACGCAGTTGTACGATAAACATGCGCCTGTCCGTGCCATCAAATTAAAACATCTACCATCACCTTGGCTGACTGAAGATATCAAAAACATAATGTCCAAAAAAGCCGCGGCCAAGGCAAGATATAAGTGCCGCCCGACCTCTGTCAACCTGGAAAAATACATAAGTGCAAGAAATCTCTGCAATAAGGTGTGTAGGAATGCACAACGCCAACACATTCACAACTCTGTTGAAAATGGAGATCCGGTTAAAGTCTGGAAATTTCTTAGAACATTGGGAGTTGGTAAGTCACGCAACGACGAGTTCCCAAAGGATATTAATATCGATGCACTTAATGCACATTTCTTTTAGTTTTGATGGGACCACTAAAACAAATACGTTACAAGATCTTTCACGTATCCCAACTCCCAAATATTCACCTTTCGATTTCGAGCAATTTTCCTGTTGTGATGTTAAAAAGAGCATAATTTCAATCTCATCCAATGCTGTTGGTAATGACTGCATCAGTCGAAACATGATCCTGCCCATCCTTGATGAAATCCTACCTGTCCTCTGTCATATCCTTAACTACTCAGTTTCCACCGGTATCTTTCCATCAGCGTGGAAAGATGCCCAAATAATTCCTTTGCCAAAAAAATCCAAACCTTGTTCCTTTTCTGACTTCCGACCTATATCCATACTCCCGTTCCTTTCCAAAGTCCTTGAACGTCTTGTACATACACAACTCTCTTCCTTTATTTCCAAAAACACTCTCCTAAATCCTTTCCAATCTGGTTTTCGTCCTGGTCACAGTACTACTACGGCATCAGTACATATCACTGATGAGATTAGGCTGGGAATGGATTGTGGAAAGCTCACGCTACTGTCCTTACTCGATTTTAGCAATGCATTCAACACCGTGGACTTCCACGTCATGCTCGGCATACTCCGCTCTATTAACATATCTCCAACGGTGATTGACTGGTTTCGTAGTTACCTGTCAGGACGCCGACAGCGTATACGCGTTGAGGAATCATACTCTTCATGGAGTAATACGACTGTCGGTGTACCGCAGGGTGGCGTTTTATCTCCGCTACTTTTCGCAATTTTTATAAATTCTATCACCAAACATCTACTTTCGTCCTACCACCTTTACGCAGATGACCTGCAGATATACTCACAGGCACCGCTAGACTCTATTTCACATGCATTCTCTACCATAAACAGGGACTTGGCGCAAATTTGTGAGTGGAGCAAAAATTATGGACTTAAATTAAATCCAACCAAAACCCAGATCATTCCGATTGGCAGTTCCAGGATGATGTCTAAGGTCAATCCGTCACAACTCCCTGAGATTCAATTTGATGGAAACATCTTACCAATAACAGACAGTGTTAAAAATCTGGGTATTTATTTAGATAAGACTCTATCCTGGGGATGTCAGGTGCAGGAAACCAGTAGGAAATTGTTTGCTTCGGCGGGGTCGTTGCGCAGGTTGCGAAACTTTCTGCCCATAACCACCAAAATTGCGCTGGCACAATCACTGCTTCTCCCAATACTCGATTATGCCGATGTCAGCTATCTTGATCTCAATGAGGAGCAACTTGAGAAACTTGAGCGTCTCCAAAACTTTTGTATTAGATTTATATTTGGTTTACGCAAATATGATCATGTATCTGAATTTCGTAGCAGGCTCAAGTGGCTCCCAATTCGCCTTCGCAGGAATACTCATATTCTAATATTACTATATAATGTATTGTTCAATCCTAACACTCCCCTGTATCTCAAAGAACGGTTCAAGTTCCTTCATGACACACATACAAAGTGCCTAAGGTCGTCAGAGGATCTGCGATTGCAGATGCCAACGCATTCCACAAACTTCTTTGATAAATCCTTTTCAGTTCAGGCTGTACGTTTGTGGAATGCGCTGCCAGTAGAGATTAGACGAGCAAAATCACTGAACATCTTTAAAAATATGTTAAAACAGCACTATTTGTCAAGATGTTTGCATTATTGTCCATAACTTTTTATTAGACTATAATATTATGTAACTTATTATATTTATATATATATTTATATATCATTGTATATATATGTATTATATGTATTGCCTATATATGTAGTGTATATATAATATATTATATAATATGTATGTCAACGTACCTATTTAGTAAGTATTTTTATGTATACTATGCGAAAAATATATTTGTCAAAATTTCTAAACTACACCATCGAATACTTTTGGCTCCTTCTACAATCAAAAGTCCATTCCTAATGGTTGCCTGGAAGAAATTGCTGTATGCGATAAGGCCGCCAATTGTGCATTTCTTGTTTGTGCTCCTTCAATGTATGTTTTCCTTATGTGGTGTACAATAATGATTTATATAATCTAATCTAATCTATATTATAATTTTTTTGTAACATCATACTATACTATTTGCACTAACTGCCACGTAGAAAGTCTCAAATTCAAATCCACGGTGCGCCATTCGGCGCTAAGTGCGTATCAAAGTGTTAGTGGTCTCTTGCTCTGAACCTCAGAGAGAATATTTAGCAATTGTTCCCGGCTGCCATCATGAAGGTATTTTGTAGTTGGTAAACCAGACGGTACTTTTGAGAATCCTGGTACATATTCAGCCCATAGAAGATTTCACATGGTCACAAGGCAATATCTGTCTACCTTTGAGAAATTTTGACTGATCTGGTTAAACAAAAAAACGGACACCAGGCTTCAAGAGTAAGAATAAGTCTTGAACAGCAAAAGAAGTAGATATTCCTTATCATAGAAAGTTGTAAAACATAATTATTAACGAATTTACCTAAAACTTCGTAAATCCATACTTAAATTATAAATATGAATGTCTATTTCTTTGACCTTTTTTCACTCTAAAACGACTGAACAGATTTTGATAAATCTTTGCAGTGTTACATCAAGTTTACACGTAGCACTTTACATACTGCCTTTTATCGCAATAGTCGACACTCACGGGTATAGAATCTACTTATTTCATACTCCATAAGAACGTCAATATGTTCCATGTCTGAACAAATACATATGTGTTCAGCAATACGTGTAACACAAATTTTAGTAGGAAACAATAGTGTTATTGACTAATTTGATTGAATGCGGGAATTAGTGCACTATTTGTTCAAAAAACTATTTATTTAAGCTTTCAGATATTTGCTATCGCTAAAATTGTCGAGAGCAAATGAAATGCTTTTGTTTTATTATTATGAATATAATTATTGCATGGATCACCATACCTTGCGTTTATAACAATTATATTAGTTCTTAAACGGCTATCGGTGGGCGCGTTACGAATGAGATTTACATATGTTTATAACTTTGCACTGCATTGCAAACGACTTTCAATTTCGATTTCAAGAATTTAAAAAATCCTCGAATACACATAGGTATATGTCGGCGATACGCCAGGTTTATGGTTTCCAGACTCCATAATAAAAACACTCACGTAATATTACTTGGTTTATTATCAATTGATTTCTAGCACAGGATTGAAATAAAATGTGACCTACAGTCCTTTTGATACACTGACCGTCATTACACTTAATGTTTAACAACTGCCACTTCCTTTACAACATATAATTGAAATTACTATACAATTAATTATAAAATATAGTTCAAAAATCAACATTAATATTGTAATGAATTTTGCACAGCACCAAATGATTTATTTTACACGAATAACAAATTTATTTTTTAATCAATCGCTGCTTTACAATGTTCACCAACAGACGGCGCTATCAACAGGATGTAAATATAATCGCATGTTATTTATTACCGTAAACATAAAAATAAGTGTCAGAATAATGTTATATAATACTAATTGATTTTACTTTGAAAGTTTCTGGAGTTATCTTAATAACTAAGCGATAAATTAAATACCCAATCATTATAAAACAGTTAAGCAGCCAATATAGTATCTAATATTGTAAAGTAGTGAAGTTCTTAGTTCTGTGTTCACAAATAGTTATTTAAATATCAATCTTAAATATTATTAACATTTTCGTATCAATTTAATCATTATATATAAAGAACAATGGCAGAATTAGATCTGGGTTTGTTGTGGCGAGCTTAAAATTCATATGAACAAAACAAATTGTTTATTTTTTCTAATATTTTTTATATTTTCACTTTGTCTCGATAAAGCCGGATTATTTTATGATGATAAAAAGCATTCCAATTGATTACGAACTAGGTGCTTACTTTATTATTTGATTGTTGCCATAGACAATGGTGTGACAGGTATAGACGTTTGACATTGATGCGTATCGATTATTAAATAAGTAATCGATATGATCAACCTTTATAGGGTTGGTTTGGTTTAAAATATAATAATTAAAACTCAGTTAATTAATTGTTATTAACATTATATCAATAAGCTAATTCTTTTGTAGCAAAACAACTTTTAAATCAAATAAAAATGTCACAGCATCGTTTTAACGTTATATCGATTTCAAATAAAATCTGCAGCTCTGCATTTGTCTTTGGCTGTGACAGGTAGATGCTACAGAATAGTTCTGCGTTTAGATGTCAATCTGACATAAAGCCTTTGATAATTCAAACGTACCCACATTGTTCATTCTTAACTAAACATTAAACACCGATATCTTCTTTTTCCGGCTTTCCCGAGTGAAAATAGAATAATTTATAGAAGATTTTTTATTACGGAGCGCTTCGATTTAATTTCAGACATTTTGATGTATGGAGATCTGCCATTGTCCTTTGCGCCCATACGGCCATTCTGATCCAGCGCGCTCCTCGCGCTGATTATTTAACGGTTACAGAATAAACAGCATAACAAACAAAAATAATGAATATAAAAATTACATAAATAAGCGTTTATCATACAGAATGAACTAAAAGTTCTTTACAAGGCTTCACCTAGTCATAGGATCTTAGCCTGTGGCATGCGTCACCCATCACGGGATCTAACAAACAATGCTTCACCCATGGCTAAGCCAACTCGTGGCATCACCGATTACGGGATCTAGTGCACACAGGCATCACCCACATAAGGATCTAGCCCACGCGGCATCACCCATCACGGGATCTAGCCAACACACGGCATCACCCATCACGGGATCTAGCCAACACACGGCATCACCCATCAGGGGATCTAGCCAACACACGGCATCACCCATCACGGGATCTAGCCAACAAGACCAGGATCAAGGATACGCATGGTGGCCAGCCAGCGTTTTGGGAAGGATGTTGGATAGGAAAAATTATTTTTTTTCTCAAACACATAAATGCAAAATTTGCCTCATAAACACATCAATGCATATACATAAAATAATCATCATCGTTCGTCATGATCAGTTATATCAATACAATGCAATTACATAGGTCCAACAACGACAGTGGAGGAAGTAGAGGACCCCCCACGTAAATCGGTATCTGACGAATCCTCCTGCCTGTAGCCCACATACTGTAATTCTTATTTATTCATACACAATTAATAATTGTTTATCTGAATAAATAAATTTAAACTGCCTAATCACAACTGACTTAGAAATAAAGCATGAGTAGTCCATACATTTACTTTTATTTGCCAAGAATAAATACTGCTAAATGGGAAAAGAGATAATATGGATTTTCACATCATGTTCTTTAAACCCACTTATCATTATCCTAATAATCATATTCCTAACTGTCTTGTATCCCACATGAGCTAAGCAATAAGGTTGGCACTAAATTTTATTGGTTTATCACTGGTTGTCATCTTGAATATAGATGCAACTAACTTTGCAAATGAACTCACAAATAAAATAAATTGTATTTACCAAGTAAAACACTAAGGCTTGGTATTTATACGAGATTAGCAGTCACCTGCCTTAAGACTTTCAACCTAAAATGCTTAGAGGTGGACTATTATAGAACCTGAGTGCATATGTCCATAATGAAATCTACTGTCTAGATCTCATGTTTCTAGCTTCAGTAGTTTGGGTTAAGCAAGGACTTATCATGGTCGGAACAAATCATTCTATACAGGTATAAAATTAAACGACAAATATTAAGATACTTGAGCTGCAAGTTGACAGTAACAATTTCAACATAATGTTAAAATGAAATCATGTAGGCACCTACAGAGTCCACAAATATATAATAAAACCTATTTTGTAACTTTACAAATATTAGCTTTAAAAATGTGTATCACAAATTTATTTTTATATCTACCTTCTGAATATATCTGTACTAATATAATAAAACTGAAATTTGTTTTGTTGAATGCACTTATCTGTGAAACTACTGGTTTTATGCAAATAATTATTTTTGTGTTGGATAGTCATTTATCAAGAGAGGCTTCATAATTATAATCGCGCCGTGAGCACTAGCTATAAGTAATGCAGTTAGTTAGCTTTATGTAATGTGCCAGTAAAAACCTAAAAACCAAGGGCTATAAATAATGTTTTGATTCCTTAAATGTTTTACTATTGAGATAACCTATTGACTACCAATTGAATTCATATTCAGCACATCAATTAGCTTATTTAAACTGTAAGCAAATCAGGTAATTTTTACAATGGATCTATATCAGAGCTTCAACTTGAAAAGGGCAGTTATACCGTTCA
This sequence comes from Euclidia mi, assembly GCA_944739405.2. Taxonomy (NCBI): domain Eukaryota; kingdom Metazoa; phylum Arthropoda; class Insecta; order Lepidoptera; family Erebidae; genus Euclidia; species Euclidia mi. The sequence goes on along the minus strand of OX123189.2, from coordinate 88,376,007 downwards.
TTACTAATAATTACACTATTAGAACCACATAACAACAAAGCTATTTTCTCTTTCTTGTGTAGATAAGTAAGTTTTACAGAGAGTTTCCGACATGGCCTAACGATTAATAAGCAGACAAGAGCCCCAGCAGACGGCATAACATGACTATAAGCACAGTAGCACTGCTATGTACCAAACGTGGATAAACAACAGTTAGGTTAGTACTTGTACTAACAACGTTTTTATTGACACGTCTTGTGATTTAAACTCCAAGATAGGACAACAGTTACGCTGCAGTATTTGAATATAGTACACCAAAACATGCAGGGCCTATCTGGCAAAGAATTAGAGTTAAGTTTATTTCTAGAAAAATATGATGTTAAGGTTTTGTGCTTAACTGAACATTGGTTAAAGAATCATCAGTTTATTGTTATAAATGAATATTATACAGTGCAAAGTTCGTATATAAGAATGCAGGCTATTAGAGGCGGTTCTCTCATAATAACTTCCAATTTATTAAAATGTAAGGAACGTAAAGATATTGTTAATTTATCTATTGAGCGCACTATTGAGTTGTCCTGTGTGGAACTAGACCTATATATAGTAATTTGTGTATATCGACCTCCTTCTAGTGACTATAATCTATTTGAGACTGTTATGGAAGATGCTATCAATAAAATAAAATGTAGTAATAAGAATATTATAGTATGTGGCGATTTTAATATTAATATTTTAGAGAATTCTTCACAGTGTATTAGATTTCTGAATCTTTTCAAGTCATTTAATTTAAGTAACCTATTCTGTGAACCTACTAGAGTATCTGCAACATCTTCTACTTGTTTGGATAACATATTTAGTTCTTGTGCTGCCACAAACCCAGTAGTAATTAGTTCTCTCCCTTCTGATCACCGTGGACAGATAGCTAGTTTTCCCTATTCAACATATGATAACTCACGTATAGTAGAATGTAGGCCTCAGACTACCAATCGTCTAATACGTTTCAAAAATAATATTATTGCTAAACTCAATACCTCAATATTAAACTCACAAAATCCAAATACAATTTATAACTCACTTTTTGGACTAGTAAATAATGAATTTCAAAATACTTTTAAGAGTAAAACTGTCACACTAAAGGGTACTATGGGATCTTTTAACCAGTGGGCCACTATAGGTATATACAAAAGTAGAGCCAAGTTATTTGAATTATATGGTATGAAACAACATAGATTTGACACACCTTTTCGAGATTATGTAAAAAAGTACTCAAAAATTTTTAAACAAGTTTGTATTATGGCAAAATCTAAATTTATTAGTAGTAAAATTAAGCATTTAACAAATATAATTAAAGAAACGTGGAGCATTATAAATAATGAAACAGGAAGAGCTCGACCACGGGAAATCCAATTTGAACTAAAAGAAAACAATTTATTAGTCACTAACAAAACTCAAGTAGCGCATATGTTCAATAGTTTCTTTGCGAGCATACCTTTAACAACTACTAGCTCTTTACAATCATCATCTTTAGACGCTGGAAATTTTTTGCTTAACAGTGTACCTGAATGCAAGAGCGTGTTTAGATTCGAGCACGTTACCCCGCGAGATATATTGATCGCATATAATTCAATTAATATTAAAAATACCGGCGACTTTTGGGGCATTTCAATTAAAATTTTAGGTACTATAGTTGAGACTGTTGCGCCTTACCTATCTATAATTTTTAATCAATGCTTTGACCTAGGCGTATTTCCGGATTTGATGAAATTAAGTAAAATTATACCCTTATTCAAATCTGGCAGTAAAAATGAAATTAATAATTTTAGGCCCATATCTATTTTGCCGGCATTTAGTAAAATATTTGAAAAGATTCTTTTAAAGCAGCTATTAAGCCACTTCAATTTAAATAGTCTGCTTCACAAAGATCAATACGGGTTTACTAAAGGTAGATCCACTACTGATGCGGGTGTTGCTCTCATAAAACACGTTTATAGTGCTTGGGAGTCATCAAAGAATGCTATTGGAGTGTTCTGTGACCTATCTAAAGCATTTGACTGCGTTCAGCACGACACACAACTGCGTAAGCTCCGCCACTACGGCGTAGAGAAAACCGCACTTAGTGTTGTCGATTCGTACCTGCGGCAAAGATTTCAGTGTGTCGATGTAAATGGGACTACATCCTCTAAATTACCTATACAGCTAGGTATTCCACAAGGCTCAATTTTAGGTCCTTTTCTATTTCTAGTATATATTAATGACTTACCTTTTTATTTAAAAAACATCTGTGATGTCGTACTTTTTGCAGATAATACGTCACTTATTTTTAAAGTAGATAGGAATAGAAATCAATTTGATGATGTAAATAATGCACTATTACAAGTTACACGATGGTTTACAGCAAACAACCTAGTACTTAATTCTAGGAAAACTAAATGCGTTCAATTTGCTTTACCTAACGTTAGACCACTGGGACCTAATATTATGCTAGATAGGGAGGAACTTGACACAGTAGACTCTACAGTGTTCTTAGGTATTACATTAGATAATAAGTTACAATGGGGTGCACATATAGCATGTCTAGCAGGAAAGCTCAGCTCTGCTGCGTATGCCGTCAGAAAAGTTAGGCAACTTACTGACATCGACACGGCTCGTTTAGTATATTTTAGCTATTTTCACAGTGTTATGTCCTACGGTATTTTGTTATGGGGCAAAGCAGCGGATATTCAGAATATCTTCGTTCTACAGAAACGAGCGGTACGAGCAATATACATGTTAGGTGCAAAAGATACTCTTAGGGAACGCTTTAAGTCTATAGGAATTCTTACAGTAGCCTCGCAATTTTTATTTGCTAATATTTTGTACATTAGGCAAAATATAAGTTTATTTACCTCAAAAGGCGATATACATAATATAAATACTCGAAACAAGCATAGGTTATATGCCCCTTATCATCGTTTACATAAAGTTAATAATTCTTTTGTAGGGCTAGGTATTCGTATATACAATAAAATACCAATTAGTCTTTTAGAATTACCATTTAGTACATTTAAAGCTAAAATAAAAGACTGCCTTATTAAGAAAGGTTATTATACTATTAATGATTATTTTAGTGACAAGGATAGATGGTCACTTACACTAGACAACTCATGATCTACTACTTATTTAGAATTTATATAGATACTTAGCATTTTTCAGTTTATCATTATATAACATTTCTAGTTCTTTTAAATTATTATTCGTTTATCATAATTAGGTCATTCTACTTACTACATCTACATTTGCATTGTTGTTCCACAATTTTTTTTTTAAATTTACTGTACTGTAAGATGAAGATAACTCGTTATCATGGTCTGTGAACTTAAGTTTTTGTAATTTTGTGTATTCATATACCGTCACTTCTGTAACATACATTTCCACCATAGTTCTGAACATGGTCACGAGTTGTATACATTATATGTCGTAAGTGGATGCTCCTGTTACACAATATTCGCATTGGAAGGCTAACTAAAACACATCATTTAGTAACTACATTAATTGCTTAAGTATTATGTCTGTAACTAATTACTATTTACAAGTAATTTAGTACAATGTGTAACAGTTGCAGCTCCTTACAAAAATGAAAATATGTACCATAATATTGGCGATTTAAAAGAGTGGCCTCGAGTTTTATTGCCCGTTCTTTCTCGTGGCTCTACCTATTGCTTTGCGAACGAGGCAGTAAATGTAAATGTAGAAGCATTAAGTAATTTAATTTTAAAATTGACGTTCATAAGTGTCACCTTGTGACCTAGATGAATAAATGATTTTGATTTTGATTTTGAGTGTTGTTAGATTCAACGTCATAGATTTACTTTTTACTGTTGCAACGGAATATATACCACGTACCTTTGTTTTGAGTAATTTTTAAAGTACTTGGTATTATATCCCGTTTGTTTGTTGTATGTTTTTCGTGTGAGTGTGTGGCCAACTCTAGTGTCGGAGTTTTTCAGACCGCCCGAAGACCTCCGACGTGGCTTAGCGACTATATCCCGTAGGAACAGTAAAGCGTTATTATAGTGACCACGAAAGTTTAAATTCCTATGTCATATATTTATTCACCATTATGCAAACGATAATTAGCAATTAAATACCTACTCTATTCAACATCGAAAAAGTAAGTGTGTCACTATGTGCGCCGTGGATTTGAATACAAGATTGTGCGTAACAGTCTGTTGCTCTTACCTCGGCTATCACTACCTAATGAAAAAGTGACTAGAGCTGAATTAGCAACAACGTTAAACTCTTCATTTTATTACCATCGATTTTCTATAAGACACCCGGGTATCGGCTCTCAAGTAACTCCACACCCAAAGCCTGAAACTTCCCCGTTAAGCTCTTTACCTTTATTGCAGGTGAGAATAAAAATAATCACAAACTAACCGCCTATCCGAAAATCTATTACGAACTTTAACTGCTCGAAATCAGAGTAGAAATTTGCGTGAGCACCCGAAACTATCAACTAAGGTGTTCTGGTGGAAGCGTTTAAAGTTTAATTGAGTTGCGGATTTCAGTAAGTAACGAGTATAAGGAAACTAGTAAACTGATTTAAGGTGTTTACAAATTGCTTTGGGTGTCTTCACATGTAGAAGTGTTTATATAATACTAGGTTTTTGTCCGCTTAACACACACGTTCCTGAACATAATTATAATATTTATGTTTACGCGTATTCTATGTTTGTATTAATTACTTAACTCTTAGCTGGTATCGCTAAAAAAGGCAACGTAAGTGGTAAAGTGGGTCAAAATTGACCCCAGATAGTTGTGCACAGTCATAAAAATGCTACAACTGTACATTATAAATTTTATTTTTATTTAGGTAAAAAGGACTTACAATGTAATGTTATATTAAGTGTGTATGTGTTGTATCATGTTTTAACAAGAGATCACATGTTTAATTAATAAAACAGGTAGTATCTTCTCATTTGCTAAGACTCTACTTTAGGTATTCTTACTTATAAATAAAAAAAAATAATACAATAAAACATTTTGTATTCGTTTTTGGTATATCCAAACAACTAATATAACAAAAAATATTTTTTATTATTCGTGATCTCACAGGAAGTCCTGTGAGATCACGAATAATAAGAAAATGACAACCTAAAACATTAAATCTATTTGTTTCTCACAATCGCTGATAATTTCCTGGTCACAAGCAACTATTGTGGCGTCCTGAAATAATTCGGAGCCAGATTCTTCGTATTGGTCTTCCAAAAGCTGTGAGATTTCACCGTCACGTAAAAATTATATATGACATAAATCATACAATAAAATTTACACCTCCGGTATCGGGGTCAAATTTCACCCCAGCAGTGTACATACCTACGTTCTCAGTAGCAGTTAAGTGACGCGCGTCCGTCACTCGCCGCTCTCCGTGGCGTAATGAGATTACCTCGATTCACAAGTGTGTAGGTGCTTTAATTAAAATATGAAATAATAAATTTTGACCCCGATAGTATTTATGGGTTAAGTAAGTATCTTTTTGCAAAATTTCATATCAGAAGGCCAATTTTCGTATTTTGACAGACTATTGTCTGTCTAAAAAGATTACATTATATCTACTCTATATTGATATATTTGCATGATAACTAACATAACCATGATCAATGAAGACCAAATGAAACTGCGTGCTAAAGAATAATATTAAGTTTTATAGCGAACGAAAAAAGTTCAAAACATTCATCGATTCGGTGATAATCAATCCATCTACAAGTCTAGATCTACCAATTAATTAATGGAAACCCGAGAACTGTACCTAACACGCAATTAATTGAATAAATTTGCATTCAATTACATTTCCATTTCAATTCGGTCTAACGCGTTGATAGCCTGTGTGGTTAGACGTGCCAAGACACTTGTGGTCCAAGTTTGAGGTTAACATATAGAATACCCAAGTATACGTACATATAATATGTATATCTAAGGGCGGTTTCAGATTAGCGTTTTATGCGCTCGTATAAGCTCGTTTTTGGAAGCGCATGTAGGCGCGTATAGGCGCGCCTTTTGGCACAAGCGCAACTCGTACGAGCGTTGACGCGCTTCTTAGCTCGTGTAAGCGCGAGCCGTCAGAATTCATGTTGACACTGACAAGGATAATAAAAGAATATGCCCGTCTACGCGAGCCCGGTTTTTTATAGCGCGTAATGTAGCGCGCGTGTAAGCGCGTATGCTGAAATGACCGTATACGCGCAGAAAAACACGCTAATCTGAAACTGCCCTATAATTATACAACTCCCTATCGAAACTAGTGGGCGCCAGAAGCTGAAATTTTGCATGAATATTCTTTATGGAACGTATGGATGCACTAAAAAGGGATTTCCTGAAATCCGCAGGGAATTGGGCAGAAACGGTTAAATAAAAAAATGTTCGAGTGGAGCTGCGGGCATCTTCTAGTATACAGGGTGTCACAAGACCCATCACGAAACCGCAGTCTACTCGATTACGACTATTTTTTAAGTAGGCACTTTTTTCAAGCCACAATAAAAAATGCGCGCGTGCAATTTCCGAAATACCTACTAATCTATAGGTGCATAGGACATCTATAGAACAGGTTAGCGGAGTTATTACATCGATTTTGTACCTAATTACAAAAATTTTACAGTAACTTTGAGCCTCAATATCTCCCGAACCAGTAATTTCCCACGTATGGTGCCGAAGTAAAAAATGTTCATAATGATTGGTACAATATGGGGTTTCAGTTTTCGTTAAGGGTCTTTTTACAACCTTTATATTATTATATTAGTGTTGCTTTTTGTATGAGTAGTCAGTCACATTATGCAAAAATCGTAGTAACGTAAGACTTCTCATACCTTTCCTCATTACCTAAGATTAGTCACATCATGCACGGAACTAAGAGATATAAGTAGTAGGCGATAAAATCATAAAAGCAAATTTGTATTTTCCTCCCATTTTTGTACATATTTCTTTTTTATGTATGTAAATAAACAGTTACTTCGTTCGACTTTTGAAATTAGATCCCAAATAAAATGAAAGCTAAAACTTGGAATGCTCAATTTTATAACGTTGATAATTTAATATGTCTTTATTTTACATTGGCCCTTTATCTTTTTCTATTTATACCTATAGTAGTTAAGTATAAAGGCTGAGACATAGTAGAGAGTTTTTATACAGGGTGAGACAATATTCAATATTAATTTCTGCCACTCATTTGTATTTTTATATTATTCATTCTTGCTACTCGAATAGATTGCCAGTAATTTGAATATCGTATTTCAAAATGATAAAACTTTTTGTAAATAAAGGTATGCTACATGGCTTGTTGTAGCTTCCATAATATCAAAACGTACATACATTAAGTAAGTACGTAATGATATTATGTAAATTGAAACCACCTATACCCGAGTATAATGTACGTTCTATTGTTAATTTAATACCTAATGCAAATTATAATACATTTATTTGCTTTCACTACTGAAGATATTGATTTGAAATTATATGAATTAAAATCTTAGTTATAAAAAGGAAGTAGATTATTTTGACTAGCAGTCGGCTTCACTATTTTAATCCCTTAGATATGGTATGTCCGTGTGGTGACGGATTAAGAATACGGAATGTCACCACCCCATCATCCCGGCTGGGTGTCGTAAGAGCCGACAGAGGGACCACATTATGCAGAAAACAGCACTCTAAGAGAAGGAAAACTTGATACAAACCCTATACCAACCCGTTTGGCCAGCATGGTATACTAGGCCAATTCCTCCTTTCAAAGGAGAGGCCTAGTCCAGCAGTGGACTATTAAAGGCTGATGGTGATGAGAGATGGTATATTAAAAAATAATTCCTTAGTGAGTACGTCATTAAAGGAGCCCGCTGTCTAAATTTTATGTTCCTCTCTCTCTCTTCCTCTTTTAAATTTAAGAGCTTTGCTCTTAAATCTTGTCGGTGGAGTTTACACCATATATTTCTATCTTCGGTCAGTACCTTGACCTCCTTCTGCGACATGAACTTTGCCTATTCTTTAATTTGATCCGTATATCCTGGGTCGACCTCTTCCTCTCTTTCTTTCTATTTTACCTTCCAGTATGCTCCTATCTTATCTATATTTCAATTTCATGTTTAGGCTATGCGAAGAAATGACATGCGATGCCAATCAGGACAAGTAATTTTTTTTCGATAACAATAATTTTTTAGGTATAGAGATTTGCCAAATATTCAATACGACGACGCCTCTATTCACAATGTTGTCCTGTGTGGGAACCATCGATATAAATGTACTAAAGCACATGGGAACCGAATCGATGGCCGCGAAGATAACTATTCCAGCTATGCAGTAAAAGTTTATTTTTCAATAACATTATACATATCAGATGGCTGTATAATAATATTAGGCACAGTCTCAGATTTTCACCGTTTTATATCATCTATCAAAGAAAGTCAAATTCATTTCAACTTCGTATTGATTTCAACGAATTCAACAGACAGCGTTCTATATTAAGTCCACGTTTTATACTAAGCCCAAATGAGTAAATGTAAAATGAACTAAGTATTTCATATCTTCCCCGTGTTTCAAACAAAGTACTAACACAATTTCAAAGTGAAAACACGTATTCAAGTTACATTACAATAATTTCAGCTGAAATATTACTGAATCTAGCTCTACGTCTTTGCTCGCTAAAATGACGCCATACTTCAAATTTAATTAAATAACCTGTAAGCTGTTGCCATGGCAACATCGCTGTTCTTATAAATAAACTTGTGGTGCAAATGACAGCAAGTTTAGTGACAACAAAGCAGTTACAAACAATCTACCTACAGTAATGCACTATCTACATATATTAAAGCGGTTTCAGATTAGCGTATTTTTCTGCGCGTATACGGTCGTTGCAGCATACGCGATTACATGCGCGCTGCATTACGCGCTTCAAAAAACCGGACTCGCGTAAACGGGTAGGTATATTTCGGCGCGTTCGCTCGAAACGGGAGGAGCCTTCGTAGCGGAGCTTAGTGCGGTTTCAGATTAGCGCAATTTTCTGCGCGTATACGGTCGTTTCAGCATACGCGCTTACACACGCGCTCGTTTACGCGCTTCAAAAAACCGAACTCGCGTAAACGGGTATATTTCGGCGTGTTCGCTCGAAACGGTAGTGACATCGTGTCAGTGTCAACATGGATGCTGACGGCTCGCGCTTATTATACGAGCTTAGAAGCGCGTCAACGCTCGTACGACTTGCGTGTGTGCCAAAAGGCGCACCTATACGCGCCTACATGCGCTTCGAAAAACAAGCTTATACGCGCGTATAAAACGCTAGTCTGAAACCGCTGTTAATAATTGGGTCAAGGGTACGGTAGACTTGAGCGAAACTTTACCTGAATAATGAAACATAAAATAAACATAAAAAATTAAAGATTTCCAGTCGACCTCATAATCATTTCCACAAAATTTGGGTTGTCGAGTATTTTGTTAAATTCTAATGCTTCTGACAGACAAATTGCAGTCCCCATATTGGCCACTCTAGCGAAACGTCACTGACACCAGATATCATGTTGAGTAATATCCACCTACATTTTGTACCTACATGTGTAATATGAATCACATTTCACCCGAGTGAAGCCAGGTTTTCATCTAGTTAATATATAGTATACATTCGTTATGGGAAGTCAGTGCCCTTTGTTAGATATACTGACACTAGTGTCCGCTATGACATCGGTGTCAGTATATACCGACACTGGTCTAAGCCATAGAGCATAGATATTTAAATAGAGGCGCATTTCTTATGGGCCTCTGTAGACAAACTTTCTGTGACCTATATTGTCGATTTGTCGCTTGGCGGCGTGACAGTCACGCTGTGACAGCTGTCTCTACGAGTGCAAGAAAGACGAACGTTTCTCCTGTGTATCTTAACTACGAGAGCAAGAGAGACGGAGAACGACGCCAGCGTCGCCAACGGCGCCAACTACGAACTACACTGACGTGTCGTCAACACGTCAATTGGAATCGGCACATGAAATCCTTCAGAAATGCGCTTCGATTATAAATCTGTATTCATTGTCTAAGCCTTGCAATAATGTTATCACTTTAGATTGCGGAGGTCAGATGAATAACGCTTCATGAAAAACCTTATAGTCTGACAAACTAAGTTACACTTGAATGTGGGATGACAGTCAATCTGTAAAATAATAAAAGGTATTTAATTTCTTCTTTTTCTTTATTAATTTATTTTCAGACATTAACAGTCCAGCAGTGGACTGTTAAAGTCTGATGATGAACTTCTTCTTTTCATAAAACTTCAATAAAGAAAACAAAATACAGGAAAATTCATGGCGAAATGTGGGTGTTATATCACACCTCTGCCTACCCCTTCGGGGATACAGGCGTGAGTCTATAAAAAAAATACAGGAGAATATTCTTCAGCATTTGACATAATTATAGCATATCGATTGGATAGCTTGTTACCCAATTACCCTTGTAGATACAGCCCTTTATTGATCTTGTTGTAAATTGCCTTAATAAACAGACATGGCCTAATTATGCTGGCGTATTAAATAATTTTGCTGCATCCCCTGGTTTTACGTGCATTAAAGTAAATGTGTTGACTACTTTTTATTATTTGATTTTTGCTTATTATTGATTGATTACTACTTACACCTAAAGCTAAAAAAACTGTTCGTAATTCATTATTACATTTAAATTGTCTTTCCACAAAGTATGCTGCATTTAGTGTATAAAATATGTCCCCGATTTAAATCTAAGTAGTGGCTAATGATTTGCGGATAAAATACTTAAAGTATGGTAGTGAAAGTTGGGTATGGCAGAAGAGACTTGAAAGTAGAATAAATGCTGTAGAAATGAGAGCACTGAGAAGTATGTGTGGTGTGTCTTTGACCGACAGAGTAAAGAATTGTGTGATACGAGATTGGTGTGGGGTAAAAGAAGATGTAGTGACAAGCATCGAGAAAGGCAAGATGGTTTGGGCACATGGAGAGGATGGATGATGAAAGACTGACAAAGAAGATATATAAGGCAAGTGTGAATGGGACAGGACGAAGGGGAAGACCTAGGCGGACGTTCTCTGACCAGATTGGAGACATCCTAAAAAAAGGACAGGTCAGAAGTACCCTAAACAGAAGAGCATGCATGAGAAACTTGATGGGAGTGAATGAAGCAAGAGAGATATGTCAGGATCGTTGCAAATGGCGTTCCGTAGTCTCTGCCTACCCCTCCGGGAAACAGGCGTGAGTCTATGTATGTATGTATGTATACTTAAAGTTGTGCTTATAAATAAAGCATTATTGAGATACGCCCGCCAGTTTTTATCATAAGTGCATAATTATTATATTAGGTACATTTAATCTGAGGTACGGAAAATATCATACCTGGCAAAAAACATAATTTTTGGGTACTTATATTTTTAAATGTTTCAAGTTGAAAATACGTCCGCAATAGGACCCCACCCCACGACGACAAATCTATTTCTACCAATTCACGTAATTTGTCATTAATTTGCGTTGAATTTAATTATTATGTATTACAGTGAGCACGAAATAGTTATTTGTGTAAATTATTCAGAGTGATGTTGGTATGTACAAGTTATAATTATGATTTTAATGGAGAAACCTAACGATATAGTTGCTTTACTTGCTCAGTTTGGTAGGTAATTAATAACAGTTAATTATGATGGTAACCTGGGTGATTTGTATGTGAGTATTTTGTAGAAATATTTCTCAGATTTAACCCAAAAATAAGTCCAGGACTATGCTTTATACGATGTTAGTTTCTCCTACTCTAAGAGCAGTTTTGCACTACGTTCGATCGGAATCCGATCCGAACCCGTGAAACCCATCTAGTGTAGTCGTAGAACTATTTCTATGGTTACGTTACGCACTACATCCTACATACGTCATCCGATTTCTATCGAATTCAGAGCGTGATTTATATAACTGTATTTTCACAGACTCAGATCTGATTCGGCGCGGGCGTAGTGCAAAATCACTGTAAAGGCATTATAAGCCGGCAATATTCTAAGTTTACACTTTGAAGTACAATGGCCTATAGGCATACTAACAATAAAACTACTATTGTGTCTCGTTTAGTGTTCTTCAAAGTGTAAACAAGAAAGTTGTAGGGATAATGTTATCAGTAAGTTGGCCTTGCTGGTCGGGGTTTCTCGACTAACCAAATTTGACAGAATATAAGTATTTGAACTGCGCTGCTGCCGGCAGTCCTCCGGAACCCAAATGATAGCAATACTAAACGGTAAGTACATTATTTTCTGCATCTCAGTTCCTAAACAAACCACTACCTGAACAACTTACAAATAAAATATATTGTTAAGTTGATAATACCCCTTGTTAACAACATAATCATAGTGCTTCATTCGCTTCCCGTTACACCCTACCGACCTCTTGCAGCTCACCCATAAATAATAGCACCCTTATCAAATGGCTTATAGCAATTTTCAGAAGTAAATAACTTCGTTATAATATATAGACAGGTAATTTAATCGCCTGAAGCATAAAAGATTGTTGAACTTGGAAATAGCAATATCGAAGTTCTTTTAAATGCTTTTATTTTATTGCATCCAAACGGCAAATACGGTGGCGTTTTGATGAAAATAACACCCAAGGAGTCACCCATCTAAGTGATGACCTCTGTGAAAGTTGCTTAACCTTGTCGATCTATTACGAACTGCAAGTCAATTCACGATAATATGGGTGCCATCAGTATAATTATGCAATAAAAATGGTTAGCGGCCTGCTGGCTACTAGAGATAAATATTGATATGAGATAAATACGACGTGAACAATTCAATCGCTAAAGTTCTAGACTGGTTTACTGCTAATAACTTATTGTTAAATGCTGGCAAAACTAAATGTGTTAAGTTTACTTTGCCAAATGTGAAGAATCTCAGTACCCAGTACATAACCGTAAATAATGAGGTTTTTAGTACATGAGTATTTCAAGGCATAACGCTGGATAATAAGCTTCAGTGGGGTGCCCACATAACCGGACTCGCAGGGCGGCTCAGCTCGGCGGCATACGCTGTTAGGAAAGCTAAACAGCTGTTAGACTTGTATACTTTAGCTATTTTCACATCGTTATGACTTATGACATACTATTATGGGGAAAAGTGGCGGATATTGATCTAAATTATATTTATTTAGAATCCAAAAAAGAGCGATCCGTGCAATTTATCAAATGGGTGCACGTGACTCCCTTAGAGAAAGGTTTAAAGAAATAAGAATTCTAACAGTTGCATCTGAATACATATTTGCTAATATTATGTATGTAAGGCTAAAGATGCATAAATATACGCATATGCATAAAATTAGTGATAGACACACAATTAACACTAGAAATAGGCACAAATTAGAGGGTAAATCGCTTACATAAAGTTCATAACTCATTTGCAGGGCTCGGTGTACGGCTATTTAATAGAATTCCTAAGAAAATAATTAACTTACCCCAACACAACTTGATACAAACCCTATACCAATCCGTTTGGCCAGCGTGGTATAGTAGACCAATTCCTCCTTTCAAAGGAGAGGCCTAAGTCCAGCAGTGGAAAGTTAAAGGCTGATAATGATGATGATGAATTTCCATGTAAGAACCAACCCTGGTGTAATCTATTTTCCTACTATGTGTCATTCATCAAAAGGACAATGGCAGATCTTCATACATCAAAATGTCTGAAATTAAATTGAAGCGTACAGTAATAAAAAATATATCAAAAAATTTGGCGTAAGTAACAGAGTCTATAAATGATTCTATTTTCACTCAGGAAAGGTGGAAAAAGAAGATATCGGTGTTTGAATTTTTAGTTAAGAATGAACAAAGTAAAAGGAAAGTTATATTATGAAAGTTAAACAATGTAGGTAGGAACGTTTGAATTATCAAATGACATAATATGTCATATTGACATCAAAACGCGGAAGTATTTTGTAGCATCTAACTGTCACAGCCAAAGACAAAAGCAGAGCTGCACATTTTAAATCGATTTTATGTGAAATCGATACAACATTAAATGATTAAAACGACGCTGTGACGTTTTTATTTGATTTAAACGTTGTTTTGCTTCAAAAATATTAGCTTATTGATATAATGTTGATTGGATATTAAATAACTGCATTTTAAACCAAACCAACTCTATAATGATCGATCGTATCGATTACTTATTTAATAATCGATACGGATATATATAGCACTCACGTCTATTCCTGTCAAACAATTGTCTATGGCAACAATCAAATAATAAAGTATTCGTAATCAATTAGAATGCTTTTTATCATCATAAAATTCTCCAGCTTTAACGAGACAAAGTGAAAATATTAAAAATCGTAGAAAAAAAAAATTATTTTGTTCATATGAAGTTTAAGGTCGCCACAACAAACCCAGACCAAATTCTGCCATTGTTCTTTAAGGTAGCTGTCAGAACCATCTGTTTAATAGGGGTTACTATACGATTACCGACTATTTAAGCAATAAGACGTCATGACGTCAACCCTAAAAAGCACAAACATGATTCACAACTACTCCATGTTTGTGCTTTTTAGGGTTCCGTACCTCGAAATGAAAAAACGGAACCCTTATAGGATCACTTTGTTGTCCGTCCGTGTGTCAAGACCCATTTTCTCAGAAACGCGTCAAGGTATCAAACTGACATTTACACACATCAACAAAGTCTAGGGATATTTTATATTTCATCAAATATCTAAAAATCTATGAAGAATTTTCTGATACAGTAAATAGAAGAATCATAGATTATTTTAAGGTCTTTAATAAAAATAAAAAACATTTCGTGTTTTTTTTTGTTTTAAATAAAAAAATTAATTTTTTTAATCATCATGGAAAATTAGTATGATAACAACAAACATTTCTTCTTAAAAAACTATTAATTTTAATAAAAATGGAAAAAATCTTGTAAAATCTAATCATTAATAATCAGTGTTGCCACCTCTTACATTGATTACACATCGACATCGATTGTTAATACTTAAAATTAAATTGTCAATGTCTTGCTGCGGTATGAGGTCCCATGTCCTTTGCAAGTGTTCGTAAAGTTGTTGTTCAGTCGTCAAATTTGGTGGAAAATCTCTCAAAGCTTTTCGTTGTAATATGTCCCAGGCATGCTCGATAGGATTTAAGTCGGGCGACTGTGCAGGCCAATCCAAAACTTGAATATCGTGCTCTCGGAGAGCGGTCGATACCAGCCGCGCCGTATGGCAAGGAGCATTATCGTGCATGAGTAGAAATTCATGGCCTATTTGAGTTCTGTGTGGGACAATAACGGGCTCTACTACCTCCTCGTGGTATTTTTGTGCAGTCATGCTGCCTTGGATCCAAACGAGTTGGGTTCGTCCGCCAAGACGAATTCCTACCCACACCATGATTGTCCCGCCTTGGTATGGGTGGACCTCCTGAGGGTGCCGTAGACGGCTAACTCTCCCTGGAGCTCTCCAAACGCGTGTTCTTCGTGAATCCGGGTGAAACCCAAACCGGGACTCATCGGTGAACAGCACCAAAGACCATTGTTCGTCACTCCATGGTAAATGCTCCCGAGCCCACGAAAGCCGCCGACCGCGATTGCCACGTCGCAATGCTGGAACACGCAATGGTCTTCGAGCATGAAGATCAACTTCATGTAACCTTCTTCGCACGGTTTGGTCGCTTACCAGCAGCTGGTGGTCCTCCTGGAGCCTTTGCACTAGTTGCAGCGCTGTGATATTGGGTTGTCTTCTGGCGGTCATTTGGAGAAATCGATCCTGTCTCTGCGTAGTAACACGATATCTACCTGTGTGCTGTTCGGCCACATCTCCAGTACTGCGACAACGTGACCACAACCTTGATATCACATTTTGACTGGTATGTAGGGCCTCAGCAACGACGCGTTGAATTGCACCATTTTCTAACATGCCCACGGCTCGTAACATTTCATCTCGACTCAAATGACGACGTGACATGACTTTTAAAGTTCGTACGTCACGTTAAATTAAAAAAGAAAAACAATTAAAAACCCTTTTCATTAATAATTATAATAAAACAGTTTTAACTTTCTTTAATGTAACGAATTACTAGCAAATTTGCCGCCATATTTTGTTTATTATTTTGTTTTTTTTCTTTCCATGTTCAAATTTTGAAAATAGAATAAAAGAGGTTTTAATCTGTATATAAACTTTTTGTGGAAACTAACAAGGTTCTAAACTATAAACTCGTAAATAATTTAGGATTAAGATATCCCTAGACTTTGTTGATGTGTGTATATCAAATAGTTAGGTTTACTGTCCCATGAAGCTGTGAAAAATCTAACTTCTAAACCAACGCAATCAAAAGATACAGCCGTTTATGCTGTAAATTTCCGCAATTTTCGAAACTCGCAAGGGAATCGAAACCTACAGGGTACTTCTCGTGAACTCAGACTCTTGAAATTTGGTACGAAGCAATGTCTTATAGCACAGATAAAGGTAAAATAGCGAAAATCGTAAATTTTTTGTTACATCAAATCATAAAAATATTTTTAGTAATGTTAAGGTTATTACCATTGTCTCATGAACGCGTAAAGTTATTAAATTGAAAATCATATCAAATACTCAAGTCTATAATACGTTTGAGCTGTAACAAAATCAAACTTCGATCTCGACGCAATCGAAAGAAACAGCAATTTAAGCATATTTACAAACTCGCAACTAGTCGCAAGGGAATCAAAACCTACAGAGTACTTCCCTTGAACTCAGAATCTTGAAATGTGGCACGAAGCAAAGTCTTATGGCACAGATAAAGGAAACATTGCAAAAAACCATACATTTTTAGTTACATCATATAATTAAAACATTTTTAATAATTTTAAAGGTAAGTACTATAACCCCGTTCCTCATGAACCCCGTTGAGATATAAAATTGAAATTCATATCAAATGCTCAAGTCAAAACTAAAGGGTGGCCTGCGCAGGATGCGTCCAACGGTGCGGGTGCGGGGGACAGTTCTGTCTGTCCCTCGCAGTCGGGTGCGGTCGCGGGAGGAGAGGCGTGTCGGTGTTGCGTTGCCGCGCGCCCTATCTCCCGCGACCAAATGGGGGCGCACCATTCGATGCGTCGCGGTGGGGCCGCAGAGGAAGAGGAGATGCGGTGTTGCGTTGCCGTCCTCCCTATCCTCTGCGGCCGCTGGGCGTTTTGGCGGCGGAGTCCAACACCTTAATCCGTCGCCAAGGGGGTTTTGTTCGGGGCCCGCCTGACCATCTGGCGGGCCAATACCCGTCGGAGGGTGGCGACGAGTGCTTAGGTGATGCCCCACCCTCCGACACACGGGTACATGGCGGCAGTCGAGGTGGTTTTTAGTGGAAACACCACATACTCCGGCTCTTATTTCCCCCAAGAGTCGGAGATCCGAAGGGATTTTCCACCTCGTAAAACAAAAAAAAAAACAAAAAAAAAAAAAAAAAAAAAAAAAAAAAAAAGTCAAAACTAAAGGGTACTTCCAATCGATCTAGAATCTTGAAAATTGGCATAACGCAACGTTTTATAGCACATAGGAAAAATTTCGAAAACCTTAAATTTTTGTTACATCACATCATCATCATCATCATCATCATCCTCTGAGCGTTATCCCACATTCAATCTGGGGTCCACTTTCTAGTCTAACCGGATTTGGCTGAATATTAGCTTTTCCACGGAGCGACTGCCTGTCTGACCTCCGCAACCCGAAGGGCGATACCGATATTCCATGGCTTAGACTAGTGTCAGTTTATTTAGAAGGTACTGACGCCCTGTAACGACTGTCAGAGATCTTCATGACAACCGGGACCGATAGCTTAACGTGCTCTCCGAGGCACGGGACAAGCGATAATTAACCATTCAATACGCACATAACTCCGAAAAGTCATTGGTGCGCGCCGTGGATTCGAACCCGATACCCTCTGCATGGCTTCTATTGGTATATTCACTCGGCTATCGCCGCCTCTTTTGTCACATCACATATTTTTTTAAATAATTATATATACCTACAGGTTTGTACGGAACCCTCGGTGCGCGAGTTCGACTCGTACTTGACCGGTTTTTTATGTATCTTGCGCATTTTACGTACTTTTGTGCTGTATATCTTGTATTTGGATTGTGTGACCTGTAGAATGTGTTTATTTTGTATTTTTGCATTGTTGTTTGCTTATTTATGCGCCTAATGTATCTGTGTATGTATGTTAATTTATTTTTTGCAATTTTAATTTTATTCTAATCATGTTGATATTTTTTTTTATTCGATATTATTTTATTGTGTACCCCACGGGACCCATGAAATAAGCAGATTTTGAATTTGAATATTTGACATTATCTTCATACTCTATACATGACTGCCTCCGTGGTCCAGTGGATAGCGTATGCGACTGCTGATCGGAGGTCCCGGGTTCGATTCCCGGGTCCGGCAAAAGTGTTACTGAGTTTTTCAGAATTCTCTGTAGCAGCACGGAGTCTGGTGATGTGCCCGGTAACGGCAATAGGCTCGCCCCCTACTACGTGAGACCTAAAAATTCACGGCGAAATGTAGGTGTACCTCATCTGCCTACCCCTTCGGGGATACAGGCGTGAGTCTATATATAAAAAATAAAATAAAATCTTCATACAAATGCACCTATGTCAAACATTTTCTTATAAAAATTTTATAAATCAAATATTAAAACTGGCCGCATGTCAGTTTGTATGCAGCTGGTTTCTATAAAATACTGAACTAATTCTGTTCCAAAGCTACATTCGCTAACTGAAATAGAAATTATCATAACTGAAATTCACAATCTCTATGCATGCAGTAGATCTGCATTGTGAAAAACCAGTAGCACTTAGTTTTGATTGCCTCATGCACATTATGGTCACAGCGATTCATAGAACTCATGCGTTCGAAGGAAGTTTTCGTTACTCATCCTCGAATTGTTGGAATAATCTTCCACCCCCTATGCGTAATCTGAAAACATTGCATACATTTAGAAATAAGTTTAGGTTATTTTTGATCAACAAACAAAAATCATTGCTGTAATTTAACATACCTTTAAGACGGCTAGTTCGGGCATATTTGCTTACGTGTATAACCTTATTGTACTTAATAATTATAATGCATAGATATTAGAAATTAATATAATTGCTGTGGTATTTTGGTGTATAGTATGTATTATTTTTGCTATTAGCGCGTACGCAACGCAATTATGACATTTGGACAGCGTAGACGCTTTCTTGACAGTCATGACAGATGGAACTCCTTGCGATCACGTGACACCCACGAGTTGCGTTCGGAAACACGAACGGTTTTTGTTTTTTTTTTTTAACATAATACCATATTATTTCTATAAATATTTATATTAAGTATGTGGGTATATATATATGTATATATATTGACATAGTTAATATATTAATTACTAAGACTGCTATATATTTTATTGTTCTTTATCATATATTAAATATATATATATGTGTGTATTATTTATGTGTATTAATCTATTTACTCGGCCTGCGAGAATACCAGCGTTGTAGTTTATACTGCAACAATAGCTGACGCAGCGCCTTATTTGTCCTCCACGTAACGCCACCATTAATAATGTACCTACTTATATCTCTAGTGTACCTCTAGTTTAAGTTTACTTGATTGTTAAGTTTATTATTTTTTAAGTGTTTCTTAAGTTTGTGTGGAGGTACAAATAAAATATTTTCATTTCATTTCATTTCATTTCATGCAAGCGATTAACTTTTTATGAGGTTGAGTTTAAAGCAACATTTTGTTGAAATTATAATTATTTAAGGTGTTATAAGGTATTTTGACTGCAGGGTTGGCGTAGTGGTTTAAGCGGCCGCCTCGGCGCTTGACACTGCGCTAGTTTTGTGGGTTCGATCCCCACACAGGCGTTGTGTGATTCATAAATTGTTGTCTTGAGTCTGGGTGTTCGTTGTGTCCGTTAGTTGTATGTTCGTAAAGTCCCCCGCGACACAGGATTTAGTCCTAGTGCGGGAGATGTTTAAAAAAAATTGTTACATTTAGAAGTATGAGAAGATCAGTTAATATGACTAATAAATAAGAATAATAGAAATACTTCTACGCGCGCACCACAGACTTGCGAAATTTTGTGCGTATTAAATTGTTATTTACTGCGTTCTAAACGATGACTCAATACAAAAAATCGGGCAAGTGCGAGTCTGACTCGCGCACCGAGGCTTCCGTACGCATTTTACCTTATTTGAGGTTGAATTACGCTAGTCCTCTAAATCTGTATGAGCGCCCATACAACTTAGAGGACTATCTTAAATGGAGTCTACTATGTATGTATGGGGACACCCTTAAATTTTCCACTTTTTTATTTTTTGTAATTTTTCCTTTATTTGTGCTGTAAGACCCTGCTTTTGGCCAAATTTCGTGATTCTAGTTCAACGGGAACTACCATATAGGTTTTCGACCCAAAACCTATAGGGTACTTACGGTTGACCTAGAATTGTCAATTTTGGTCAAATCCAAGGTCTTACAGCACAAGTAAAGGAAAAATTACGAAAATTAAAAAAGTTGAAAATTAAGGTTAATTTTGGTACTTACAAGTTTTCGCAAAAATCTAATTTTGACCATATCTTTTTACTGGGTTGACCCAGGACCCTGATTTTCATACACCTAATAGCAACCATAGACCTCAGTATCTGGTATAAATTTCAATTTGCTAGGTCAACCCGTTCCTGAGAAAATCGGTGGTGACACACGGACAGACAGACAGACAGACAGACAGACAGACGGACAAGAAAGTGATCTTATAAGGGTTCCTTTTTTTACCTTGAGGTACGGAACCCTAAAAATTAGAAAAGAAGCCCGTGCCCAGTGGTGGGACCATGGGGTGGGACATTGTTAGTATAAGGCTGATGATAATGATGACCTTTATTTGTATAGATGACAGGGGGCCTTTACAAACATACATCCAATAGGTATACAGAACATCTAGACTAGAAGCAATTTGAGGATCATACACAGTGCTGTTTCAAATGGGGTTAGAATCCACTCGGTGCAATATTAAACACCAGATGGCCACATAATCAGTACACCATACTAATAGTCAATTTTTATTACGAAAACTCGTTAGTGTCAGAGTGAGAGGTTAAAATATAAAATCACAATCTACCCCGCTCTAGCCGATATAGCGCTCGGGGCGCGGGGCCTATTCTGATGTAATTCGATATCGGGCCCTGAATTGATGGAAATTTTGTTTATAAGGTGCTGTAGTTCTGAGTACACACTATAGTAATATTAGAAATAATCTTGAGCGAATTAATAGTAATTCTGATTTTTACTTTCGCTAACGCTTGGTTTAGCTGCCTCCGTGGTTCAGTGGATAGCGTATGCGACTACTGATCGGAGATCCCGGGCTCGATTCCCGGGTCGAGCAAAAGTGTTACTGAGTTTTTTTCGAATTCTCAGTAGCAGCTCGGAGTCTGGTGATGTGCCCGGTAACGGCAATAGGCTTGCTCCCTATTACGTGGGACTTAAAAATTCATGGCGAAATGTGGGTGTAATATTACCTACACCTCTGCCAACTCCTTCGGGGATACAGGCCTACAAAAAAAACGCTTGGTTACCATGATAAAATAAGCAATTCGTTCTTCGTTGACCACGTGACCTATCGAAAGCTTGTGCTAGTTCTAAACATTTTTGCACTTAGTTAAATGCGATATCGTTAATCGTATGCCACTTGTCTACAGGGCCTGCATACAAATTAAAAGAGTCAGTGAAAACAAATAAGATTCTTTTTCACTCCTTTGATCCCCGAAAGGGTAGGCAGAGGTGTTTTAAACACCCACACTTCGCCAGTTATGTTTCGGCCCCAATGTAATAGGGGGCGAGCCTATTGCCATCTTATAAATTGTAACTTATAACGATAGACATTAGGGTATAATTGTGTAACATTTATTTTTGTATAGCAAGGTTCCAATTTTGCCTTAATGATTGAAAACATTGATTGCATTATGACATGACTTTTAAATTATTTGCGCCATCTGTCTATACAAAAATGTTCGATTATATTTCACCGAAATATCGCACACTACCCTATTCGGAGCACTGCAATCAAAATGTATATCCACTTTTATTTGAGGATAAATGCTAAATTTGGACAGTCTCCAAATTAACTCTTAAGCCGAGCCGCCGTTATGTGCATCAGAACTAATACCCGCTATAGTTTGCGATAACTGAATACTGCAGTTGAGTAAAATGTCGAGGATAAATCTCTCTCTAAACTAAACTTGTTGCTGGATTTTTTACCTGTATATAAACTGTCTCGGGCACTGTAACCTTTTGGGTAGACTATGGATGTGAATTCTCATGTAATCAGATGGCATAACACTTCATTTAAATAAAAAAAAAAATGCTATTTTGTAGGCACTCTGTATAATTATGATAGCTAGTTTCTTCATTTGGTTGGCCTATAACTTATAAAGAGTATAACAATATATAGGTATACACCGCTATTTTTTAATTAGTACAAAAAATTTAACACAGCACTAAGTATCTTTAACTGATCATATTTATGTAGTTAAAAAATAAAAACACTAAGTCCAAAAACTGTCTCAAAACTATCCACAAAAATACGTGATAATTGGTAAATGCAATACTAATACTATGACCGACCCGAGTACTATTACGAGTATCATAGTAAAATGAACCATTGATAAACTCCCCTCCCCCTCCCGCCCCTCAGCGCCTGCGCCACGCCCCGACGATGCGAAAAACAGTACTAAATTGTTAGCTAAAGTGAGCGTATCTAACTTCGTTGCAAAAATTAATTGTTTGTCCACGTTTGCCCGACGCGATGGCCTATCATATCAGTTCATATCACGGGAGTATGTATGCTTCGTGCGTACTTTTTGAGTGGAAAAATCGCGAGTGCAGCTGTGTACCCATGGACATCTTATTGTGAGTGTACAAAAGTGATCCGGTCAGTGTCAAACAATTTTATTACAACAGTGCATATTGGATGCTTTTGACAACGGTGGTGGACATTTCGAAGGACAATGGAAATACTTGTAAGTTTAGTAAATAATACGTACTTAAGTAAATAATAATTTGATGCGGGCGGCTCAAAATCGGTCTGTGTTCTCCACACACCTTGA
Organism: Euclidia mi; assembly: GCA_944739405.2. Classification (NCBI taxonomy): domain Eukaryota; kingdom Metazoa; phylum Arthropoda; class Insecta; order Lepidoptera; family Erebidae; genus Euclidia; species Euclidia mi. The sequence continues at coordinate 88,352,930 of OX123189.2, read as the reverse complement.
GGAAGGCCTATGTCCAGCAGTGGACGTCTCTAGGCTGACATGATGATGATAAATAATATTTGTAAATAGCAGATGATTCTAACTTCATAAATACGCCAAAATTACTATTTTCTTTTAGTCCAGAACACCTTCTTTTATTTTGATATTTGTTTGCTTTCTAATTACATACCTCCGTATTTAATTACTTGTTAAACGATAAATTTTACCGGTCCTAAGCCCGAATGAAGTATGAAGGAGAGGGTAGAATTAACAAAATTAAAAAATAACTACCTACATTTATTATTTTTCTTCATTTTATTTTCTATGGCTACCTACATCATAAGTGCGACAGAGAGAATGCGAATGAGCAGGATGGAATATTATCAATGAATTAGTGAATGGATTGTAAAATATGACTATGATTTAAGTGAGATTTTCTACAATAAACAAATTATAATAACTTTGCTCTTTATTGATATTATGAAATTCTTACGTCACATATATGATAATAATATCTTCGCTAATCTGTCCTTAAAGTTTTTGTACTAATTAAAAAATAACGGTGTATATATTTTTTTGCAGTCTCACGCCTGTATCCCCGAAGGGGTAGGCAGAGGTGTAAATATTACACCCACATTTCGCCATGAATTTTAGATCCTACGTAATAGGGGGCCCTATTGCCGGCACGCCACCAGACTCCGGGCTGCTACTGAGTATTCGGAAATACCTAGTAACACTTTTGCCCGACCAGGGCAACGATCCCGGGACCTCAATCAGCAGTCGCATACGCTATACACTGGACCACGGAGGCAGGCAACAATATAAAAATAATATTTAGGTTTTATCTGGCTCGACACCTTTGTAGAACTATTCAGAGTAGGTAGGCGAAAGGGAATTTTCAATTTTAGTACTTCCAGTGTATAACACTGTATAACCTCTATTACGCCAAGTATTATGTACATTGATGAGTGTGGCCATAATTTTATTAGCTAGCATATAATGACTTTTCGGAGTTATATGCGTATGAAATTGTTAATTATTGCTTGCTAAACGGTGAAGGAAAACATCGTGAGGAAACCTGCATGTCTGAGAGTTCTCCAAAGTGTTCTCGAAAGACATGTGAAGTCTGCCAACCCGCACTAGGCCAGCGTGGTGGACTATGGCCTTACCCTTCTCATAGTGAGAAGAGGCCCGTGCCCAGCAGTGGGACAGTTTATATGCAGGGCTGATGATGATAATGAGTATATAATATTTTCATTACCCAAAAGTCTGCACTTTCAAGCGACTGTCTGCAAGAATAAAAAATTTTTTCACGCACTCAATCATTGTCACACGAAAACGCCAAACACATTTTAAAAGCAAACTTTTTTATTCCACAGATCATTAGTCTACATGCTAGCTTAATTAAGCAGTCACAGGCTAGCCTATAGCCTAGATTCTAGTAATTTTCGGTGTATAATCTGATTGGTGAACATAAAATGATTGATTTCTGTATCGCGTGTGAGAATGATGGGTCAACTGTGATGATTGGCTAGTAGCAATTGATGAAACAGTGTGCATTGTCCATTGCTTGCATTGTTGTACAAACACTGTAATAAATCAATCAAACGCGCGACGGACAGTGTAATTTGTGGTGTAAGTTAGGAACTTATTATGTGTACAGAGTCCAGGAAGGGGGTAATGTCTTTTGAGTGTATCTTTTGAAATTGATATTCTAGTAAGTAGGGCAAAAGGATAGTATGCTTTTGAAAGTATGATGATAGTTTATTTTTTAATTTGTCTCAACTTGAATTAAGTTGTGATTTTTTTTATTTATTTACAGACTCACGCCTGTATCCACGAAGGGGTAGGCAGAGGTGTAATATTACACCCACATTTCACCATGAGTTTTTAGGCCCCACGTAATTGGGGGTGAGTCTATTGCCGTACCGGACACATTACCAGACTCCTTGCTGCTACTGAGAATTTCCTAACGGAAAACCCAATAACACTTTGCCCGACCCGGGAATCTAACCCGAGACCTCCCAATCCCACGCGCACGTTTATGCCGCAAGACCAACGAGGAAGGTTGTGAATATGGCTGGGCAAAGATTCGAAAGTGCGCCATCTGGCTCCAGCAGCCAACATAATTATATTTGTTCACGACTACTGAGACGGCCTAATTTGTTTTTTTTCTGACATACTTATTTTCAATGTTTTTTAATGAAGGCATTGTTATGCATAGCTTATAGCTATGCATTAGCTTAAGTCAATAAACTTGACTATTGTTACTAATTCTTATCGCAGGAGTATTCTTTAAAAGCAGGATAGTTTTATATGCTGCAATAATCATAAGACGTGGATCACGCACGCGGCTTTGCTCTGTATTCAAATAAGAGACACAAATCACCCCAGAGTCGGATGGGCATCGAATCCACAACACTCGACGCAGTGCCAAACAGTACAGCAACAACGTTATTATCACAATACCTTCGATGCAGTTAAAAAATTATAGTTACTAAGTTATCATATTATTATTGATTTATAAAAGAATACTAGAGGACCCGTGCTGCTCCACAGCATATTTTAATATTATAAAAAAGCTCTTACATATAAGTATGATGAGTACATTGTAGCCTTATCTAATAAGTAAAAAGATGATATTCTTACCAAAAATATAATATGTCACAAAACTTTTTTTCTCACAACATTGGCTTTGCGTTGCACCTTAGGTATCGTGAAATTTCCACCTTGGCATTACTGAATGGTTTGCCGCGCAATAGGGATATATATAATATGTATAACTGAACATTGACGAAAGAAAGTTCTTCAATATGTCTGTGCTGCCCTACCATTCTTTCCATTAGGACACTGTAATGTCCTTCGTCCAGGTGCCCAGAAAATAGCAAGTTATGAACAATTTCGCCAGCACCATAGTCAGTAATCGTATTACTGTTTTCCAGGTGAACTCTGAATTGACACTCGGGATATAGCTCACTTACACTCTGAAGTTCAGCATGCCCTGCGTACTGTCCATTGGCACCCATCACACGTTTGTAATCTGTTGCATTTGTAATGGTCTGGCCATATGCTTCGTCCCCAACAGTGAAGTTACTATAATTATACATCCCACTTATCGACCATCGAATGTTATCAGCAGTGGCCAAACGAATTTCATAATGTTTATTCTCACTTCCATATAAACAATAAGAAATTGCGCGGAATAAGCAATTACCGTCACCAAGAATGTAAATCACTTGAAAATTGTTGTTGGTAGAATTAACCAAATCTGAACCCGTTTCCACCCGTATTTTTTTAGCAGAAGGAGGACCATCCGGTACCAAATCTCCAACATGGCCGTCATTGACCAAGATTCTTTGTTCAAACTTTCTCTGAGCATTTTTCAATTTCCTTCCAAGAACCATCATTAAGTATAATTGAAAACACAACTACTCACAAAAAATACGTTATTAAATCAGAAACTTAAGTAACTAACTTACGCTAACTTCACTTTTTTCTTTATCTGTCATTATCAAAATTAAAAATATACTTACATAAATAATTTCTTTTTTATAAATAAGAAAATAGGTTTTATTTCTGTTATCCAGCTAAATATTTCTGTGAGAAGCACGATTTATTTTGTTTTGTGTATGGGTGTGATTAATCCATCATAATTTAGAATTATTGTAATAATGACGTTTATAGTGTTGGTCAAATTTGTACTTTTGGTAGGAATGGTAGCTTTGGTAGCAATCGTAAGTAACATTGCTACCAAAACTACAATATATGCCAAAATACAATTTCTACCAAAACTACTATTCCTACCGAAAATACTATTCCTATCAAAACTACTATTTGTACCAAAACTACTAATCTTACTAACACTATCATGTCTACCATTTTTTTTAAACTACCATTTCTACCAAAACCGCCGGTGCTGTCAAAAGTACCTACCTTTTCTCTCAAAACTACTATTCTTACCAAAGCTACAATTTCTACCATAACAACCACTTGTAATAATATAATTATATGACAATAGTAGGTACTATAAACCGCTGTAATATGTTCCACATAAAAAAAAAAATTGATGCTCGAAGAAAGTCCGTAATTTAAAAACACAAAAATTTTCCTAGCATAAAACGTAAGGAAAATTCCTCAACATCAGAGATCAGTTCACCCAACATTAAGGGTTAACTGGTAACGTTCGGGGAATATTACCTGCCATCAGCGATAATTCACTGTAGTGATAATTTGACCAACATCGTGTATAATTTTACACACCACCACACTCACACCCGTATGAAAGTAAGGCAAGGTCACCTTAAGGAGGCATAACGTTTTTTCCTGGCAGTTACCGCAAGGAACTTATTAGACGCCATAAAAATATTTTTGAATTAAAAACCGTCCATGTAGAGCAATGGAATCTTAAGAAATTTATAGGAAAATATTGAAAAATAAGTTCAATGTCCACACCTATCATCCTTCAAACTTACCCAATTTAAATGAGCATACCATCAAATGAAAGAGCTCTTTTCAGCGCGTGTTTTAGGCCTATAAGGAAACGGCTACCTCAATGAGAACCAGATATATAGAAACAGAAAGTCATTGACTACGGCTACGAAAACGTAAAAAATGTATGGGAGAAAACTGTTTTTGCATATAACTTGATGAATGTATAAGTTAGGTAATTTCTAATGCTTGATGACAAATCTATGCAGCGAGAGATTTTTTTATAAATGAAAGATTTAAAAAAAAAACATGCGAATTGGTTGCGTAGAACGGGCTGGCCGACTCGTATTATAAAACACAAATTCTTTTAATATATAGATGATGACTTATGGTTACATGACTGCACGGTTGGTGTGTTGTGGTTTAAGCGGCCGTCTCGCCGCTTTACACTGAGCGGCGTGTTGTGGGTTCGATCCCCAAACGAGACAACACTTTGTGTGATTCATAAATTGTTGTTTCGACTCTGGGTGTTCATTGTGTCCGTTAGTTGTATGTTTGTAAAGTCCCCCGCGGTACAGGATTTAGTCCTAATGCGGGAGTTGTCTTTTTAATGAAAGAAAATTATAAACTCACGCCTGTATCTCTGAATGGACAGGAAGAAGTGTAATAATACACCCACATTTCACCATGTTCTGAATTTGTAGATCCCACGTAAGGCCGGAGTCTATTGCCGTTACCGGTCACTTTATCAGAATCCGAACTGCTACGGAGAATTAAAAAACATCCATTGACACTTGCCCGATGCGGAAATTGAACCCGAGACCACCTGATTAACTGAGCATACGGTATCCCCTGGAGCACGAAGGCAGTAAACAAACAAAAACCTACTATTTTACATAATCCTTAAGACCGCTCTATTTGTCATAAACGCAAGCAGTAACTTACAGAGTAATCTGTATCTATTGTATTCTACTCCAAACTCATTACAGTGTACAAGTTTGTCTTACTTTAATAATTAAGTTAGCGAGCTAATGGAGCCAAGTTGGCTCAAGTTATTTCTCAATTTTGAGTGGAAGTTAGTTAAGTGAGATCGCAGTACATCTTTGCATTATAATCATTTTGGGTAACAAGTATCTCAGTTCTAGAATTATTTTGAAACTATTTCATTATTTACTAGATATGGCCCGCGGCTTTTCCCGCTTAGATAGTTTTTCTGGAGAATAGGTGTCATTGTAATTTATAAGCTACTGCTAAATTTCATTAAGAAAGTGCCTTACCTTTCGCGAAAGAACATCCATCCATTCATCCATAAACATTTACGTTAATATTATGAATATGGTTACATGTTGCATATATACTATTATTTATGTTTGCAAATATCTGAACAGAGTTTTTAGAAGATAACAAATTAAGGTTTCGATTTTCAAACTGCAAGTGTTATTCAAAGAGATATATAATTTTTTTTACAATCGAATACGCAATTAGATTAAAAAAGGCCAGTGGTGGGCGCTGTGGATTTGAACTCGAGAGCTTTAACGTAGCAGTCTGCTATCATGTTATCTCCACAACATACTTTCTTTGAAGTGCCCACGGAATCGGACTGAAACGGATAAATGAAAAAGAAAACATGCAGGTGTATCTGCGGGTATCTTTTAATTAGAAGCGGCGATAGCCCAATGGTGTACGTAACGGACTGCCGAAACGATGGTCTCGGGTTCGATCCCCAAGTACTTCAGGCACACACCTCTGACTTTTCGAAGTTATGTGTGTATTAAAAAGGTTAATTATCGCTCGCTTAATAATGTGCCCAGTAGGTGGCAATAAGCTCGCCCCCTATTACATTGGGACCTAAACATAACTGGCGAAATGTCGGTGTGTAATACACCTCTGCCTCCCGTTCGGCGATAAAAAGGCGTGAAGATATGTTACGTTATTTTAAGTAGAATATAATAAATATCGCTCAATCTCATAGTTCAATCCACATTGTAACGTCACGGCCATAATCCCACCGTGGTGCGACAACCATTGACAGGATTATGTGCGTCGGAGCGTACCGACGAGGCATTAGGACACAAATACGTATTAGTCTAGACCTAGCTAATTAAATCTTCGACAGTATATTGACTAAGACTATTAATGTTTACTCTGGAACGATTGAGACGAGTCTACGTTGAGGGTTGTTGATTTGACAAATAAAGTTAATTCTGACTCCGTATCAGAATACCAATTCTCGTATTACTTACACTTACACTTTCTTTGGGCACCACTTAGACTTCACCACACTCATTTCCCCTATCCCTCGCTCTCTCTCAGAAATCATGGCGCGCAAGAAAAATAAGAGCAGAAGTTTTACCACGGCGGACTCCATATCCACAATAAAAATGGATTTCTGTAATGTTAGGGGTCTACACAGCAACCTCGACGCCGTCCATCACCACCTTGAGACGGCGCGGCCTGCCCTGCTCTTTTTAACGGAGACGCAAATAGGCGCCCCGGACGATATATCGTACTTGAAATACCCCGGTTACGAATTGGAGCATTCCTTCCACCGTAAAGCCGGGGTGTGCGTTTTCATCCGGGGCGATATTTGCTACCGCCGCCTTCGGGGCCTCGAGCATCGAGACCTGTCAATTTTGTGGCTACGAGTAGATCATGGGGGCCAATCCCGAATCTACGCGTGCCTTTACAGGTCTCATGCCAGTGAGTTGTGGCCAACTCAATTAATTGAGAGCGTCTAAGAGGGGACTGATAAAATATTGGAACGGTTCCCTTCCGCGGAGGTGGTGGTCCTTGGTGATTTTAACGCTCACCACAAGGAGTGGTTGGGATCCCGGACCACTGACCTCCCGGGTCGGGCCCTGTACAATATAGCGACGGCCTATGGCTTCTCACAACTGGTGAAACAGCCTATCCGTATCCCAGACGTTGTGAGCCATGTACCCTCCTTGTTGGATCTACTGCTGACTACGCACCCATGCGGTTACAGGGTGGTGGTCGATGCACCTCTCGGGTCATCAGATCACTGCCTTGTCCGCACCACAGCCCCCGTTGCGAAACCAGATCGCTCCAATGCGACTGGCTCCCGCAGAGTCTGGCAATATAAGTCAGCAGATTGGGACGGACTGCGGGAATTCTTCGCGTCCTTCCCATGGAAGCGGCACTGTTTCTCCTCTGATGACCCCGACTCTTGTGCTGACTGTGTCACAGAAGTGGTACTCCTTGGGATGGAATTATTCATCCCAAACGTCCACATACCTGTTGGCGGGCGCAGCCGCCCGTGGTTTAATAAAACCTGTAGGGAGGCTGCGCAGCAAAAGCAGTCAGCATATATGGCCTGGAACGAGGCCAGGAAGAGTCGAAGTCCTTGGGTCGAGGAGAAGAAACGCTTATTCAACGCCGCTTCTAGATCCAGCAAGAAGGCTATTGCTGAGGCCAAGGCAGAACACGTTGCCAGAATTGGTGAGCGGCTTGGAAGATATCCCTCAGGGAGTCGTGCTTTCTGGTCGCTCGCCAAAGCTGCGCAAGGCAACTTCTGCCAGATCAGTCTCCCGCCACTGCGTAAATTTGATGACAGTCTGGCCCATAGCGCAAAAGACAAGGCTGACGTCTTGGTCCAACTATTTGCCTCGAACTCGACCTTGGATGACAAGGGAGCCACACCACCGTCCATCCCCTGGTGTGGGAGCTCCCTGCCTGAAATCCGCATTACACAACGTGCGGTCAGGCGGCAGCTCAAACTTCTGGACATCCACAAGTCGAGTGGGCCTGACGGCATCCCAGCAGTGGTGCTGAAGACGTGCGCCCCTGAGTTGACCCCCGTATTAACGCGCTTATATCGTCTTTCCTATAATGCTTACAGGGTTCCATCTTCGTGGAAGATAGCCCATGTTCACCCTATTCCTAAAAAGGGTGACAGATCGGACCCGTCAAACTACAGGCCAATAGCGGTAACGTCCTTACTCTCCAAGGTAATGGAGCGAGTCATCAACAACAAACTCCTCCAGTACCTAGAGGATCGCCAGCTGATCAGCGACCGCCAGTACGGTTTCCGGCATGGTCGTTCGGCTGGCGACCTTCTAGTGTACCTAACACACCGCTGGGCAGAAGCTTTGGAGAGTGGGGGCGAAGCTCTAGCCGTTAGCCTTGACATTGCCAAGGGGTTTGACCGGGTCTGGCACAGGGCACTTCTATCGAAGTTACCATCTTATGGAATCCCCGAGGGACTCTGCAAATGGATTGCCAGCTTTCTGGCTGATCGGAGCATTAAAGTCGTCGCAGACGGCAGCTGCTCCGAAATGAAGTCGATCAACGCTGGCGTCCCACAAGGCTCGGTGCTCTCCCCAACGCTGTTCATCTTGCATATCAATGACTTGTTGTCAATTGAGAACATGCATTGCTATGCAGATGACAGTACGGGTGATGCGCGGTACACCAGCCACCAGAATGTCCGTCGGAGCCAGGTACAGGAAAGACGATTGCAACTTGTGTCTGAAGTCGAGGACTCTCTAGGGCGCGCCTCCAAATGGGGTGAAAAGAACCTTGTTCAATTTAACTCCACTAAGACACAAGTATGCGCGTTCACTGCGAAGAAGGACCCTTTCGTTATAGCGCCTCGGTTTCGAGGAGTACCCCTGCATATTGCCGAGAATATTGGGTTCCTCGGCGTCGAAATATCGAACAAAGTCCAATTTGGGAGTCATTTGGAGGATAAAGCCAAATTGGCAAGCAAGAAGCTGGGAGTGCTGAACCGGGCTAAGTGGTACTTCACACCAAGCCAACGGCTTATGCTTTATAAATCGCAAGTCCGGCCACATGTGGAGTACTGCTCACATCTCTGGGCTGGAGCGCCAAAATATCAGCTTGATCCACTTGACTCCCTACAGAGACGAGCTGTTCGAATCGTCGATGATCCCGATCTCACGGCTAGACTAGAGTCGCTGGAGCAGCGGAGAGACTTTGGTTCTCTCTGCGTATTTTACCGACTCTTTCACGGGGAGTGCTCCGAAGAAATGTTTAATTTGGTACCAGGGTCACCCTTCTACCAACGTACCACTCGCCGACGCAGTAGAGTTCACCCGTACTACCTGGAAGCGTTCTCATCTAGTACGGTGCGCTTCCAGCGATCTTTTCTACCACGTACGTGTAGGCTCTGGAATGAACTACCTGCTGCGGTGTTTCCCGAGCACTATGACTTGTCCTTCTTCAAACGAGGTTTAAAGAGAGCATTACTTTCACGGTAGGCAGCGGCTTTGCTGTGTATACCCTGACATTAGCGAAGTCCATGAGCAGCGGTTACCGTTTACCATCAGATGGGCCGTTCGCTCGTCTGCCACTAGCAGCAATAAAAAAAAAAAACTTTATTTTTTGTGTATTTTACTGATATTATCTTGGCATATAATTTACTTTGCGGGTAGTATCCCTTAGAAATTGATGTGATTGGTTATCTTAAATAAATCAAATAATAAGGACGATGATAGTACTTCCAGATTCTCCAGAAATAAAATAAGAAGTTAGTTTACGAGAGGTACTTCAAGGACTTGATATAATTATGTATGTATTATTTAAACATATACAATAACGAATCAATATCTTATAAAATTATAAAAGTAACAAGCCAGTTCTGCACTGATATAATATATCTTCCATAGATACCAAAAGGAATGAGATAAAATACTAATGAAGTCAATTTCTCATCCACAAGTCAAAATGAAACAAAACGGCAGCTCATTTCTGTGGCAATTTCACCAATTTCCCTTAATCCCCATCTTAAGAAACGAGCGTATGATATTTCCACAACATTTCAGTGCGAGAGTAAGATCCTTACAAATTCCGTCTGTCCAGTCCACTATTGGATTATGAGGGAAGTCGGATTGAATGTGATGACCGCAGACAGGGACAACAGTATACACACAAAAGAGTCGACGCATACGGCTATGAAGCCTTCCAGCGTAAAATTTCACGACACCGTAAACACTTCTTTAAAACAAATAAGATGTAAGTTCCGAGTGCTATAAAAATAAAATTATACTTTGAGCGCTGTTTTTAGAGTCGAAAATTGAGTGGCGGTGTATTTAAAAAGGCTTAATTTTGAAGGCGTGCCTAGTTGGCTGCCGTCGGGCTTTTGAGATTTGTCGCTCATTTTTTTATTGATGTCGCGGAATTATTATCGCCGTAAGGCACTTGTAGACAAATAGTTCCTTTTTAAGCTTTTTATACAGACGGTCCGAGACTGAGCTTATTTGATTCGTCCGCAGTGTTTGTCAAGGAACTTTTTAGGGTTTCTGCACTTATTGAACTCTTGGTTTCGTTATTTGCTTAGACTACTAAGTCTTTCTGTAAGAAAATTCTTATCATTAGTCTTATGAAGTCATTTGATATGGCACACACAATATACTAGGTACTTGTGCGATCCACAAATTATTCATTGAAATCTGTGATTTTTTTGTAACCATTAATTGAATGTTTGTAGAGTTCGTTGCGGGGCAGGAAGGTGTGGTGATGATGTCAGATTCTGCTAAGTAGAAAAATAACCTTCCTGAAAGTCGAAAAAGTGCCTTAGAACTGCTGTTGAATAATGACAAAAAAATAATAAGTGACTTGTCAAAGACATCGCTGTTAACCTGACTTATAATAATATTTTACAACATCAAATTTTCCACAAACTCATCCCAAACAACCAACAAGCCAGCTCAATATCATAAGCTTTAAAACGTACCTACTTCATCGATTAACAAAAACATGCCCAAAAGTTTTACATCAAGTTACACCTCTTCATTAAAATCCCCCGATATTTCAATTAAGACAACAAGACGTAAGTAACAATAAGAAACTCAGCTATTTTTTACTTAAAATTTAAAGTAAATGTATGATTTATTCAAAGTTTCATGTTTTGTATACTGTTACGAACATTTTGGAATATGAATCAAAACTTGGCTGATTATAATTTCAAAAGCAGCTCTATGTTTATTTATGTAAATCATTGTGACCGTTTGCGTTTATGTAATCAACTGTAGAGATTTTTAATGAGTGTAAGATTATACGATAGATATTAATTTAGTATCTGGCAGATAGGCTAGCATACTACCGGGATGAGATAGTATGTGACAATCTCATATACCTAGATCTTAAAGATTTTTTTTCAAATAGGTCTCATACTTGTATTCGAGGACATCTTATGGAAACGTTTATTTGTATGTACGAAGCTGATTTTAAAGTGCGGTGCAATTGATTATAATATTTTAGTTTTGTACGTATACAGTATATAATTTATTATGTCGCTGTTTGAATTACTTCGTGCCTATCTTACAACCAGAACTTTCTGCTCCACTTTTAACCACATATTTACTTGATTTTACTTGTTACAAAAAGAAAATTTGCGTTATCAAATTTCATGAAATACTTTATCAAGTTGCCACAGACCGCACGCGACGGTGCGATACTGGCGATACTGATACATATGGCGCAATGGTGCGAAAACTTGCAACCGCCTACAAAGTCCATAACCAATTTCCATTTCCAATAGTCAGCCCATATTGCATCAGCATGGTGATAATAGCCAGGCGATCGAATGAAGACTGCCAAATGCAGGCAGGGTGTTAAGTGCCAAAACAACTGGACACGATGCCAGCGGGGCGTGCCAAATATCGTGTGCTTCAACGCCGAAACCAACACAAACGCAATGTGGCGGTATCGCCGATGCAAGCCCAGATATGTTGGCGAATAAATCGGAATAGGTAGACGCTTCCATTAACAAACATGCGAGCAAAGTTCGGTCTGTGTTGTAAGGTTGTATTTCGATTTTGGGTTCTGATGTATACATATTCATGGCTGTAGAATGTAGATATGCAAATGTTTCGCTTTTTAGATATTTTTTTGATTGCTATATATTAATGCATCTAGCTATACCTACATAAACGAAAATTGCAGTTCACAAAATATTATTACAATATAATAAAATTGTCATCAGATTGTTTACTGGTTTAATTTTCCAACGGGGCTAATCCATTAACACTATTTCCAAAACCGATAGAATAGCCGAATATTACGTAATCGGCTCAACATTAGATTAACCTTTTATTATCCATTTATATTATTTCCAAAATGTTAGAATCGACAAATATTTTGTAATAGGCTCATTGATTAACCCTTTCTATAGTGTACTAGAGGACTCGCGGCTACGCCTGCCGCCTTTGCCCGATCCCGTGGGATTTTCGGGAAATCCCTTCTTAGTGTGCCTCTACGATCTCCAAGAAACATACAAGTCAAATTTCAGTTCCTTGCGCATAACAGTTTTGGCTGTAGCTTGTCTGTCAGTCAGTCAGTAACGCAACGATTTTACATATACAGATTATACCCGGCAATTACGTTTAGAATAGACGATTTAAGCAACAAATTCAAAATACTTAGCGATTAAAAACATTAATATAGTAGGGTCAAACACAAATAAACCGGTCAAGTGCGAGTCGGACTCGCGCACCGAGGGTTCCGTACAAACCTGTAGGTATATACATATAATTATTAAAAAAAATATGTGATTTAACTAAGTTTTCGAACTTTTTCTTATGTGCTATAAAACGTTGCTTTATGCAAGATTTCAAGATTCTAGATCGACTGGAATATTCATATTATATTATCTATGGGAATAACCCTTTAGCGTTGACTTGAGCATTTGATATTAATTTCAATTTTATACCTCTACGGGTTCATGAGGAAAGGGATTAATAACTTTAAAATTATTAAAAATATTTTAATTATATGATATAACCAAAAAATTACAGTTTTTGCCATTTATCCTTTATCTGTACTATAAGACGTTGCTTCGTACCAAACAAGACTCTGAGTTCACGGGAAGTACCCTGTAGGTTTTGATTCCCTTGCGAGTAGTTGCGAGTTTGAAAATATAGTAAAATTGCTGTATCTTTTGATTGCGTTGAGATGTAAGTTTGATATAGTTACAGCTTAAAAGTATTATAGACCCGAGTATTTGGTATGCATTTCAATTTAATAACTTAACGCGTTCATGAGGAAAGGGGTAGTAACTTTAAAATTAATAAAACATTTTTTTATATAATGTAACTAAAAATTTACTGTTTTCGCTATTTTTCCTTTATCTGTGATATAAGACGTTGCTTTGTAACAAACTTCAAGATTCTGAGTTTACGGCAAGTACCCTGTAGGTTTTGATTCCCTTGCGCGTAGTTGCGAGTTTGAAAATATAGTAAAATTGCTGTATCTTTTGATTGCGTTGAGATATAAGTTTGATTGAGTTACAGCTTAAAAGTATTATAGACCCAAGTATTAGATATGAATTTCAATTTAATAACTTAACGCGTTACGGAAAGGGATTGTAACTTTAAAATTAATAAAACATTTTTTTTATATGATTTAACTAAAAATGTACTGTTTTCGCAATTTTTCCTTTATCTGTGCTATAAGACATTGCTTCGTACCAAATTTCAAGACTCTGAATTCACGGGAAGTACCCTGTAGGTTTTGACTTCCTTGCGAGTTTCGTAAATTTGCAGCATAAACGGCTGTATCTTTTGATTGCGTCGGCTTAGATGTTTGATTTTTTTACAGTTTTAAGGAACCGTAGATTTGACTATTTGATATAAAGTAATATTCAGTTTGATACCTCCACGCGTTTCTGAGAAAAAGGTTCTTGACAGACGGACGGACAACAAAGTGATCCTATAAGGGTTCCGTTTTTTCATTTCGAGGTACGGAACCCTAAAAACGAAAAAAAAATGTTCATGCAACGTAAAGCCGTTATTAAAATATTATATCAACATTAAATACATTTAATAAATATTTCGTGTTGAAAACTAGTTACATTTCATAAAAAAATCGCGTTGTATTGAAATTAAATTTATAATTTTTGCTTTTGAATCTGAAAAATTCTCCTTCTGTGGACTGTTCGGATACCAAGTAGTTGAGTTTAAGTGATGGTTAAAAGTATATATACATACTTTCGATGATTTAATATCGTTTTATTACATGAGTTATATTATCAAATATTCATAACATAACGTATTAAAAAATATATAATTCAAAATTTTGTAATAAAACGTATACACATGTTGTTCACAAATTTTTGTCTACTTTTGTAGACTTATAAAATAAGCCAAAATATGCCGAAGATGAACGTATCCTTTTTATTTTGTTTTATATGTTGGTAGCACTGTATTCTCTGTCATTTGCTTGGTTGGAATTTTACGTAAAGTGCGTGTGACATAAAAAATTCCAATTTTATTTATTTACACAAGTTTTCGGTAAAGATCAGTGTGTCTTTCCTGTGCAAGGGATATCTGAGTAAGTAGCCTTTACAAATAAATAAAAACATCTAGATAGTTTAAGCTTATGGGCGCAGTATGCAAATATCGCATTGCTTAAATTAAAACCTCATAATAAAGGATGCCATCTTTGATTTATGAAAATATGTCTATCGTGTAGACATCTTTACTGTAGACATTGTATCTACAGAAGAGACGTATGTCAACAGAAGTGAATAGGCAAAAGAAATTCACTTGTTTGAAAAATAAATTGGCAAGTGCGAGTCGGACTTGCGCACGAAGGGTTCCGTACCATCATCTATAAAATAAAATCATGTTTGTTGTATGTATACTTAAATATTTTTTAAGCTTCTACCTGTTTATTAAGATCGAGTAATAAATTGCTTAAAAATACGTTTGTTGTATGGGAGCCCCCTTTTTTATTTAGTTTTTTTAATTTATTTTGGAAGGTAATATACAACTACATATTCTGGGAAAATTTAAAGCGTCTACCTGTAACAGTTAGTAATTTTGAGCAAAAAATACGAAAAAATACACGTTTTTTATATGGGACCCCCCTTAACATTTTATTTTTTTATTTTTAGTATTTATTGTTATAGCGGCAACCGAAATACATAGTTTTTGAAAATTTCAGCTTTCTAGCTACCACCGCTTATGAGATACAGCCTGGTGACAGACAGACAGACAGCGGAGGCTTAGTAATAGGGTCCCGTCTTTTACCTTTTACGTACGGAAGCCTAAAAAAACAATAGCGTTATTTGCCGTTTAATTATTCCATTATATATCTATTTTGTTTAGTATTTTATAATGTTGCTTGCAGCGATCTTTTGTTTCAGTTACTATGCCACAAGCAATTCATCCTTGTACAATCTGTCACCTGTTTGCCCTGAGGGATCAAGATCACCAGACTCTTTATCTGAGAATTTGTCTATCCGTGATTCTCCTACGGCTCCAGTTACTCCTGAGGCTCCAACTGAGCCAAATTTACCAAGCCTCTCAGATAGACTGACTCCAGATCTTTCTATCGAAATATTTAACAAAAGGCATTAACCCCAGAAGAGAAATAATCTATTTAGACGACTCTGAAGCTACTCAAGATTCACCACATAAAAAACGACCGACGAATTCCATGTGAGATGATTCTGACAAGGATAATATATTTTAATATTCTGGTCCTTTATTTGCCTACAGAAGCATAATGTCTGTTCTGTGGACAATTTCTTTTTATTTTTTTTGCACTGAATTTGTATAGAATTTTGATTATGTTTTGTTTGGAGGTTGAGGAGCACTCCATTTTAAGTATTTTTTTATTGTTTCTTTTCTTGATCTTATTGATATGATTATATAAAGTAAATTTTATTTCCCTTCTGTAGACAACTCAATGTCTTCTGTAGACGTGAAAAAACTAAAAACGTGATTAATTCCTAAAATATCCAAGACTGATCTCTAGTGTTATTATTATTAGCATTACATTAGTTAACTTTAAATAAATATAATCTTAATATATAAAATCCTTGCGTTACTGAATGACTGACAGACACGCTACAGCCGAAACTTTTGGGCGCAGGAAGCTGAAATTTGGCATGTATGTTCCTTGGGGACCGTAGGGGTGCACTAAGAAGGGATTTCCCGAAATGCCCACGGGATCGGCCAAAACGGGTAAATTTAAAAAATTGTAGGCGTAGCTGCTGGCGTCGTCTAGTGTTTCATAAAAAATCGTGAAGTTTTATTTTAAATATTTTGCAATGTTCACTTTTTGTGTATGACCCAGTAATAATTATTTGCAGGTATGATTTCGTGCGATATTTTTTATTTAGCTTCATGCGTTCTTTAAACATTGTAATCCTTTATTACTAGTCTTAATTGGCTAATTAATTTTGTCACTAGATGAGACATAACCTAACCTTTATTTTCAAATAATTACGCGTTTGGACCCATTCCACGAATAAAAGTATGTGTGCAATTATGAAAGTTTGAAAGTACCTGCAGAATTATCGTTTCAATGTTGGATTTCTATGTCTATATCCGAATCACCTTACCGGTCTACCAAGGTGTCTTATTTGAGTATCGCTATAACGTCTGAGACATAAGTTATTACACCCGCGGGAGGTGTACCTAGCACAATATGAACCTGTCTGACATTTTACATATTTGCACACGTACGGTATTCTCCAAAATAAATTTGTACATCTAAATAGTATCGTTCGTTCAGTTTCAATATTTTTTATACAATCAAGGCGTCCAATTTTGTGTCACGCAAGTCAAGGGCCATATGAAAGTAAATTGTTTCTGCACTTTGTCAAACATAATAAGATAAAGAAACCGACATTTAATTCATTTAATTCCTCAAACTTAGAAAGGAAGTTATATCGTTTCAAATAAAAAATATCCAGAAATTATATGCAATGCTCTTTATTGTCTCCCCGCATCCAACTAGTTAGGTTAGGTAAACAATGTTCTGGTTTTTGAGATAAGTACTATATTGAAGACAAAGCCAAATATCACCGCAGTTTTCCGTGATTACGATTCCTGCAAAGAAGTCGAAACGACGGATAGTAATAAGACTTATACTTAAACAATGTATAGATTTAATTGTTATTCCTTTTGAACCAATAAAATCGCGAATATAAAACCAATAGAATTCGTAAACCGGAGACTGATTTTAATGAATCTATTGAAATTAAAATTAAAGTTTCACAAACATATCACCAAAACCAAAATTATTGACAGCAGACACTCGAATATATTACCAACGAATTCGAAAAAACTGCACATACATTCACAGAACATGTCGGCAACAGGGCCGAACTTGCCACGCGTATTGTATATCCAATTAAAAATTTTCGTATCGAGCCCGCCCGAGGTGGCATTTTTACAGACCCGATTGAACTTTTCTAATTACAACTGTCACTTCGCACGGCTTTCATTAAAGCCTGGCAAAATGTATTCCAGAACACATGTCGATGTTGTTTTCGTGTTCAATTTGAGTTAGGGCTTATCTTGTTTATAGAGGCGTCGGTTGTGATAACTTACAAACAAAGTCAAGCAGTGTTTACAGAGGCCAATATTTGGATTGGTGACCGCTTTTTGGGGCAATTAGATCAGTATGCTTCTGAGCTTTGGCGAGGAAGTAAAGTTAAGATTCCGAATTCTATTCTCAAGGAAATAATTGTTAAGTCATGGCGTAAGCAGTCGGATTATTAATTCTGGCACCAAATTTGCCAACACACTCTTTCAAAAATAAGAAAAAAGAAGTATGAAGTATACTGACGCGCTAGTGCTTTCCTAGATAGAGAGTCAAGGCAGTGTGGTGATAATTTTAACGCATGTTATTGTAATCGTATCTGGTATACAGCATCCGTCTACACCACATAAAGTTACTTAAACCTAAAGTAAATAAACGATCTCGTTCATTTACAAAGGAAAAATGAAGGTAGTTCGTCAAACAAGTAACTCATAACATTCACTTTTATATTGTACATGTTGTCGCACGAGTGATTGATTTCCACGGGGTAGCCGGGATCGACCACTCGCCGAGCAATTAAAGAGAGATAATTAGGTTGACTTACGGGAAATAAATAAAAAATATCACCAGGAAAGTTTAAACTCGCGTTATAATTCCAGTTATACACATACAACAGAAGAGACAATTATCCAGGGCGTGAGCGACGTTGTTGGCACTTCACAGGTCTTCAGATCAGGTACTCAGCTTTGGTGGTGTTGGCCGGAGCAAAAGGGGGCGAAACCTCGTGTGTCCCCGGTATTTATAAGGCCGGCGAGGGGGAGTGGGCGAGGGGGCGGCCCACTGCTGTGCGTCACTCGTAGCGAGGCTCGCGGGCGCCGGGGCACGACGTCACACACCCCTCCCGTTAGGCCGGGATTTTCCCTAAGGAAAATTCCCTAGCCCAACGGGCGTAGCAGCCTTGAAGATACTCCCTGAAATTAGAGAAAACAAAGGCATGAGTGCCTTGAACAAGTGACAACCCTATACGCTAATTAGGATACCTAAATAATAATGACCCACGCTTGCATTCTTCACGCGTACAACGGCAGTCTGAATTTGAACATAAACATTTATCATTCATAATTCATCACACATACCTACATGTAAATGCCGAGGCCAGTGTAATAGCTTAATATTAAAGATAACAATCTATGGAGAAGCGCTTAGGGTAATTATTAGGTAATAATGATTTGTAGATAAAAGAAACTTGATCTAGCCCTACGACTTATAAATCTTGGGTTCGGCCTTTGCCACTAGATAAGTAAACTTTTTGAATATAGTTAGGTATAACAACAGATTTTTCGTAAAGATGAACAAAAATAATATAAGCCGCAGACACGACCGGACCGCTCAATGTCAAAGGAAAGAAATTAATAAATATTTTGCTCTAATTAATAACTACAACACGACCAGTAAACACCTTTTGAATGTAAACAATGGTGAATCATTAGTTAGGCATTTATTTATCGGCGCGTCGCTGAGTGAACGCGCGTGCGTCATAACGACAACTAGGTAGGTACGATCTAATTGGTAGGTACTATTCGACTGTTCCGAGTTCGCGACGCACGGTTAATCACCCTGAATGTTTATAAAGTACCTATAATAACAATTTGATTATGGAATTGATACAGAATTAAGAATAACTGTTGTTATTCTTGTTCTGAAGTTCTGTTGAACTTCAGAACAAGGCACGGCGAAAAACAATACGCCAATCAAGATGCAATTCAACAAATAGATTTGCGGAAAGAAAATACACATGTGAGAATCGAACCACAGACCGATCCGACAACAACTTTTTAACCACTGAGCCATAACTGATAGTTAGATAAACAACAGATTCTTTGTAACAATATTACATGTAATAAACTTTATTACAATTTATAACTGAAACATTTATTCATTTTATGTTAGCATGTTTACATAAATCATTAACACAACACAATGCATTATCTTGTGAGCTTCGACTCGAAAACAAAAGAACCATTGTTGGCCTTCACAAATAATTATGCAGGCAATTATAACTCCGCATAGATATGCGTCTTACATTGTTGTTTTTATGCTTTTATTATTCTTTGTAATTACATACACACATACATATCGTCACGCCTTTTATCCCCGAAGGGGTAGGCAGAGGTGTATTTCTACACCCACTTTTCGCCAGATATACTTTAGTCCCACGTAATAAGGGGCGAGCCTATTGCCGTACCGGGCACACTTCCAGACTCCGTGCTGCTACTGAGAATTTCGTGACAGAAGAACCCAATAACACTGCCCGGCCCAGGAATCGAACCCGGGACCTCCCGATCCCACGTGCACATTTATGCCGCGAGACCAACGAGGCAGTCGTATAGGGTTTGATGTCGAGTTTTCCGTCTCTACGCAAAGATGGTATTTGCATCGTGTTATCCATTAGTCGCCTCTTACGACACCCACGGGAAGATATGGGGTGGTGACACTTGTATTCTATGCCGTCAACCACACGGCTTCTTTGTAATTAATCAACTGTAAATCCTTGATGTGCCATTCGCCTAAAGGTTTTCCGGCCATGTCGTTAAGTTTGTATACTAGAGGTGACTTTTTTGAGGCAATCTTACATTTAATAAATTTAGGCGCCAATTTCTTGCTAAAGTATTTATCCTTGTCACTAAGTAGAAACATTCAGCGCCAAACTATATCACCGACATTGAATTCTGCCGGTTTACGGCGAAGATTATAAGATGAACAATTTCGTTGGTGGGCCGACAACAGAGCTGAATGTACCTTCTCGAAAATAGAAGATAAGTAGCCTAAAGTTTAGGCATAGCCGTACCGTGGTTCAAGCACCATATTGGAATTAAATTCCTTGTCAATATACTGAGAACCACATGTTATGACCTCCCTACCAAAAACAAGGAAATTAGGAGAATAACCAGTAACCTCACTAACTGCGCAGTTAAGGGCGAATTGAACTTTAGTGATAAGAGTGTCCCAGATTCGATGATCAGATTCTATGAAAGTTGAAATAGCTGTCATAATGGTTTTGTTGTAACGTTCAACTGAGTTAACGTGGGGAGTATACAACGGTGTAAAATGCAAATTTGGGATTTTATATTTTGACAACATACTTTTAAAGGTTGCGCTAATAAATTGTTTACCGTTATCCAAAACAATAGTAGATGGAATTCCATGCACCAAAAATACATTTTCCTCAAGAATTTTTGTTATCACTTCTGCAGTTGCCCGTTTAATGGGGAAAATTAAACAATATTTAGAGAAACAACAACTGACCACAAATATAAAAGTGTTTTGTTTTCTGCTGGGAGGCAATGGACCAATCAAATCAATACTAATCGTCTGAAAGGGCTTTTGACATGATTTGAGTTTTCCCATTAGACCTAAATTTGGGTGATTTTGGTGTTTATGGGTGATACAAGGTTCACATGAACTGACGAACTTGACAACATCGGTGTACATACCAGGCCAAAAGTAATTAAGTGCGAGACGTTTGTATGTCTTAAAAATACCCAGATGTCCAGCAGTGGGCGAAGAATGATTCTCCCTTAGAATGTCATTTCTTTGGTCAGACGGAATAACCTCTTTCCATTGAAATTCTCTAGTGAGAGGGTTTAATGTTTTTTTAAAACAATACAATTTATTGTTTATTACTTGATAGTTAACAAAGGAAGTCGGAGAACTTAAACAGCCTTTATAGATATTTAAATACCAAGGATCATTAGTAGAAACTGGTAAATTCTGATTAGAATTAATATCTATATTTATATCATTAGCAATAGCAGAAACGGGTAAAGAGCGAGACAGAAAATCAGGTAAAACGTTATCGGAACCCCGACGATGACGTATTTTGAAATTATAGGAAGATAAGCGAACTCCCCATCTGGCTAACCGGCCAGTAGGGTTATTTAAGGTCAAGAACCATTTCAAAGCAGCGTCATCTGTGTAAACAATAAACTTTTTACCATTTTCAACATAACAACGCCAGTGTTCTATAGCAGACAGAACAGCCAGGGCCTCGTGCTCTGTGGCACTGTAATTTTTTTCTTGCTTGGTGAGTGATTTGCTATAGTACGCTATGACTCTTTCCTCACCATTTAACCTTTGACAGAAGATCGCGCCAAGTCCAAAATCGCTAGCATCTGAGTGTATTTCAAACGGTTGCTAGTAGTCAGGACAAGCCAACACCGAGGAGGAAATCAAACAATTCTTTAGGTTATTAAACGCCTCATTAGCCTCTGTCGTCCAACAGAATGGAGGTGCGTTTTTACTTTGAGATGTTAACTTATTTAAGGGTGCAGCAATAGAGCTAAAATTCGGTATAAAACGCCTGTGTCACGAGGCTGCGCCTAAAAATCGACGTACTTCTTTTCTATTAGAAAGAGTGGGATAATTTTTCATTGAATTTACTTTATCCGGATCGGGATGCAATCCACTAGAGTCGACAACATAGCCTAAATATTTTAGTTTATCTCTAAAAAATTGACATTTTTCGAGATTAATTGTAAATTAGTGCTTTTTAGTTTATTAAGAATGCGTAATAAAAGAGTAATATGCTCGTTGAAGCTGGACGTTACACAGATTATGTCATCGATAAAACAGAAAACCTTATTTTCAAATTCTGGACCATAAAATAAAATATCAACTAATTGTTGTTGAGTAGCTGGCGCATTCGTAAGGCCGAAGGGCATTCTTTTGAATTGAAATGTGCCACGCGTAGGAATATAAAAGGCTGTTTTGCAACGGTGATCTTCTTTAATTAATGTTTGCCAAAAAGATTTAGACCAATCTAAACTAGACAAGTATTTAGCATCTCTCAGATTATCTAAAATTTCCGAAATATAAGGCAAGCTATAAGCATCTTTTTTTGTAACGGAATTTAATTTACGACTGTCCAAACAGAAACGCAGTTCACCATTCTTCTTAGGGGTCGAAATGACCGGGTTTGACCACGGGCTTTCACATCGTTCAACAACATCCTCTGAGAGCATGTCGTCAAGATGCTTTATTAAAATTCTTTGTTTATCGGGAGACATGCGATAAAATCTTTGCCGAGTAGGGGGGCAATCACCTGTATCAATTGAATGGGAAATAATATTTGTGCAACCGAGACCCCGCTTCTCGTATGAAATATCGGTAAATTTAGAAATAATGTTGTCAGCGGTAGCTCTCTGGTCGACTGTAAGATGATCATAAGAAACAAGATGTGTAGGGGGAACTGCCTGCAACTCCATTACTTGAGCGTCAGACTTGTTCACAATCAAAACAGACTCTAATTTGTTAGGAAATAGGCCAAAGCTTCGCCAAAAATCCATGCCAAGGATAAGGGAATTTTGAATCCCAGGTACAACATGAACTTCTAAGTTAATCAATTTATCCTGAAACTCAAAGGGTAGAAACACCGATCCCAAAGACTCAAATCGTTCGCCGCCAGCTGTTATTAACCTTCAAGGTTTCGATTTATCCAAAACATCGTCTTTCAAAAATAAGTTATGCAAATTATTACCTAAAATTGTAACGCAAGATCCAGAATCTAAAAGACCAGTGGTAGGTATTCCGTTTAATTTTAGAGTAACGTAAGGTAAATATTCTACTTTAGAATTACGGATTGAGGATATATGATAGCTACTAAAGATTTTTTTTAAAAAGTCCAACCAATTATTCCACTCTGTTTTATTACAATTAGTTGTATAATTTGATTTTCCACAATCCTTGTTAACTAGTTTTTTGAAACTGAAGGGGTCGACTTAGATTTACAATTGGGGCAGTCTGACACCTTGAAACCCTTTGTGCCGCACTTAAAACAGATTAGGTAGTGTGGCTGACGGCAATTACGTAATGAGTGCGAATTGCATCTACAACGCACGCAAAAATTTTTATTTATATTAGAAGTACTCGATACGGCGTTAACTTGTGGTACAGACTTGTATCTCGATGTATCAGCGACAGAGTTATATTTATTGAAGTGATTATTATTGTAAACATTTTTGTTTGACGAAAAATTAGAAAACGGATAATTATACGCTAGATCGGGTGCTACAGTATTCTTTGAAACTTTAGGGGGTTCAGAAAATTGCTTACTGCGACTTTGGTAATTTTCGAAAAGACGACAAACTTCGACCAGACTATCAACATCAACAACCTTTGCAGTGAGCAGACAATTAGTGTAACAAGGTCTAATATTATTTAGTAAAATTTCTAGCTTCTCCGAATCAGCGATAGGAGAACTAAGTCGCGAAAACAGACCGTGCATTTTTGCCACGTAAATAGTTATTGATTCGTTTTCGCCCTGTGAGCGCTGACGAATCTCCGTCATAAGCCTATAATCGTAGTTATGCGGACTAAAATCTCGTTTCAAAAGTTCGCAAAGTTCTAACCAAGTCTTTACATTATTTTTAACAGAACGATACCAAACTAATGCGTCACCCGAAAATATTTCAAAAGCGAAAGACAACATCTTGTCGTGTGGAATAGATCTACAGGACATAAATTCATCAATTTTTCCGATAAAGGATCTTACACATGATTTACCGTTAAATTTGAATTTACCTAATTCCGAAAAAAGCTTACGGTCGTAATTATAGGAAGTGTTTCCCTCTGCCACCGAGCAATCCGACCGCGAACTACGGCTCGTGATTAATTGTAATTTTGCATATAAGTCATTAAATTTATTCCACACAGACTCAATTTTTTTAATATCAAGACTGCCGGTATCCACCCTATTCAGTCGATGAAAACAATGGTGTAGCACGGTTTCGACCTTCTGTTGAAGCTCGGAAGTATAGTTTGCTTCCAACATAGATAAGTGTTTATTTGATCTTAATAAGGACTTTTCCACTTCTGCCACATCCTCCTCTGGTGGGAAGGGTGAAGATAATATATCCTCTGAGGGAGTTTTAACTGAAAGTTTAGCGATTTGTTTGCGGGGATCGTCAGGCTTTGAAACGCCGCGTATTGTGGTCTCATATTCTAATTCCGCTTTAGTTAATAAAGAGAAATTTATAATGTAAGCCATTATTACAAAACAATAATAGAAAATCTAAGTATTTACGCCGGCACTAGAAAAAAATTTAAATATCGCCAGAAAATCGAATACCGTGCTAAAAAAAGCTGAAATACACTAAATTATACAATGGTGTGATGATTGGTAAAGGATTAAAAAAAATTCTTAAAGGTCACTCAAAGGTTGAATCACAATATTTTTTCGCGAACACGAGGCTCGTTAGTTCAACGGCTAAGCGGTTAGAACCGGTTGGCGGCTCGACACGCTGCCCGCGGTGGAACGTGATTTTAGACCGACGTTAATTAAATCACCGTTATGTTATTTACACAGTTAAATTGCTTATGGCCAACCAAAATAGATAGAAACTGTACCTGTACGCAATTCACCACACCAGAATATATGCACACACAGGAGAAAAATATACAAGAGAAAAAAAAAATTTCACTCACCTGTAAAGTGCCAACTTACGTTTTAAAAATATAATTAAAAATTCTATTGGGCGCAAATGTCGCACGAGTGATTGATTTCCACGGGATAGCCGGGATCGATCACTCGCCGAGCAATTAAAGAGAGATAATTAGGTTGACTTACGGGAAATAAATAAAAAATATCACCAGGAAAGTTTAAACTCGCGTTATAATTCCAGTTATACACATACAACAGAAGAGACAATTAACCAGGGCGTGAGCAACGTTGTTGGCACTTCACAGGTCTTCAGATCAGGTACTCAGCTTTGGTGGTGTTTGCCGGAGCAAAAGGGGGCGAAACCTCGTGTGTCCCCGGTATTTATAAGGCCGGCGAGGGGGAGTGGGCGAGGGGGCGGCCCACTGCTGTGCGTCACTCGTAGCGAGGCTCGCGGGCGCCGGGGCGCGACGTCACAATGTAAAAATAGATGGAAGCATAACGAGACCAATACTGATCACACACGCACACAACGAAGGGCAAATCATTTTCGCAACGCACACACAGAAATAGTACGCAAGTAAAATAAATAGTTTCGCTGGAAAGCATTTTTCAAGTCGCCCTGTCAATTTTCATTACCTGGCTCGTTTTATTGTTACATACGCAAGAAAATGTGGCGTAAAACATTTTTATTGCTCAAACAGAGTCACACACGAGCAATTACTCGTTCTACAGAAAATGAGGTCGTCAAAGTAGACGAAAATTGCTCAGTGGCACAAATAATGCGGGACAAACAACACGGCAATAAAGATTATTACTGTGATTTTTTACTCACTGCTATAAAAGATTTAGTGATAGAATGTAGCGGTGAGGCCCGCGATAGCGGGCTGTACTGCTTTACACATCGATGTCATAAATGTATGTATGCAGGATATAGGTCTCAATGAAGTTTATAGTTAACTGCAGATGAGCCTAGGGTTTAATGATAGATATTTTAAGTTCCGTCTGGTAACAATGTAGTTGCGTTTTGGAAGATCTATGCTGTGTTTGAACTGTTCACTACCTGGACACACAGGAATATTGAATTTAGTGGTTTACGTATATTTTGATAAAGCAAGGATAATATGTATTTAACTAGCTAAGCATACCAAAGATGTATGTAGGTACATAGAAAGTAAATTTTTTTGTTTATAAATTAATTTTACTCACAAAGTAGCCAAAGCCAGGTATAGAGTCAAGCAGACAACTAACACTAAAATGATTGATTATATTTGTACTTCAATTCGTTGAACTAGTAACTCTGTCACAATGTTTGAAAAAAAGTAGAAACAGCCAATTAGTTTAAGATAAATGGATAGTAACCTAAAGCTGCTATAGAATCATACTTTTTTATATTTTAAGTCCTAAAACTACCTCCATTGCAACTAGTCAATCATTCTACTCGCCTTCGCCTTCTACAAATATTATTACCATTCTAACAAATAAAACAGCAAAGTTCAATAATATCTTCATTTAATATGCGTCTTTTAACAAATAAAGTATAAGTAACTTTGGAACTTTTTCCAGCGGCCAGTGAAGTTTGACCTCCCATTCTGATAGCGTACAAAGTTCGCCGTAACATATTGAGTTTTACACTCTGTTTCACCACCGCTCGTATAATAAACTCAACGAACAATTAGGATCCTTTCTTATACTATTATAACTAGTAAGAGCTCACGTTTTTGCCCGGATAGTATATTAAATTATTTTGTTACAAAGACCCAATCCAGAACATGACGTGACAGAAATATTATGACCACATTTTATTAACATTAGCATATCGACAGCTCATTTCAAATTAAGTATATTGTATTGGTTATACTGAATAGATATTTAAAAAGGTGTAATAATTGGTTTTATAACAAATGAAAGTATTACGTCTGTGCCAACAAAAACTCAATAAGTGTAGTTAGTGGACAATACTGACTAACTAACGAAGAATACAGCCATACAACCTTTCTTGAAACTTACTTGTTTATCTAAGTATTTGTTGCTTCATAACAATGTAAAACCTGAACAAATTTTATTAAAATTCTTCTAACAGGTATATGAAAAGCCGAAGAAGATTATAGAATACATTTTATCAGCGTCTATGCAATCAAAGCCGGTGCAACGAATAAAAGGGATAAAATATGTATTCCTTTTGTAGCGTGCTAAGTGCTTTAAAGATTAATAAGCGCTAACTTTTTTACAGCAGACTTGTAAAAAGGTTGACTTTTAGGTGAACTGTATGGACCTTTTGCAATGGAATTGCTGAATGGAATTGTACAATAATCTCTTGATTGATCGAAAAAGGTATATCTTCAATAAACAAAGTTGTGTTTCACCGATAGTCGTGACTTTTGAAATCCGCTTTGTATTGATACCAAACTGATTGATAGATATTAGCTGTTATGGCACATGGTCTGACCGCCACAGCGTCGGTGCCCAGAAATATAGTCCAATTCATTTGGACTAGATTCTGGCCGATATTCAGACTGTATGTGATATTTTGTAAGCGATCAACATCCTTCTAGAAAAATGGTAATATTTGTCAAAGGCTGCACTTGAAAGGAAGCCCAGGTTTGAAGAAGGCTTAGAAGTACTAGAGACATAATATAACGATGATCGCTATTCACTCATAACTCGATGCTTTCTAAAATACTCAAAAAATAAATGTGTTAACGAAAGGATACTCAACCGTTTCCTTGGTTATTATTTGGGAAGATGCATGACAAAAATGTTTACCTTCCTAAATAAACATTTTATACATTTGTTAATGTATTTTATTTGATTTTATTTACCTTCGTTTCAGGATATACGGTATAACAAAACTACATGATGTTTTTTTATAATACAACCGTTTCTAACCATCAACTTATTGTGTAAACCATAAATTGTTGTCTGGAAGTTCTTTGTGGCCATTGCTTCAATGTTTTTAAAATTCCCCAAAATTTACTCTTAATGCGGGACTAGTCATTTATAGACGAAATTAACTTGTCTTTTTTCATCTACGGTGCCACGTAATAGGAGGCACGCTTAATGCTGTTACCAGGAACATTGCCAGACTCCATGCTGCTACTAGGAATTTGGAAAAACCCAGTAACACTTTTGCCCGACCCGGGGATAGAACCCGGGACCTCACGATCAACAGACACATACGCTACCCATTAGATCACAGAGATACTTAAGTTTTAGTGACAGTTTTTAGTTTCATCTTCAAAATAAATATCGCAATAAGCTGACTCAATCCAGTTGTCTTTATATGCGTAGGTACTTACAAAAGAACAGTGGTCTTATAAGAAGCATCTTAGAACCAAAAAAAGTTACTGCAATAACTCTGCAAAATTATCTTTTATAGCCTATCTTTTACGACAAACTTGTTATACATGTAAATAAGCAGTTTCTTTATACAATAAAATAACGCAGGAAATGTTTTATGTGTACAAAATACTCAAACTACTATAAAAACTCGACTCAAATTCAAGGCGTATTATTTTTGATCTCGTAATGCGTCAAATGTAGTAATTGTGATCTCAGATAAAATTTACTCGTAGTATTGTGGATATACTGGTGTACGTTTGTGTTTTCGACATTTATGTTTCTAAAGAGTAGTAAGTAGGTAAGTGTCACTGAAAGGTGTTTACGTATAAACATCTTCGAGAATAGACATTTATGAAGTAAAGTACCTACCTAATATTGTCACAATGCTGTATGAAGTCGAACGATTATCACCAACTCACCTGGTCTGACATAACGAGAACTAACAGTATTACCTCCAAAACAAACCACGTGTATGCGTCTACGTGAGGCAATCTGTTAAAATTTCCGCCGAGACATTTTCAGATTTTTCACTACTCCTGTTTTTAGTTCAAAGGAAAACACCTTAATCTTTATGTATTACATATTATGTATGCACGACTCATGCATATTTATTTCGGATTAAAAGAGTTTGTTATGAAGCAAGGCTCAGAACTAGGTCGCTTTATAAATAAGGAGTATAGTATAATATGTGTTCTGACGAAGAAAAGCATAATGGCGTACTGAAAAGACTAAACAGACAGCTTGGCAGCGAGTTACGAGTTGAAATCAATGGGACGTAATCCAAATTTTCGATGTTAAGTGCCTATTCAAGTGGTAATTGTCACGGTGAATGAAATAATCGTAAGAAAACCTGCATGTCTAAATGTTCTCCATAATGTTCTGCAAAGATATGTAAACCAGGTCGGCCGATGCAAAGAAAACATGTTCAGATGGGGGCTCTCGGACGGTACCGATTGGGCTTGTTCGTGCGGAGCAAGACAAATGATATCCCACCTAACATCGTGCCCTGCGTGCCCGGAAACTTGCACACAGGAGGAACTTATGACTGCCTCCGCCCATGCAGTCAACGTGGCTACCTTCTGGGCCTCAAAAATATAAGTGTTTGCCAGCGATACGCTAAGAAGAAGAAGATATGTAAAGACTCACTTGACTAGCGTGGGGGCCTATACACCTTATATGGTATAATCCTTATCATATGAACAGATTATAAACAAAGGCTGATGCTAATGATGACAGTATTAATAGTGGCTAATTAAAAGTAATTATTTTTGACTGTCAAAAACTTGTCTGTAGGAACGACATTATTACCATAGAGATCTTCTACGTCGAAAGTGGATTCTTCGAGCGTCACGAAATTCTTGAAACCCGCAAATATTTGGGCGTATGTCTGATTAACGTAAAATGTAATTTTATAATCCAAAGCTCCAACGTTCTATCGTGTAATAGAATTGCAAAACGCAGTGAAGGCATTTGTCTTAGGTTTTTATAAGGAAAACAATATAATCACTTGTTACCGCAGTTAACTCAGTTAGTAACTTGAAATTTTCCATATACATACCTATCATGGAAACTATCCAAGCTTACTGACGACCAACGTTTTTAAACTTTCGCGATTTGGCTGAAATTATTTATGGGATCTAAAACACCATTAAGACCCGCTAAATATTTTTTTATGATTACCAACGTAACGCCACGGATATTCTTAAGCTCAAGAAACAAACACAGCGCATAAAATACTGTAGTTTAAACAGTTTACTTATTTGCTCACAAACTCAGATTTCTGGAGTTAAAACATTTTATACACACGAATTCAGATTACCATTCCTCTCACACTCAGGACTCACAGCAAAATATGAAAAAGAAACACAACTTTTTTATAATTAAAAATCCGACATCGTCCATCATCCGTTTCACAAACGCATCCTTTTCACCAAAAGTAGGCACACGTTTTTCAATAGCACCCCATGTCATAGGGCGGGAGTTCGATCCCGAGTCGGTTATTAGCACCAATTCAGAGGAATAATGTGAGCTTAATTTGCTTACTGTATGTTGATGATATGTACATAATATTTTATTCGTTTTATACGTACATATGAGGTAGTGGGATTGATGTGGTCGGTATGGTTGAGTGAATTAGTAAATAGTGTGATGGATTTGGTTGTGTTTGTAATATGTATAATATGATAATAATATGTATGTTTAACTCAGTCTACCCAAGATGATAGCAGAAGCAAGCCAACTATGATTCTACATTTATATTAATTTTAAATAGTATACATTTATGAATTATAAACTTGGCACTTAAGTATCAAAAAGAAGCTAGAATCAGCAAGAGGCAATAAAATATATTTTGTTTACGTATCGTAGGTACCTAACGATCATAACCAGGCATTTCCAGAATACATACCTATTTAGGAAAAACTCTATACTATTTAGAATAAACTGTCAGCTAGGCAACTGAAATAAGTCAACTGGAAAATAAACGAGTACTTAAAACAATAAAACAAGAAGAATAAACAAAAGTATTTTCGGAGTTATATTTTATTACGGAATTCGATGACTTGACAAATCAGAATCGGAACAACTTCCATTAATAACTTAGAGCAATCGAACTCGCGAAGAAATTTCATATAAATCGTTTCCGTTCTTTGCTGTAAGTAACAGACTAAAATACGTTCAAATTAGATAGGTAACAAGTTTGGTGCTCGTGTAATAAACGGAATACCGTACATACCGGAGTGCGAAGACATTGCAGGTAAGATTCGTCTTTTATTGGATTTCTCCACTTCAGCTGTTGGAAGTCTTTTGAAGCGCGTTATATTGAGTTTTTCGGAGCCCTCGCCGAATAGTTTTGGATACAATTTTTACACGTTTTTCTGTGATTTCTACTCTTTGTGTGAGGTCAAAGAAAAGCAATCACGCGTGTGAAATATTTTGGAAGAGTTTGTTTCTGACCTTGCAAAGATTTTTGCTGCCATATTTTATTTATATAAGTACAATTATATATACTTAGATTCTATAATATTTGTGAATTTTCATGTTTGTTTTTCAATCTCTATAATCTTGGTATTGCGTTAATTTCACGTATGTATAAGAAGATGAAAAGCGATAAAATATCGTAAGAAAATCTGCACATGGAAAATCATGTAGGTACTTATATTGAGTGTCCTTAATATGCTGAAACCCTTAAAAAATTATAATGAATTTATTACGTGTTGTATTTGCGAGAGTGTAAATTGACTTCTTTATGTTGAATTTGTGCTTGAATTGTAATAAAAAAACCATTTGCCAAAATTCAGTAGTTCAATGTACATCCATAAATATGCTCACGCGTTTTTCCCGTCGGGGTAGGCAGAGACAACAGAACGCAACTTGCTTCTATCCTTACAAATCTCACGCGCTTCCTCTACATTCATACATGCTGGCCGATTACAGGTGCTTCGGACTTTAGTTCAATGAACTCTAGCCATTTGCATAAAAAGCTTATCAGAGAGAATTTCCAAACAGAGCCAATATTATTTTCTTCGTTGCAGTATTCTTTCAACACTTTTAGTACTTTAGAATTCAATTTTAATGCTTTAACACGTCGATGCTGAGTTTGCAATTAGTTGAGCAAACAAACGAGATAGTTTTTTTGCTTCTGTGTTCACAGTAAGTGTATTTGTAAAGTAGTTGTTAACCGCTCAAATGGCAAAATTTCCGAGCCAATATGGCGTAAAGTGGCGGGCAAATATTGTGCCATTCGTAATCAGACATATTATGTCTGCTTGCCATTTTAACGACTTGGGCTGTTCAGACATAATATGTCTGCCTGCCACTTCAAAGGTTAAGTAGTTATATGAAAGTTTTTGAGTGTTCTCTAAAAAATTTTTACAGTAGATTGAAGCGTGTAAAAGTTTCCATGTGAATGATAATATGATATTATTCTAAGATTGGGTGATATATGTAGAAACGTGCTGCCTTTTATTCTTATGAATCCGTTTTTCACACTGCTAAACGCAGCTGACAAATGTCTGGCAATGTTTTGTCGTCTCACGAAATTAATTTTAATGGTCTATCCACACACATCCGGGCCGTGAACGGGACGTGTACGGGACGGGGACGGGCCGTCACCGTGGTTCCGGGTCCCGGCCGGGATATTTCGTTCACACACGTCAGGGGTGCAACCGGAGCGTGCACGGGCTGTCACTAGAGCTTGCATTTTAATATTTGAATTATTCGAATTATGATTTGTGTCAAATATTCCAAAGGAAATTGCAATATCCGATTCTAGTTCGAACAGTGTTCTCAAAATTGTCCGAAATACATGCACCAATAAGCACATTTAGTTGACATTCTTAACATAATTATATTACAACATTAATTAATTAATTGTTTCTATGTATAATATGTATGTATTTACAAAAAAAAAAGTATATATGTATGTTTATCCATTATCTAGTACCCATAGTACAAGCTCTGCTTAGTTTGGGACTAGATGGTGATGTGTGTATGTGGTAGAATATTATTATTATTTATTAGATTTTGTTTTTTTTTCTGCGTATAAAGCCCTAAAAGGAGGAGTTCTAATAATTATAAGAAGAATAGCCGAGAAAAAAGAATCATAATAATAATTAACATCTCTTGGGGGCAGTCATTATTTCAACATGAGACTAACGCAATCGGAGGGCAGAGTGACAGCTTTCAAACATCACCTTATTCTTATGATAAACAAAAACAGCATCACAGGATGAAAATAAAGGTTACAAATCACAGGGCAGCATTGTGGCGAGCTGTCAGTGCTCAAGTCAGGGCCTCGTCTTCGACTTGCCGTTATTGGATGGTTGGAGTGGATTTCCAAAAGCGCCCGCAACTTCACACAACTTTAATATGCGTATCATCGCACCGATTGTTGGACCCAGCAAGACCATGTCGTCCGTACCTATAGCTGATGTTGTTCATAACAACTCCGTCATCATGACAGTCAACACCAGCCTTGCTGAGTAGGTACAACAATAAGCTGATTTATAAATAATAAAAAAATATATAAATAAAGGCATGGCGAGGTGATTTCCTCTTGCGTCACGCCAGATTTCAGCCCATGTTCCTCATGCAGAGCTGTACGCGCCCGCCTGACAGTGTTTATTGGATTTGCATACCAATATTGTAGCATACATGTACCTACCTCATAGTTCATACCAGTATCTACCACACTCTCAGTTTTTAAATTACCCCATACAGATTGGCAAAGTTAAACAACGCTTGCACATGTCGCCACTTGGATGGGTGCCCACGTGTGGCATTTACATCTGAGCGCTATCTTGCTTCGGAGGGCACGTAAAGCTGTCGGTACCGGTCCTTGTCTCAGGATTGGAATCGTTAGGCTATGAAGAAAACTCCGACACTAGAGTTGGCCACAAACTCTCACAAAAAACAACAACTAAACAACAAGAGGTTTAAGGTCCAATGCCTTATAAAGGTCTAAGAAAACCGGATTTACATGTGTTTCTAACTATAAAGTACCAGACGGTCTAGGTCTGTGTTAAAAACAAAACTAAACTAATTAAACTACGCGACGTGCAGACAAATTTTAGGAGCTATGTATATATCCAGCAAACTATCGAGCTCCTTAGTTGTAATGGTTGCCAGGAATATAGGCCTATAGTTATGAAGTTCAATAAAGAAAAAAAAATTGAATATAAAATATCAAATAAGTATTCGAATAAAAATTTAGAACATTTGCAAGCCCTAGTCAGGACCTTTCATCTGTCACTATTTGCACTTGGGCAAGTCCAATACAAAACACCGATCTGGGAATAACATGGATTGGACATACCTACCTACGAAATTAGCGTGCATACCTACGATTTTGTAAAAAAATAAAATTTAATAGTGTAAAAAAATGTAAATTTATATTGGCTGTAAGTTACTTTAGTTCCAAATTTGTTTAAATGCTTTTCCAGATTAGTTTATTCCATTACGCAAATGCGGGCAAACAAGGTAAAGCAAATAACGTCCCTTGACATGAAGACAAACTAAACATGAAACAAAATATTCTCTGGTAGCCAATATCGATACAGTGTCGCTGAGAAAGAAACGGACATGAATGGCGCCATTCATACCGTAATGAAACACACTGCCAAACTGAAATATCATAAGGGAATAATAAAATCAAAATTGATTGATTAATTTTATTTATAAATAATATTATTTTATTCAACGTTTCATTTCTAGGAATTCTCGCATACAGTTGCTGTTCATGTCATCTTTTGGCAAAAACAATAATTTTCCATAATTATGTACTATTTGCCATCTCCATGTATATTCTTTACTCAAAGAATACAAACAAAAATGGGCGAGTCCATTGCGATCTGTCAAACTTATTATGTCAGGTTTGGGTCATAGATTAATAAGAAATATAAGTTAATTTGCAGTTATTATGAACTAGATAAATTCTTATCCGCTTGCTTGCCCGTGTTATATGGCATATAACAAAATTCAAACACTAAATTGCCCGTGTTATATGGCATAAGACATCGCATCTCAGTCTACTTTGCCCGTGTCATACTGTATATAACATGGCTCCCGCGGTCGAAAGAGTGAAATATACTCGTCTCTGTCGCTCTAGGGCTTAGGTTGTATTATGTATCTCGTTTCTACGTTAAATTTCCCGTCATACTAATCCCAGTCGAGTTTCGACTCCATAGAGAAATTAAAAAAAAAAACGTTCGTTGTCAATTTTGTCATTGAGTGTTGAGTCGGTGCGGAATGTGCGGAATGTGTGAGTGTATTTGTGCTGTTTTTTCTGTTAAATTTAGTTTTATTCTTTAAGATCTATTGTGTTTATCAAGGTATGTAAATAACTAACACGTATATATAATAATTCCAGCATGAAATATAAGATTTGACTTTTTTCGAGACGTTAAGTAGATAGGAATCAGAACTAAACTGGAAGAACTCCGATTGGCCGCTTTAACGAACTGTTATGACATTATTGTGGTCACTGAATCGTGGCTAAATGATAATATTCATGATGCGGAGATACTGGACTCGAGATACACTATATACCGCCGCGACAGGGCAACAACCAATAGTTTAAAAAAGGAAGGTGGTGGCTGTTTTATTGCAGTTTCAAACAAATTATTGTCAACACGACTAACGGCCTGGGAAAATGATATCGAGGATGTCTGGGTTTCAGTGAGTGTTTCAACTAGAGAAAAAATAATTTTAGGTTCAGTGTATATTCCCCCAAACGTGACGCACGCGGTTTATAACAGCTTCTTTGATTCTGTAAGTGATCACTTAAGTGTTTGTGAAGACAAATGTGTCATATTTGGAGACTTTAATATTGCATCTATTGAATGGTCTAATAATAGTAATAGTCTATTCGCAACCTATTCGAAGTGTAGAACGCAGATTGCTTCCTCATTGTATGATTTTATGTCGCAAAATGAAATGTATCAACTTAATTATATAAAAAATTGTAATGGTAAGACATTAGATCTAGTTTTAAGTAACTTTTTAGGACCTGTTTTGAAAAAATCGATATGTTCCTTATGCAGCATTGATAGTCATCACCCACCATTAGAGCTTGTAGTTAGCCTCGCCAAATGTACTCGGGACAGGTCTTTAAACCCAAAACAATTTAGTACATATAATTATAATAAAGCGGACTATGACTGTATAAATTGTCAACTAAACAATATTAATTGGCAAGAAAAACTGTCACCATCCCACAGCGTAGACGATATGGTTTCGTTGTTTTATGATATCTTACAAGAAGTTATAAAACAAAACGTACCAAAATGTAGGTCAAGGCAGTGGTTATACCCGAAATGGTTCTCTCCTGCTCTCATTAAGATGATTCGCGAGAAAGATAGGAAACGTTTTAAATACAAAAAAAACAAAAATCCACGCGATCAATTTGAGTTTGAAGTACTTCGTGAAAGAGTGCATAAAAAAATACGTAAAGACTACAACAGTTATTTAGCATCCATAGAGGATAGGATCATTACTAAACCAGATTTATTGTGGTCTTATATAAAGGAACATAAAAATAAAAAAACTGTATATCCACTAACCATGCACCTTGATTCTTTAAAAGCTGATAACCACACAGATATATGTAACTTATTTGCTGCTCATTTTTCTTCAACATTCTCACAGAAATCACAAATTACATGCCCACCTATGTTTACTTCTGAAAAAATGTCATGCTCTAATACAATCACAAAAGTATGTTTGGAGGAGGCTACCGTTTTGAGAAAACTTAAGGGGATTAAAATCAACAAAAGCAGTGGGCCTGATGGCATAGCTCCTTTATTTGTGAGAATGTGTTCGAAAAGTCTTGCGTTGCCCCTCACAATAATATTTAACAAGTCACTGAATTCCTCGACGTTTCCTGTTTGTTGGAAATCATCTAATGTTGTGCCTATCTATAAAAAAGATGATAATAGCTCAGTTAAAAATTACAGACCAGTGTGTCTACTATCAATATTCTCAAAGGTTTTCGAATCGCTTATATGTCCCCATTTATCGTGGCATGTAAAAGAGATGATATCCCCCTCCCAACATGGTTTTGTGGTTGAAAAGTCTACAAACACGAACTTACTATGCTTTGTGAATGAAATAGCTCGTTCTATGGACTCTGGGCTCCAGACAGACGCAGTTTATACGGACTTTAGCAGTGCTTTTGATAAAGTTGACCATAGTATACTATTGCATAAGCTAGAACATAATTTTGGCATCGCAGGTGACTTATTATTATGGATTCGATCGTATCTATCAGGTAGAACACATACTGTTGTTAAGGACGGCTACTCGTCTGAACCCTACACTGCCACGTCTGGGGTACCCCAGGGCTCAAACCTCGGCCCTCTGTTATTTATTATGTTTATAGATGACATAGTTCAACACATTGAAAATTCGAAATGTGCATTATTTGCAGACGATCTAAAATTATACAGGACGGTTAGTTCTCCTAAAGAAGCTGAACTTCTACAAACCGACCTGGCAAATATTAGAAACTGGTGTGAAGCAAATAATATGATTTTAAACGCTAGTAAATGTTATCACATAAAATTCACCAAAAAAAGGCAACCTGTAAAGTCAGAATATATACTATGTAACGAGGTTTTAAAAGAGGTTAATAGTATACGGGATTTGGGTGTAATAATGGACAGCAAATTAGATTTCATTGGTCATATCGATAAAGTTATAAAAGATAGTAACAGGATGCTCGGGTTAATCAAACGGGTAGAAAAACGGTTTAAAAGAATCAAGACTCTGCAAACTTTATACTGTGCACTGGTCAGAAGTCACCTCGAGTATTGCAGCCAAGTATGGAATCCGTTTTACCAAGTTCACATTGACCGTCTAGAAAGAGTGCAAAGATCATTCACAAGGTACTTGGTACACAAAGAAAATGGTAAAAACGGAGGTATTCCTTGGAGAGCTGGATATGATGCTAGACTGCAATACTTTAAAATGACCACGCTACAAAAAAGACGCTCCTACCTTGATATGAAATTTATCCATGGGCTTGTTAATGGTAAAATTTTGGAACCAAATCTGCTGGCCAGTATAAATTTTTTTGTGCCAAGGATTAATAGTAGAGTAAACAGATCCCGTACTTTTCAACTATGTCATAGTAGAACTAACATAGGTAAATTTTCCCCATTAAATAAAATTATGAACAGCTTTAATACATGTCAACAATCAAACAACATTGATATTAACTTTGATCCAGTGTCAAATTGGAGGCGCGCAGCACTTAATACAATATATTGAGTGCTGCATGCTTCCAATTTGACATATTATGTTTAACATATAATTGTTCATTATAAAAATAAGATTGTGGAACTTTTATGAGATTTTAATATTTTGTGTTTAGTTATAAGTACCTTCAAATTTTTAATTTATATACATTATGTTTAACTTTTCTCTATGTACTGCTCTTTTGAAAATGCTGTTTCACACCTGTTATTAGTGAATAGGCTAGTGCATGATATGTATTATATACTGTATTTCTTTTAAATGTAATGCCTATGAGCTGTTGGTGTGCCAATAAAATATAAATAAATAAATAAATATTTTGGCGCGCAACAGTGATTTTACTGAGAGCATGGGAACTGTTTCAGCAATGTTCATATTACTCAGAAGTGGTGAATGCTATCCGTATGATTTCTTTTTGTTTTAAAAGAATATGAGACTACTTATTTAGTGGTTATTTATTTGTGTGTTTAAAAATGTTATTTGTGCATTATATGGCCTTACCAAATTTAACATAAATTACGCCGCGCGGCGCCAGATAATGGTTTGGAATCAGAGGCCTGTAAATCATAAATGTGTATAAACAGGTGTACTTTTTTATTTTTATCTTATTATCTATTATATAAGTAACGTAATTAAATATTAAAAACGATATGTCACCGCTTTATGTTTTAAGGTATGAACTTATAAATACAAAGCGAGCTCTAAAACTCGCTATCTCAATTTCAAACGAGCATCACTCGACACCAGAGTCGTAATCTAAATAAACAAAGACAACATTGTATAGTTAGTTTCATAACAAACATAAATAATATAACACTTGACAACCTTTTAAAACAAATTGAGTCACAAGGACCGATTGTGTGGAACCCGATCCGCGCGCCGAGGCGATAAAAACGCGCGGGCATTTGATCGTTATCGCTTTCAAGTGGCCGGGCAGAGGGGCCGGCGTGGGTTGCGGCGCGGAGCAAGCAAGCGGTTATGCAAATCAGGAAAGCATAATAATAAATACTACAAGATTTATTACCAGTTTATAAGTAAGCGTTTTCTTGGTAGACTTATGTCCTGCAGTGGACGTTTATTGGCCAATATGCTGATGAAGTTAGTTAGCATGAAAGTGAACCAGCATACATTTTAAAGTATTTCTTAACGCTACAGTACCGTCGCACGTCTTGCTGTATGATGAAATACTTCGAAGAATATAAATAAAGTTTCAGGAAGTTAATTTCTACCAGTGATCCTTCTTCTATTTTGTTTGTAGGTACTACCTACGTTTCTATGTCCCAATAATTCATTTCATATGGAATGAATATGAAGAGTTAGGTTAGATGCCTTTCATAATTAGTAATTGCGGCAATTTATTTCACATTACCACTTCACAAAATTTTTTTACCTCATAATATATAGTTATCCCTATAATGTTTAACTGCAGAACTTCAAGAAGACAACAACATTAACAAGTCTCAAAATCAAACCCGAGTCCTATTTCATAGCAGTCTAAAACTCCAATCAATAATTTTTACAAACATAAATTAAAATTTTGCAAAATTTTTGTCAGTACTTAATACATGTCAACAAATCTTTGTCACATCTGTTTTATTTCAGTATTAATCTATGGCCAAATTATTACCTAGTTAAATGTGTCATAGCGTATCTATGGATATGATACATCATCCTAGGGATATATGATATCCTAGAAGTGACAAATATTTGAAACGAGGAATTTATATCGGTTAAAACGGAATTATCTCATATATAAATTTAGTGTCATCGCTTATGTATACAGGGTGTCACAAGACCCATCACCAAGCCGAAGTCTAGTCGTTTTGCACATCATACCAAGTCATACTATGCGAAAAGAATACCTGGGAAATGAAATATTTTTTTAAGCTTAAAGAAAGAGACACATTTCATAAGCCGCAATGTATAGCGAGCGCTTGCAGGAAAAATTGGCGCCAGGAATGCACTGTACCTACACCGGCCGTATCTACGCGACGACGGCAGTTTATGATGACGTGGTCGCGCAGCCGAGGGGGTAATGCACTTGTCCACAGCGACCACAGCTCAGCTGATGACTTGTATCGCGTCCATTGCGTTAAGAGAACTTTAAAGCTGCTTATTTTAGAGAAATATTGAAAATTTGTTTATGTTTATTTGAAAGAAAGTTAACATTTATCATTCAAAACACGATTTTGGAATTCTCTATTAGAAAAACAAAACCTCATATTCATACGCACCCTGCATGTGTCTGTAGTAACTGGGAAATTCCTGGTTCAGGAGATATTGAGGCTCAAAGTCACGACTTTTTTTTCTAATTATTCCACTCGTACGAGCGTTGATGCACATCTAAGCTCGTCTAAGCTTGTGCCGTCAGAGTCTATGTTGACACTGACACGATGTCACTACCACTTCGAGCGAACATGCCGAAATATGCCTGTTTACGCGGGTTCGGTTTTTTTACTTTATTTGTCTCGTTACCTTAAAATGTAATTATGTTGCGATTTTCTCAATTATGATTGACCATTTTATGAAGTTTGTTGATTAAACGATTTGTTATCATAGATCTGACCAATGCAAATCATGAAATTACCAATGGATAATTATAAGACTTTTCTTGAAATGCGATCATT
This sequence comes from Euclidia mi, assembly GCA_944739405.2. NCBI lineage: Eukaryota > Metazoa > Arthropoda > Insecta > Lepidoptera > Erebidae > Euclidia > Euclidia mi. Next base: position 88,312,109 of record OX123189.2, on the reverse strand, counting down.
TAATAAAATGGCCAATTTCACGATACGGCCACGACAAAGACCCGCTTTTACATATAAGCACCATAGTGATACAAATGTTGTAGCGCAACTTGCTGTCATCTATTGTTAATACGACGTAGTTGTGAGTAATTGGCCATAGACTTACATTTAAATAAGAAAAGATTAAGATTCATTTATGGTATACGACACCCCACCCTACCTCACGCCACCCCACGCATAATGAGACTAATCAATGCCATATATTTAGTATGGTGAAGTGCAGATATACAACACTCCACCCAACGCCACCCCACACGTCACCATCCATTCAATCCAGATCGGCGCGTTGATGGTGGAGGGGAAACACACGCCATCCGACGCTTGACAAGCAATGTGTTTCTAGTTAACACACAACGCTATGCGTCAGTTGAAAACATTCCTGTCATGATGATAGTTTTTTAGTGTTGGTTTAAAATCACAACATTAGCTACTTGAATTATTAAAATGTAAGCCCGCATTATACGATTTTATTTCAGGCTAATACAGTTATCATTATAATAGAAATAATGCCTCACTATAAATGAGAATCTTCCTCAAAATTACTTTTTAGGAAATTAGGCCATAGTTTCGTAAATAGTGATTTTGAATGTTGTTGTAGCGTGGGGTGTTGTATATGTGCACCGTTCGCATCGGGTGTCGACACGTGGGGTGGGGTGAGGTGCGGTGAGTATATCTGTTTCAATCTTTAGTACACATATAAAATCAAATATCAATATAAAAAACAGGCATTATAACGTGTAATAATATTGTGATCACAACTAGGTTACAGGGTAACCCATGGTAAAGATACAACTTTCATTAAAAATACAGAATCTTTCCAATCTTTATCATGTCTGTCCTAGAAGTGACAAAATAAATATTGTAGTGAAGAATATACAACGGGAGTTTTAAATATAAAATGTGCTTGATTGTAGGTATATTTTTTTCATGCGTCTTTTAATATTATTTAGTTATATTTTCTAGTAAACGCGTTTATAACATTTTATTAGAACAAGTAGTTACTTACTTGCAAAATAATATAAAATAACAATTTAAGCTTCGATTGTTTTTCAGAAAAATCGATTATCTTTTTTCGATTTTTTCTCTCTCAAGTTCGTGAAGTAAAGCGTCATTGTGCCCTAACTAAAATTCAGTGTTTTGTGGTTCTTCTGAAGATTACATCGAACACAGCGCATCTAGTGCTTAATATATGTATTTATAATATTGTTCTTCTGGATGTCAAGTCGCACTTAGCGCATCTAGTGCTAAATATATTATATCTATGGCGCCCGTCCCCGGCCCGTGCACGTCATGGCCCCGGTCGAGGCACTGACAGCGCACTGACACGGCACGGAAGCTCCGTCCCCGGCCCGTCCACGGACGTGTGTGAACGAGTCCATATAAAATGTATGCAACGATTCTTTTCTGCGCTCCGTCCCGTCCACGTCCCGTCCCCGTCCCGTCCCCGTCCCGTCCACGGCCCGGTTGTGTGAGGATAGACCTTTAATCACCTGTATTCAATATATCTGACACTGAAATTCTTGACCAAAAATTGCTTGTGAAGCTTGTTACTTGTGCCTACTAATTGAAAGGATCAATCCAAATAGGTACCTAAGCGCTGACTTTTACCTAGACATGAAACAAAATTAAAACATGTTTTATTAAGCAAGTCGCTGTTTAACGAAAGTCGATTTAGGATTTGGAATGAATAATCTTTCAGATTTGATTAAGATAGTTCACGCTTCGTCTGAAGGTAAACCACGATAATCCTAGCCCAAAGCAATGTCAATAAAATAAGGTCCGGTATCAAATACCAAGATATCATCACAAACCGTTTTGGGCTTACGTTCTCTCATCAGAAACCGTTTTAGCTGACGGGAATTAGGTGCACGTATGATAGTGGTATCGCGACAATTACTAGGTCGCATCTCGACGGTGAGCAACGAAGGGTTATCGAAGTAATGACCGCTTAAAGGATGAGGTCCTTCCGATGGTTATCTTACCGGGAAATGTCAAGCGATGTGTAAGAAACTTTTTTTAGTTAGATTATATTTTTAAAATAAAGATCTTAACGGTTGTATCTACAACTGTGTGAAAGAAGTCCGAAGTGTAACCTTATGCCTACTTACTTAAGAAATTTTATACGAGCATACATCCTTCATATGATATTTGTCTTGACGTAGCGGCATGTAATAAATGTCTTCTCTAGTACGACACTTCACAACAGTATCGATTTCTAATGGACATTGCTGAAACTACGAAGGCAACGATTACAGGTCCAAAATCGCGCTATTAGTGGTTTCACATACGATTTAAATATGCATTAAGTCGCAGCGACAACGAGCGGTACTCGGTTTATTAGCAGAATCACCTAACTTAGAGGGATCGGATGATCTCTCTAAATTAGGTGGAACAGGAACGAGGTATTCCTCCAACTCCAGGCAGGATTGCCTTGAGTTGGAAGAATGCCTCCTTCCTCTACAGTTCAATAATACTAAATAAAGTATCATTTTGAGTATTTTATTACGAACAATAGTACCTAACATATTTTTCAATACTATCTTAGTGTGAACATTCAGGATTTCTATCAACGTGTTTAATTCTCGTAGCTAAACTGTAATAAAATCTTCTAATATTTATGTTGAACTACCCACAGTAAAAGTAACTCTTATTCCGTAAAAACTAGCGCGCTGTAACTTACGGAATGTGTTACGTGTGGTTCGCGTCTAGTATTGCAGTCAGGTGTAAAAACAAAGTTACTTCAACCGTGGGGAACTACTTACTATGTAGTTTTATACGACTTTGTTGGCACTGGTTGGTCAAAAGGATTTTTTTGTATACCAGCTAAGACTTATTTTTATAGGAATGTGTGATGTCATGTTGAAGTTTCTGCGACAGCGCAAACAGATAGGTACAGACTTTTATACTCGTAAGTGATTTTAGTCTACATAATTAAAACAAAAAACCCTGAAAGCGGCCAAGGCCTAGCCAATCGACTGTAGCCAATACTGATGGAATATACGAGAAAACATTCTACAAACAACACCTAAAATATATATTGCTCGTACCGCTCGTTCCTGTAAAACGAAAATATTCTGAATATCTGCAGCTTTGCCCATAACAAAATGCCGTAGGACATGACACTATGAAATTGCTGAAATAAGAAATAAGTAGTAGTAATAAAACTTTAAAAATAAGTGATGTATCATCAGCAAAAAGTACAACATCACAGATGTTTTTAAATAAAAAGGTAAGTCATTGAAATATAGAAGGAATATAAAAGGACCTAGAATTGAACCTTGTGGAACGCCTAACTGTATAGGTAATTTAGAGGATGTAGCCCCATTTAAATCGACGCACTGAAATCTCTGCCGCAGGTACGACTCGACAACACTAAGTGCGGTTTCCTCTACGCAATAGTGTGTCGTGATGAACGCAATCAAATGCTTTTGAGAGGTCACAGAATACTCCAATAGCATTTTTAGATGACTCTTAAGCATTATAAACGTGGTTTATGACTTTTATGAGAGCAACACCCGCATCAGTAGTGGATCTAAAGTAAGTAGTAGTAAATCCGTATTGATCTTTGTGAAGCAGACTATTTAAATTAAAGTGTCTTAATAGCTGCTTTAATCAAATCTTTTCAAATATTTTACTAAATGCCGGCAAGATTGAGATGGGACTAAAATTATTTATGTCATTTTTACTGCCAGATTTGAATAAAGGTATGAGTTTACTTAATTTCATCAAATCCTAGAGACATATTACGATGATCGCTATTCACTCATAACTTGATGCTTTCTAAAATACTCAAAAATTGAATGTGTTGACGAAAGGTTACTCAACCGTTTCCTTGGTTATTATTTGTGAAGATGCACGGCAAAAATGTTTACCTCCCTAAATAACCATTTTATACATTTGGTAATGTATTTTATTTGATTTTATGCACCTTCGTTTCAGGATATACGGTATAAAAAAACTACAGGATGTTTTTTATAATACAACCGTTTCTAACCATCAACTTTTTGTGTGATCCATAAATTGTTGTCTCGAGTCTGGGAGTTCTTGGTGACCATTGCTTCAATGTTTGTAAAATTCCCCAATAATTTATTCATAGTGCGGGACTAGTCATTTATAGACAAAAAAACTGTTTTTTTAATCTACGGTGCCATGTAATAGGAGGCACGCTTAATGCTGTTACCGGGCACATTGCCAGGCTCCATGCTGCTACTAGGAATTTGGAAAAACTCAGTAACACTTTTGCCCGACCCGGGAATAGAACCCGGGACCTCACGATCAACAGACACATACGCTATCCATTAGATCACAGAGGCAGTACTTAAGTTTTAGTGACAGTTTTTAGTTTCAACTTCAAAATAAATATCGTAATAGGCTGACTCAAGCCAGTTGTCTTTATATGCGTAGGTACTTACAAAAATACAGTGGTCTTATAAGAACCATCTTAGTACCAAAAAAAGTTACTGCAATAACTCTGCAAAATTATCTTTTGCAGCCTATCTTTTACGGCATACTTGTTATACATGTAAATAAGCAGTTTCTATATACAATAAAATAACGCATGACATGTTTTATGCGTAGGTACAACATACTCGCACTACTATAAAAACTCGACTCAAATTCAAGGCGTATCATTTTTGATCTCGTAATGCGTCAAATGTAGTAATTGTGATCTTAGATAAAATTTACTCCTAGTATTGTGGAGATATTGGTGTACTTTTGTGATATCGACATTTATGTTTCTTAAAAATGCTTATTTTCAACGTCAGTAAAAACAAACAGTCAGCTAAACTCATCAGCTGTTAGTACACTTCGAGGCGTGCTTACATTATTTCGCTTCCAAATCAATTTTTTTCCATATATTTCTTATTTTACGTATTTCAATTGATAGAATAGCTCATAAATAATATTATTAGAATTTTCCTACCGCTATGAATGCCTCTAATTGGTCAATACATTCATTTTTCTACAATAACATGTATTTTCCACATTTGTTTGATCAAAACCGTTTGAATTACTTACGCTTGTTCACAAAGTTAGTTTATTCTATATACACAATAAAGCAAATTTCATGTAGATTCTAAATATATATGTATTGATTAGTGTTTTGAAGTAAATAAACGTCAAAATCGGCATTTAAAGGCTGCCCACCAACTTTCCTACATACGCTAAATTTGACGTGGGCGCTTATCGATTATATGACATTTGACGTTCGGGCGCTCGAGAGGATAATATGCTCCCTCTGTCGGCTCTTACGACACCCTTGGGATGATATGGGGTGGTGACATTCCGTATTCTTAATCCGTCACCAATGATATATAGAGCATTTCAAAGGAGATCAAAAGGAGATTGGTGTTCGTAAGGAACTGCCGAGACGATTGTCTAAGGTTCGATCCCCAGGCACTCCGGGCAAACACCTCTGACTTTTCGAAGTTATGTGTGTGCATTACAAATGTTAACTATCGCTTGCTAAGTAATGTGCCCGGTAATTGAGACAGAAACATAACTGGCGAAGTGTGGGTGTGTATTACACCTCTGCCTACCCCTTCGGGCGTGAAGTTATGTAATGTTAAAAGGAAAATTTACATGTTACATTTTTACTTCTACCTATAAAATATATCAGTGGTGACACCAGATTAGATCGATTTTCTTGATATATGTACATATATACCTAAGAGACATGCCTTCACTGTGTAATAGCTCAGTATCTGAGTGTCGCCATTGGCTGATATTCTCATGTTGCAAAGTATTTTTATATTATACTAGCTTTTGCCCGCCGCTTCGCGCGCGTTAAATTCAGGGTAACACAAATCTACTTTCAGTCTCAAGCTGTGCGAAGGCATTCCTAATTATTCTAAAGACTTCAAAAACTCTATAGGGTACAAAATAACTCGGTCAATATCCATGACATTATCTACCGAAAGGTACATAGTAACATCACCTTGCCCATTGAATCAAATGTCAAAGCCATGTTCTAATACATGTCCAATATATATCTATAAACCTTTTCGCATTTATAATATTAGGAGGGAAAATCGTTTCAGCCGTTTTAAACGTAGTATGTAATTTATTAGTTTATATATGCGAACAATTTAATCATCAAACATGCGCAGCACTCAATTATTAGCGCATGCGTTCTTACTTCCAAGAGGTAAAGTGCTGTACAAACTTCTACCCTCCCTACAATCCGGTTGGCGCAGCGGGAGTGTAAGCGACTGCTACGCCGAAGGTCGCGGGTTCGATTCCCGCTCAAGTCAAACTTTTGTGTGCATGAACATGGGTGTTTGTCTTGGTCTGGGTGTTTCTATGTATAATATGTATGTATTTACAAAAAAAAAAGTATATATGTATGTTTATCCATTATCTAGTATCCATAGTACAAGCTCTGCTTAGTTTGGGACTAGATGGTGATGTATGTATGTGGTAGAATATTATTATTATCTCCTTTATTTATAATTTTTCTAATTAAAATTACATTTTTAAATATATTTTTTAACAAAATAAACACATTTAAAAATATAAAAATAACCGTGGGGTCCCACCAGCATCGGGCACAGGGTCCAAGCTGCCGGTGGTTAGGGCTCCAGAGACAGGAACTTCCTCACAATACGTGCCGTGTCCCGAAGTACTGCCTTCTGCATCAGGCCCTTGACCCAAGCACCCAACGCGAGCCTCTTAAGGTGACGGTCGAGGCTCTTGGCTATTAGACCATTAACGGTCACGACTATCGGCACAATAATTGCTGAGTTCACATCCCACATGTCGACAATCTCGTGAGCCAAGTCCAGATATTTAATCTGTTTTTCCTTTTCGGCTTTCACGAGATTCTCGTCATGAGGAATAGTGACATCAACAATTATTGCGAGGCGCTCTGATCGATCTATCAACACGATATCAGGCTTGTTGGCTACAACAGTCCTGTCCGTGATGATAGATCGATCCCAGTACAATGTGACATGGCCATTTTCGAGAACTGGCTCTGCTACATACCTGTAGTACGGTACCTCGATGTCTACAAGTTTGTACTTCAGAGCAAGTTGCTGGTGAATAATTCTGGCTACTTGGTTATGTCTGTGCAAGTACTCGCCGTTAGCAAGACGTGAACAACCGGAAACAATATGCCTGAGGGATTCACCAGGTTGGTGACAGGCACGGCAAATATCAGTAGTGCCATCCCTCAGGATATATTTCCGGTAGTTATTCGTCTTGATAACTTCATCAGCAATTGCACAAACAAACCCTTCGGTTTCCCCAAAGAGGTCACCGAAGCGTAGCCAGTTCACCGAGGCTAATAGGTCTACATCGGGTCCATACAGGGCCCGATGGAACCTGCCATGAAGCTCCTTGCTCTGCCATACACGCTTGCGATCATCAGTACTAAGTACTACAGGCATGCGCCAGTTCTCCTTAGCCAACCTGAGCGGGGTGAGCCCATTGTCTACCGCGACAACATCTCGATGCATATCCACGTTCGCCCGGAGAAAATATTCTCTGAGATTGCACACCTCGCGATTGTGTAGGGTCTTGACATTCAGAAAGCCGCGACCCCCGCACTTTCGCGGGATGTACAACCTCATCACGGATGAACGTGGATGATGCATGCGATATGCTGTCAACAAAGTGCGAACTCTTCTGTCCAGGGCGTCCAATTCAGACTGAGTCCACTTGAGTATGCCAAAGGAGTATACAAGAAGTGGCATGACCCAACCGTTGCAAGCACGAACCTTGTTGCCACCTGATAAAAGACTTTTTAGTACTTTTTTCAGGCGGCCAAAGAAACGCTCTTGCAACGATTGCTTCATGACGGCTTTATTGATACATAAAGCCTGTGACATACCCAAGTACTTATAGGTATCAGTTAAGAGAAGCGTTCTTAGGTTAATGGAATCTGAGAGTTGGATCCCCTCAGATTCCACCATCTTTCCCTGCTTCACATGAATGACAGCACATTTATCCACACCGAACTCCATATTGATAGATTTACTAAAGTTTTATTATTATTATTATTATATTATTATTCCCTCCCAGTTTAATTTTTCCAATATATCTCTATATTAAATTTCAACAAAATCGGTTCAGCCGTTTTAGCGTGAAAACGGAACATACATACATACACACTTTCGAATTTATAATATTAGTAGGGTTTATGGTGATATGACACAACAAATTCAGTTGCTAAGGAACTCTGTAAAGTGATTTATATATTATATAGGATTTTTTATTATACACCAGAAAACAAAATCAAATAATTAATAACTTAAAACTACTCGCTCAAGAGCGGTTTTATCGCTAAATACTATATTTCCAGATATGATTTAAAGTGCACGTTTGATGCCGACAAGATATTATTATGCCTCGTTCTCCACAATTTTCAAGAATGAGATGCTTGTAATGCTACTTGATAACTGGTCTGGTGCTTAAAAAGTGAATATAGCGTATTGGAGTGAGTATGAAGAGACACAAAAGAGTCATAAAACGCTGTAACTGATCACTTAGGTAAACCAGCTCATCGTTCCTGCAGTCAAGATTTTTTTTTATAGTGATAGGCGGCAAACGAGCAGACGGATCGCCTGATGTTAAGCAATTACCGCCGCCCATGGACACAAGCAACACCACAGGAGTCACAAGTGCGTTGCCGCCCCTTGGGTTTGGGAAAAGGGATAGGATGAGGAGTGGGATGAGGGAGAAGGAATAGAGGATAGGGCCTCCGGCACTCTCACTCACCGAACGAAACGCAACAGTTTAGGTACTGTTACTTTACGTCGATATTCTGTGAGAGGGTAGTACCTACTTCCCCGGTCGAGCCAGCCTATTCATGCTGCAATCAGCAAGGCTCTACTACCGTATTTGTGGCAATAATTGCTTTTTAATACTACCATCATTATCATCAGTCTTTGTTTATATTATAATCTGTTTCACTGCTGGTTAGAGGTCGCTTCTCATATGAAAAGGGTTATACCATGATACTATGGACGCTAGTCAAGTTTCACTGGGCAGTCTTCGCATATCTTTTCAGAAATTATGAAGACCTCTTAGACATGCACGATTCCTTACGAAGATTTCATTCACCGCTAAGCCAGTGATAATTACCAATTGAATATGCACATAACTCTATAATTTCTAGGATGCGCGCTATTGGTTTATCACGAGGCTCTGCCTAAGTGTCTGTTAGCCTTTACACTTGGCCATCATTGCCTTTTTACCTGAAAGGCTATGATGGCCAAGTGGAAAGGCGACGTTAGAACAAATTTAATACTATACTCCTTATTTATAAAGCCACCTAGTTCTGAGCCTTGCTTCCTAACAAACTCTTTTAATCCGAAATAAATATGTATGAGTCGTGCATACATAATATGTTATACATAAAGATTAAGGTGTGTTCCTTTGAACTAAAAACAGGAGTAATGAAAAATCTCAAAATGTTTCGGCGGAAATTTTAACAGATTGCCTCACGTAGACGCATACATTTGGAGGTAATACTGTTAGTTCTCGTTATGTGAGACCAGGTGAGTTGGTGATAATCGTTCGACTTCATACGCATTGTGACAATACTAGGTAGGTACTTTACTTCATAAATGTCTATTCTCGAAGATGTTTATACGTTTACATCTTGCAGTAATAATATCCTACTTACTACTCTTATGTAGAGAACAGCACTGTAAGAGAAGGAAAACTTGATACAAACCCTATACCAACCCGTTTGGCCAGCGTGGTATAGAAGGCCAATTCCTCCTTTCAAAGGAGAGGCCAAGTCCAGCAGTGGACTGTTAAAGGCTGATGATGATGATGATATCATTGAAACTATCTAAGTGAAATTTATCACATATAAACGTATTCAGAGCTTGCCCTAGACAGACTGGGAATTGTTAACAGGCACAGTGGAAGCTTATTTATATTCATCCAGTTATTCTAAGGCAATCAATGTCTGACATATAGACCAAGTTTCTTGGTGCTAAGAATCAAACAAATTAATTACCTGGTGATTTTCTCTAAAAAACAAAAAAAAACCATAGCCGAAGAAACAAACACAATGCATTAACAACTGAAGTCTTAAAAAAATATTTACCCACGAATTCAGATTACTATTCCTCTCACACTCAGGACTCGCAGCAAATTATGAAAAAGAAACATAACTTTTTTATAATTAAAAACCCGACATCGTCCATCATCCGTTTCACAAACGCATCCTTTTCACGAAAAGTGGGCACACGTTTTTCAATAGCACCCCATGTCATAGGGCGGGGTTCGATCCCGAGTCGGTTATTAGCACCAATTCAGAGGGGTGAATAATGTGAGCTTAATTTGATTACGGTATGTTGATTATATGTACATATTTTATTCGTATTATACGTACATATGAGGTAGTGGGATGGATGTGGTCGGTATGGTTGAGTGAATTAGTAAATAGTGTGATGGATTTGGTTGTGTTTGTAATATGTGTAATATGATAATAATATATTTAACTCGGTCTACCAAAGATGATGGTAGAAGCAAGCCAACTATGATTCTACAGTTATATTAATTTTAAATAGTATAAATTAATGAATTTTAAACTTGGCACTTAAGTATCAAAAGAACCTCCAATGAGCAAGAGGCAATAAAATATATTTTGTTTACGTATCGTAACTAACGATCATAACCAGGCATTTCCAGACTTCTACCTATTTAGGAAAAACACTATACAATTTACAATAAACTGACAGCTACGCAACCGAAATAAGTCAACTGGAAAATAAACGAGCACTTAAAACATTAAAACAAGAAGGAGAAACAAAAGTATTTTCGGAGTTATATTTTATTACGGAATTAGATGACTTGACAAATGAGAATCGGAACAACTTCCATTAATAACTTAGAGCAATCGAACTCGCGAAGAAATTTCATATAAATCGTTACCGTTCTTTGCTGTAAGTAACAGACCAAAATACGTTCAAATTGGATAAGTAACAAGTTTGGTGTCCGTGTAATGAACGGAATACCGTACATACCGGAGTGCGAAGACATTGCAGGTAAGATTCGTCTTTTATTGGATGTCTCCACTTCAGCTGTTGGAAGTCTTTTGAAGCGCGTTATATTGAGTTTTTCGGGGCCCTCGCCGAATAGTTTTGGATACAATTTTTATACGTTTTCTGTGATTTCTACTCTTTGTGTGCAGTCAAAGAAAAGCAATCACGCGTGTGAAATATTTTAGAAGAGTTTGGTTCTGACCTTGCAAAGAATTTTTGCTGGCATGTTTTACAGAACCATGGAGTTTCTATTTGTAAATTTCATGTTTGTTTTTTATAACCTTGGTATTGTGGTAATTTCAGATATGATTGATATCTCGACAGAAATCTATAATAAAATAAAATATGTTCATGATGTTGAAGAAGAAATAATAAATTATACAAGAGTATATGTGGATCTGCCGTGTGGTTGACGGCATAGAATACAAGTGTCACCACCCCCTATCTTCTCGTGGGTGTCGTAAGAGGCGACTAAGAGATAACACGATGCAAATACCATCTTTGCGTAGAGATGGAAAACTCGACCTCAAACCCTATACGACTGCCTCGTTGGTCTCGCGGCATAAATGTGCGCGTGGGATCGAGAGGTCCCGGGTTCGATTCCTGGGTCGGGCAGTGTTATTGGGTTTTTCTGTTACGAAATTCTCAGTAGCAGCACGGAGTCTGGAAATGTGCCCGGTACGGCAATAGGCTCGCCCCTTATTACGTGGGACTAAAGTATATCTGGCGAAAAGTGGGTGTATTAATACACCTCTGCCTACCCCTTCGGGGATAAAAGGCGTGACGATATGTATCCATGTATGTATGTATATATGGATGTTCCATGTAGCGGAAAATCATGTACTTATATTGAGTGAGCTCTTTAGTAACGAAACTTTTTCAAGTCCTAATGAATATGTTACATTTTGTATTTGCGAATGTGTAAATTGACTTGTCCGTGTGGTGACGGATTAAGAATACGGAATGTCACCACCCCATATCATCCCATGGGTGTCGTAAGAGCCGACAGAGGGAGCATATTATGCAGAGAACAGCACTGTAAGAAAAGGAAAACTTGATACAAATCCTACACCAACCCGTTTGGTCAGCGTGGTATACCTAGTAGGCCAATTCCTCCCTTCAAAGGAGAGGCCTAGTCCAGCAGTGGACTGTTAAAGGCTGATGATGATGACGAAATTTACTTCTTTATGTGTTAAATTTGTGCTTGAATTTTAATTATAAATGGCAAATTTAGTAGTTCAATATACTCTATACATTTGCATAAAAACGTTATCAGAGAGAATTTTCAAACAGAGCCAATATTATTTTCTTCGTCGCAGTTTTCTTTTTACACTTTTAGTACTTTAGGATTCAATTTTAATGCTTTAACACGTCGATGCTGAGTTTGCAATTAGTTGAGCAAACAAACGAAATAGAGTTTTTTGCTTTTGTCTCCACAGTAAGTGTATTTGTAAAATAGTTGTTAAGTAGTTATAGGAAAGTTTTAGTGTGTTCTCTAAAAAAAAATTTACAGTAGATTGAAAAGGTATTTTGTGGTACCTAGTCCGTTTTTTTTTTTATTAAAATACCAATTGTTTTATCAAATGAAGAGTGTAAAAGTTTCCATGTGAATGATAATATGATATTATTCTAAGATTGGGTGATGATATATGTAGATACGTGCTGCCTTTAATTCCTTATGAATCCGTTTTTACACTGCTAAACGCAGCTGACAAATGTCTGTCAATGTTTGTCGTCTCACGAAATTAACTTTAATCTTTCAGATTTTATTAAGATAGTTCACGCTTCGTCCGATAAACCACGATAACCCTAGCCCAAAACAGTGTCAATAAAATAAATTCCAGTATCGATGTCATCAAAAACCGTTTTGGGCTTACGTTCCCTCATCAGAAACCGTTTTAGCTGACGGGAATTAGGTGCACGTATGATAATCGCGACAATTACTTGGTCACATCTCGACGGTGAGCAACGGAGGGTTATCGAAGTAATGACCGCTTAAAGGATGAGGTCCTTCCGATGGTTATCTTACCGGGAAATGTCAAGTGATGTGAACTTTATTTAGTTAGATTATATTTTAAAATGAAGAGCTTAACGGTAACCACATCTGTGTGAAAGAAGCCCGAAGTGTAACCTTACGCCTACTTACTAAACAAATTTCATACGAGCATACATCCTTCATATGATATTTGTCTAAACGTAGCGCCATGTAATAAATGTCTTCTCTAGTACGACACTTGAAAACAGTAGCGATTTCTAATGGACATCGGTGAAACTACGAAGACAACGCGTACAGGTACAAAATCGCGCTATTAGTAATTTCACATACGATTACAATATGCGTTAAGTCGCAAGAACAACCAGCGGCACGCGGTTTATAGGCAGAATCACCTAATATAGAGAGATCGGATGGTTTCTCTAAATTAGGTGGAACAGGAACGAGGTATTCGTTCCTCTACAGTTCAATAATTCTAAATAAAGTATAATTTTAAATTGAGTATTTTATTACGAACAAGTACATCACATATTTTTCAATACTATCTTAGTGTGAACATTCAGGATTTCTATCAACGTGTTTAACTCTCGTAGCTAAACAGTAATAAAATCTTCTAATATATGTTACTCTGAACTACCCACAGTAAAAGTAACTCTTATTCCATACAAACTAGCGCGCTGTAACTTACGGAATGTGTTACGTGTGGTTCGCGTCAGGTGTAAAAACAAAGTTACTTCAACCGCGAGGAACACTATGTAGTTTTATACGAATTTGTTGGAACTGGTATGTCAAAAAGAAAAATTCGTCTCAAAGCTAAGACCGCCTTTTTTAAGAATGCGTTATACCTAGTATTATGTTGGCAAAAGTCATGTTTCTACGTCAACATAATACAATACTGACTTTTAAACTCGTATGCGATTTAAAGTCAGCATATTTGTTCAATACATCCTGTGTTGATGGTTGCCAAATCTTGAAATCTGGCAAGATCTTAGTATCCAATTTTTTTTACGAATCGACTGTGGCCTATCCTAACTTAGGTACGAGAAAAATTTCAAGTTATCAAAACAGATAGATATAGATTTCTGAAAGTCTATAAACATAATAAAACCCGCAAATTCAAAGAACCTGAGTTTTTTGTCGTAGGAGGGAATCGAAGCAATATCCGCCTGCTAAACAGTCAAGGTCCCTATCCAACAAGCCAGTCAATTTAAATTCCCATACGGTACTACTCTTTATTTGCTCCTCAGTTATTGTTACCAGTCAAGATGTATCTGGTGTTCGAGTGATTGTAAAGTCCAATCATAGGGTATTTTCTAGTGCAAAATTTGTCCTTTTATAATACATACATACATAGACTCACGCCTGTTTCCCCGAAGGGGTAGGCAGAGGCATATTAAACGCCCACTTTTCGCCAGGTGATTTGATCCCACGTAATAGGTGGCGAGGCTATTGCCGCTTATCGGGATATTTTGTTTGCCAGAGCCTCGTCCGTTGATCGGCAGGTGCACCACTTGCAGTTGAGGTTGGCTTGGGACCCTAAGTTCTGGTGGGAGCCCTATGGACCCCCCTTTGAAAATGATTATAAATAAATAAAAATTACACAAATTAATGTACATAATCAGTGAATTCTCTGGCCCAAAAATTTGTGAGTACTGTATTTCAGGGACCAGTGTCTTTGCTACATTTACAAACAGGTACTTATGTCGTAAAATGAACAAAAAAGGGTTTACATAATACAAAAATCATAATTACAAAGAGTGTGCGCGCGTATGTGTCTGTGCATGTATGATAGTGGAGTGTACCTGTATGTGTGTGCGCGCATGTACGTTTGTTTGTGTAATTATCTGTGTAGTTTTAAGCTTTATTTATTCATGATCATATTTTCAATATCATCATAATTAAGTTCTTTTAACCATTCCATCAATAACTTTTTGAATTGATAGTTAGTCAAGCGTTTACAAGTTTTATGTACCTTCATGAATTTGTTGTATATAAGGGGAGCAAGAACATCAAAGTGACGTTGGGCATAAACAGTGCCAACACGCGTTACAGGGCATCGTTTTAAACGCTTATTTATATTAAATAGCGTTGGTATGTTTCTCCTATGGTATCTACTAAGCATTTCCAAAATAAAAAGATTCCTTACTGAAAGAACTTTTGCTTTTATATAGACATCAGTTGTTGGGTGTCGATAAGGCAATTTTAGCAAGACCTTTAATACCGCACGTTGTGCCCTTTCCATTATAATTAGGTTGGATTTGCATGCACCACCCCATCCACAAATGCAGTATCTTACTAGACACTCACACAATGCTCGATAGGTTGGAATTAGAACTGTTTTAGTTGCTACATTGCAAAGGTTTTTAAATATGTAAATCATTGTTCTAATCCTAGCAGCCATGGCCACTGCGTGGGAGTTCCAGTTGAGTCTGTCATCTATTATTATCCCCAGGTATTTAATAGAGGTCACCCGAGCTAACGTGGAGCATGTACAGTTGTTCCGATTAGAGCCGCCGCGATTTCATGGAAGCACATGTATCTTTAACTGGACATTAGGCTTTGGGTTGGACAGGTACGTCTTGCTAAAACATATAAATTTGGTTTTAGATATGTTGAGCGATAGAAGATTTGACTTTAGCTAGATCACTTTCAGCTACCGTGAACACACTGTCCTAAGTATTTCCGTGCAAGAGAAGGACGGTGTCGTCCGCAAAGATCAGGAGTTCCACATGCTGCAATGATAGATTAAATATGTCGTTGATATATATTAAAAATAAACTACGAACGTGCAGACCACACCGTCACTCTCGTATTCGTTTACTCGGACACTCTGGTGTCGATGCGTCAGGTAATCCTTAAACCATTCCAAAGGTATGCCTCGGATGCCAGCGTTCTCTAACCGGGTCAACAATATGCTTATGGAGACTGTGTCAAAGGCTTTTTGAAGGTCAAAGAAGACACCAAGACATCTCAAGCCTTGATCCATATGAAGTATCAAGGATTTTGTTTATCTCAAAACGGCATCTTCAGTGGACTTGCCCTCTCTAAAGCCAAACTGGTTATCATTAATGTGATTGTATTTGTTTAGGTAACTTACTAGTCGTTTGTTAATTCACTTTAATTGTTAAAAATAAGAAAAACCGAGACAAACATTTTCATAATTTTCTAATATATTAGGTATTTAACTTACTTGTTTGCAGGCATAATAAATTTCGACGAAAACGACTTACTTGTCGTACATTTTATCCGAAGGTGTTCCGTAGAATCATATTATTTCTGCCGATTAAACATTTGCTTACTATGCAGCTATTCACGAGTTGTGCCTTATGGCGCTGATACACCTGAGCATTCACTTGTAACAGAACAGCGAGCATTTGCCGTTACTGTTTTGTCGAACCGAACATTTTCACGATCATTCTAGCGAATACTCTAAATTCAAATAGTTCGTAGAATATAGAAAAAAATATAGAAATCGCACTACAACAGCAGTTTTACTCAATATATTTACTTCAGTTTCACTTATGAATTATTTCAAGAGTAGAGTAAGATAAATAAGCAAATGACGTTTCTAACTAATAAAATGCAGATTTTAATTTGAACAGGTTTAATATAATAACACAAGTGTCTGTTCCTACGTTCAAATTTATTTATCGATATCGAGAGTTTATCAACATTATATTGAAATTAATTCTGAGTAAACCAAATCTAAAGATTTATTGTAAAAATTATCGATATTTTATCGATATTTATTCTGAGTAAGCCCATTACTAGTCAAGTTAAAATTAGTGACGAACCACGTAGATTCTTCCCTAAATAAAAAAAATAAAAAAGTGAAGTAAATATATTGGGTTTAACCGCCATTGTAGCGCGAATTCTGTGTATTATCTATATTCTAAGGTTCGCCCGAATGTTCGTGAGAATGCACGCTGAAACACACTAATTTGTTTTGTAACATTCGCGAGAATGCTCATTACAGGTGAATGCTCAAGTGTTTACAAGAGGACGCCAGCAGCTACGCCTGCATATTTTTTTAGATTTATCTATTTTGACCGATCCCGTGGGTATTTCGGGAAAAACCTTCTTAGTGCACCCCTATGGTCCCCAAAGAACATACATGCCAAATTTCAGCTTCCTGCGAACAATAGTTTTGGCTGTAGCTTGTCTGTCAGTCAGTCAGTAACGCAAGGATTTTATATATTACTAGAGGACGCCAGCAGCTACGCCTGCATTTTTTTTTAATTTTCCCGTTTTGACCGATCCTGTGGGAATTTCGGGAAATCCCTTCTTAGTGCACCCATATGGTCACCAAAGAACATACAGCCAAATTTCAGCTTCCTGCGAACAATAGTTTTGGCTGTAGCTTGTCTGTCAGTCAGTCAGTAACGCAAGGATTTTATATTTTAAAATTTTATGATAACAAATGGGTGTCTTACTAGAAGACATTATTCTACAATCAAAATATAAAACTATAATTTAGTCTTGACATTCTAAATATTATCTACCAACTTACGCTCTCTCAAAAACTATGAAACGGATTTTGATGAAACCATAAAATAGCTCATAATATTTAGGTATATCAGAATACATGGTGGGTTACTTCTAGTCCCGATAATCGGTAACAACGCATAAATCTACTAACAGCAAGCTTCACATATTTAAACAAAACTGTACGTCGTCAAATATTACCTATTTCACTAAAGTGCTAGACCAAACTTAAAGTCAAAGTCAAAACTTCACGCGTTGCCACAAAATCTAATATTGCAATACTAGTGTAACCGCATTCACGTTCCTACAGGATACACCTCTACAATATCAGAAAAAATTAAAAACAACAAAACGTACAGACTGTTTGTCACGTTATACCTGCAGCTTACAGATAAAGGAGCTTGTACACTAAAAGAGTGAAAAATTTAAACATACAGAGAGATTCACTATCTTAGTAACTTCGTGAAATAATTGTTTGCAGTATATGGTATGGTGTAAGTCAATATGGTTAATGTTTTCGTAGTTTTAGCTTATGATAAAAAGAAAGAATGAAAGGATAGGATAACAAATAACGACCTAGATAAACCAGCCAAAATTCGGACCATGTATAGTCTATGTTTTAAGACGAAAGTAAAAAGTCTGGCTATTACCTATCATTTGCAGTTAGATAGATCACCAAATATTGACTACAGTTTGAAAATAAAAGCAAAAGTCACGCAAATAAAACCAATTTCATTGTTTACTTCCTCTAAAATATTGATTTTCCTTTAGAAATAATATCATTACAGTTATATATAACGACTTTTCGATACTAAAATCCAAGTGATGGCTGCTATAATAAAATTTTATTGAATTAGTAGGCTCTATTTACTTTCACAAGTAATAAAATAATGATGTAAATTATATTTACCGTCGAAAGAATGCTTACGCGCGATTTACTAAATAAATTGTACAGAAAAATTGCCTGTTTATTTTTTCCTTCTCATATAATAACGGGTTTTCAGGTACCCACTTAAGGAAGCATATTTTGTACGGGAGGAGAAATTAATCTTTTTTTTTATGTTTTACGAGGTGGAAAATCCCTTCGGATCTCCGACTCTTGGGGAAATGAGAGCCGGAGTATGTGGTTACCACTAAAACTACCTCGACTTTCTCATGTACCCAGGTGTCGGAGGGTCGGGTATCGCCGAAGCATTCGTCGCAACCCCCCGACGGGTATTGGCCCGCCAGATGGTCAGGTGGGCCCCGAACAAAACCCTCTTAGCGGCGGATGAAGGTGTTGGGCTCCGCCGCCAAAATACCCAGCGGCCGCAAAGGATAGGGAGGACGGCAACGCAAAACCGCATCTCCTCTTCCTCTGCGGCCCCACCGCGACGCAACAATGGTGCGCCCCCATTTGGTCGCGGGTGATAGGGCGCGCGACAATGCAACATCGACACGCCTCTCCTCCCGCGACCGCACCCGACTGCGAGGGACAGACAGAACTGTCCCTCGCACCCGTACTTTGCCCGCACAAGCCCACGTGGAGCGTCCCCTCCCGGGATCCCGCTTAGCTTCACCGTGGGTGTACCTGAAACCCATGGTTACTGAGCCCCCCACCACGACTAGGTGGATATCCCACGGGGGGAGGAGTGATTAATCTAGTAGTTTTTTGTAGTTGGCTTGTTTTCTAGGTTTACGCCTTGAAACAGCGATATCAACACGATATCGAAAACATTATAAATGGACATTGTAATAAATTATAAGTAGATTTATTCCTAATTTTTATAATCCAACATTAAAATACGTTTGACCGCATTTATTAATGACTTCATTGCAATCACTGACTGGAGGTCCCGGGTTCGATTCCGGGGTCGGGCAAAAGTGTTACTGGGTTTTTCCGAATTCTCAGTAGCAGGACGGAGTCTAGTGATGTGCTCGGTAACGGCAATAGGCTCGCACCCTATTACGTGGGACCTTAAAGTTCATGGCGAAATGTGGGTGTAGTATTACACCTCTGCACACCCCTTCGGGGATACAGGTCTGTAAATAAAATATAATAAAAATAATTCATTCCAATCGAGAAACTTTTGTCATTGAATTTACCAAAAATATCCAGATGGATTTTGTTTAATAGATTTTTTGCAGTTTACAGGGAAACCAACTATGTTAAATAGAGATAGTCACGGTACTGTCGGGACGGCTCAATAGTTCAATAGTGCGCTCTATATGAAGCTTCTTCGTATATTATTAGTATTACTTATTCTTCTAGATAAAAGGTTGGATTCACCTTAGTTTTTAATTATGTACCTAAATCCACAAGCAGTGGTAACTTCTTACCATCAATGGACGGAGGACCACTAGGACTTAATAAAAAAATCACAAGAAATCATATATCCTGATAATCGGTAACTGAAAATCGTAAATTAGTAGGTAACTACTTTTAAATAATAAAAAAATCTGTTTTTCAATTACTATAAACGAAACAACATTAAAGTTAAAACTACTAGCCGTAACACACGCTCGAACTTGTCCGGCGGACCAAACCCGTTGGTCCGGCTGACCAAATCCGTTCTTGCTACAGACGACCGTATCGGACAGTTGCTTCACGTAAGCCATATCCGATCCGACCGATCTGCAAACTAGCAGACCGAGGCGGACTCAATTAATAATAATTATGTTCGCCGGACTACTCTACAGACGGGCAGATTTGGTCCGGAGGCGATCAAAATCCGTGGTCTATTCGGACCAAGTTCGAGCGTGTGTTACGGCTATACATTTTCGTCGGATCATGAGCACACACCTTAGAACCATTTAATCACAGTTTAATCTAGTAGATTGCGGGAAGCCTCGGTTTATTTAACTCGGCACTGATACTGGAACAAAAAATACTAATAAAAAAGTAATAAAGCTAATAGATCGGTTTGGTGTTCCGTGGGGCATAAGGCTGCACTTATTTGTGGGCGATCGTGGTTTGCGTAAAGGGACATTCTGAGGTCACCCGAAACGTCATCGGGATTCAGGAAGTAGGTACAAATGTTTACACTGAATACGGGGCTTAATGGTGGCCGTTGCTTGCGTTGAAGCGAAACAAGTTGATATTGATATATTAAATAAAACTAAATTCCAAAGCCATTTCGAACTCTTTTCTGGGCTAGGTATAATTGACAACATTGATGTTAATAATATAATTATGTTAAACATACCTTGATATAAGGCGTATCAAAATAAAAATCGACAAAAATATTTCATTATAATAATTATGTCAACTTATAACTTAACGAGTGACAAATGGACTAATCAAATCGCTGACCATTTAATTTTGATCAAATTGGAAACTTATCAAAACATTTCAGCTCACTTGACAGCATTTAATTAGACATTTTAAATACCGTATACCTTTAGAAAAATCTCAATTAGAATGTAATGTAACTGAAAAGATCCGTGGAAAGCAAATGACGTGAAATGTTACCACAGAAATAAATAGTAATAGAATGGTGAATGTCACGTCATCGCGTACATTTCGCGCGTGCCACATTTCAGCAACCCCCGCCCACAGTGACGTATAGATAGTGAGGGGACACTAAGGAATTATTATCGATGTGTGTGTGTGATGTAGCTGTGGAAAATGAAATTATGTTATTGTTTATATAAAAACTGACCATTGCTGATTGTCAGGCAGAATAATGTTGTACAACATGTGTAAACACATGCGCTATAGTGCAATAGTTTGACACGCGCACTACGCCCATGTCACCGTTCTATTACTATTTATTTCTGTGAATGTTACCCTCATCACGTTGGACCTTAAGCCGTCACTAGCAAACTGCTGTAGCATAGACCCTCTGCAGTGAAATAAAATTGTAAATATATTTATAAATATTTTATTAACGATATAAAAATACGCATTCCCCTGTGTACTTGAAATATATTAATTTCACATACATTTATAGTATATATTAACCTGTACGTTTACATTTGTGTTAAATTTTAAGTTATCAAGTATAATCAGTAGATTAAAGTAGTGTAGGACGCTCTCCAACTAGTTTGAATGACTATAAACACAAAGTAACGGGCAGCTGCTGGACAAGAAGAGCAGTGGCGTCCCATTGAAGAGGCCAATATCCAGCCGTGGACTTATAACACGTTGATAATGATCATGAAGTATAATAGGGAAGTTTCCTGCAAGTGAAATAAATAATTATACAAGTATTTTTATCTAGTAGTAGAGGAGACGTGGAAGATCGACCTTCACCGATCTGATAACCAGATGAGACGTATTTTTTATGTAATATATTTATATACAAATATGCCTATAATAACTTGCCTCTCAAAAAAGTGCTCATAGTTATTTTAGATTTAAGTAATTTTTAATAAACCGCAAATATAAATTTGCCGTTTATACAAATACTATGGAAAACAAAATTATTTTTGGTGATGAAAAAGTGATAGTGATATTTGGATAGGTGAAGATAAAGGGTATGTTAAGTGTTAAGGCTGATGCTAGTAATTAATAAACGAACAATCTTGGAGTGGAAGCAATATAGCAACAAAGATCAAATAATTAGATTAAGTGCGAGTCCCGTAAGGGTCCCGTAGTTCAGATATCCACTTAACATACCCTTTATCTTCACGTAACCAAATATCACGATCACTTTTTCATCACCGAAAATAACTTTGTTTTCCATAGTGTTTGTAAAAACGACAAAGTTATATTTGCGGTTGATTAAAATTACTTTACATAAAAATAGCTATGGGCACTTTTTTGATAGGCAAGTTATTATAGGCATATTTGTTTATAAATTATACTTCATAAAAAACACGTCTCATCTGGTTATCAGATCGGTGAAGGTCAATGTTCCACATTTCCTTTACTATAGTGAAACATGTCAAAATAATAGTAGTTTTATTCATCAATTAATGTTAAAACTTTATTCAACTTTTTTGTCGTCAATTTATTGATAATAAGTATTGTACCGACTTGACAGCAAAACACTATGACGTCACTACGTCATATTTCATACAAAAACGTCGTTTCTGACATTTCATTAAAAGTGCTTCATTTGACTAGTTGGACACAACCCTATTATATTAATTGTACTTCAATCGGATTTAATGTTTAAATTTTTGTTTCAGCCCCAAGTTCCTAATTTACTTCATCATTGCAGCCTTTCACTCCCTACTCACGTCCACTGCTGGACATAGGCCTCTCGTAATTTGCGTCACAATAGTATTGTGAGCAAATTAGGAGTGCTTGGCCTACTATACCACGCTGACCAGAAGGGTTGGTATAGGGTTTGATGTCGAGTATTCCGTCTCTACGTGCAAAGACGGTATTTGCATCGTGTTATCCCTTTGTCGCCTCTTACGACACCCACGAGAAGATAGGGGGTGGCGACACTAATTGTATTCTATTCCGTCAACCACACGGCGAGGTGTAAGTAATTTACTTATTGCAATCATAATGCAAATTGGTAATTTCAAATACAGCATCATACGTCCCTACTACATAAGGAATCTGCAGTGGCTATCTGCTCAAATTTTAGTCGCGACCCATCTAGGCTTTATTGCAATTATTATTTGAACGATAGTGATTTGGCGTTAATGTATAAATTAATATAATTATGTATTTTTTTATAAAGGGACGAAGACCCAAGTTCCATTTTCGGATAGATCAAATGTAAACGATTTCTTATGTTGGCAACAATAAATAATAGGACAAATATGACTACTGCTTGCAAAATTTTACGTTATTTTTCTATTTTAGGAAAACTAATCTAAAGCTTTCTCTGATTATAAAATTTTGATAAAGCACGTAGTCACTTCCGTAGTGTCCGTGTGGTGACGGATTAAGAATACGGAATGTCACCACCCCATATCATCCCATGGGTGTCGTAAGAGCCGACAGAGGGACCATATTATGCAGAGGACAGCACTGTAAGAGAAGGAAAACTTGATACGAACCCTATACCAACCCGTTTGGCCAGCGTGGTATAGTAGGCCAATTCCTCCTTTCAAAGGAGAGGCCTAGTCCAGCAGTGGACTGTTAAAGGCTGATGATAATGATGATGATGACGTAGTCACTAACAATAAAATATACATTCAATATATATTTATAACTCACCACTCGTGTTGGTCAAAGAATTCAATATACAATTTTAACTTACCATTTGTATTTGATCCACGAAACCTTTGTACGGTTCATTCTTTAATAATTACTATACATTTGACAGCTATAAACAAAATTCACTTCTACTCACCTTTCTTACAAGACGGCTCTCTATTCTTAGTAAAATATAAAGCATTTTAAACACAATGTCGTCTGGCGTTCAGTCAGAGCGAACCTTAGCTTCAATGAAACAAAAGACTAAGATTTCCACCTCAGTTCCACAGCCAACAATCAACGTATAATATATTCAAATTACGGGTACCGTAGCTGGGCAGAGAAATCACTTTTTCTTGATATTTCTGAATAACCCGGTTCGTTAGTTCGGGGATAATTTGACATGCAAAGAAACTGGAGGATATCCTTTTTAACGCCAAATTGCTTGGGTTTAGGGTTCAATAAATATATTATTGTTTATTTGTTACAAAAAAGGGAATGGTTTAAGAAATTTCACTGCAAGGCAAAATAATACCGCTTTATTCTCTTT
Source organism: Euclidia mi (assembly GCA_944739405.2). Classification (NCBI taxonomy): domain Eukaryota; kingdom Metazoa; phylum Arthropoda; class Insecta; order Lepidoptera; family Erebidae; genus Euclidia; species Euclidia mi. The sequence continues at coordinate 88,287,957 of OX123189.2, read as the reverse complement.
CCACACATCTCTACTTTGTGCCAGCATAGGCCAGTTCATCCAATACGAGTCCAGTTCGTCCCACCATTGTCTTCTCTGCTTTCCGCGTAAGTTCATTACACAGTGGTTTTGAAGAAGTTTATTTACAAAAGAGAAACTACAACATATCCTCATTTTTATTGCCTGGGTCTTGCATCAAATTATTATTATCCCGTTGCCAATATTGTATGACACTCATTCACAAACAACATTTATTGACTCTACATGTTAATACAATCATTATACTCGTACTACTACTAGATATGCTACATACAACAAGTACACCTAAAAATTACCAAAGACTTTCAAACACCTAAACTCATTCTAGATAAGTTTGTCAATATCTCAACCATCAAACTACCCAAAGCTTACCCACACACAGATAAACAAAACACAGACAATGCCTCGACATAGACGAGCAACGAATCAAAGTACGGATTGAACAACACAATTTAACAGGAACCAGCAACCTATACAAGTGTTGCGAAGCTTCGAACAACTCTCCCCTAGTCTGGGCTATTGACGCGACGATACGCACAATGCACTCGAAAATTTGCATACAGATACCATGCAGCATTCTGTTATTATATGCATAGCGGGCTGCAGGGAGCTGGTTTGCAAGTTGGACTGGAATAAATATAAGTTGGTGGACGCGGTCAGAACTTGAGGTGTTTTTGGTTGGAGGTAGATTCTGTAGTTGGAGAATGACGGCTATGAAAGGATATATTCATTTGAACCCTGCTGTAACCTAATTTAATACCATATTTATACATCATTTATAAATATTAAATTTTACCAAACTTGCTTTTATATGGTGTTACATTTAACTGCCTCCGTGGTCCAGTGGATAGCGTATGCGGCTGCTGATCGGAGGTCCGGGTTCAATTCCCGGGTCGGGCAAAAGTGTTACTGGGTTTTTCCGAATTCTCAGTAACAGCACGGAGTCTAGTGATGTGCCCGGTAACGGCAATAGGCTCGCCCCCTATTACGTGGGACATCAAAATTCATGGCGAAATGTGGGTGTCATATTACACCTCTACACCGCCTACCCTCTTCGGGGATACAGACAGGTGTGAGTCTATAAAAAAATATATAAAATGTAGATTTTACCAAATGCCTGCACATTTCTGCAGCTGGATCTCGGACTTTATAGAGAGTATAAGATCAATCAACATATTGATTAAAGAGCATTTATTTAAGTGGCTTTTTGCAATAATTTTATCAAGGACGCACGTATCAGTAAATGTGTGATGCTTACCTATAACGGTCTATTATGATCAATAAGAAAAATAATTGTAGAAATAATTTAATTTAATATCTCGTGTTGCGTGTATTATAAAATACACTAGCCGCTAAAACAGTCAAATTCTACGTCTCTTCACGATATGACGTTATCATATCTACAGAGCATCACCATGAGGCATAGTTTCCACAATTCACGTCAGATGGCTCTGTAATCTCTACGAGCCTCAAGGCAGCCGTCCGTCTTGCCTCTTCAAACGCGACCGCGATTGGTCCACGTCCATCATAAGATATTGCCTGAAATATGACAGGAAATGTAATAAGCGGAATCTTATGTGGAATGGTATGAGGTGATATAGGTACAAATGTGTGTGCTAGTAACCCTGTTTGAAATAAAATTTGGGAGAGGTAGATCATTTTATTGAAGGAACGAAATAAGTACCACCACACGCCATATGTCCGTGTGGTGACGGATTAAGAATACGGAATGTCACCACCCCATATCATCCCATGGGTGTCGTAAAAGCCGACAGAGAGAGCATATTATTATTGCAGAGAACAGAACTGTAAGAGAAGGAAAACTTGATACAAACCCTATACCAACCCGTTTGGCCAGCGTGGTATAGTAGGCCAATTCCTCCTTTCACAGGACAGGCCTAGTCCAGCAGTGGACTGTTGAAAGGCTGATGATGATGATGATGATGACACGCCATTTTTGATCAGTCGTACAAAGCCTTTACAGTTATAATACTTTATTATATACCACATAAACATACGTATATACACATTTTATATAGTTGATGGAATCAGGCGTTACTTAACGGAACTCCATTGTAACCTAATGGAAGGAAAGAGGAACCCACCACGCACCCTCGGATTGACAACCCCAACTATTGCAATAGAAAAAGGTTGACAATACCGAACTCCTCTAAAAGGATAAGGGATATAGGAATGGTATGGGTTCCAGGAAGATACCTGACTTGCAGTATCCCGCTGTATGCGCCGACTATTCTTTGACACCTGTTTCGCCTCTGCACGAGGCATCCTCAGGAGCGATGGGCAATGACTGAGCGCTTTCCTACCGTGAGCGTGTCTTATAAACGATTGTACTTTATAATTCCCTCCGCCGCTTGACTGATGTGCGTCATTATGACGGTATGCGAATATATTCAGCAATTAACTGGGGACCCGTTAAAGTTGGTTTGATCGTTCAGTAATGTATTCTTGTCCCGCTTTAAAATTTCTAATTGTTCCAATACGCACATTCTGATACCCTTTTGACAAGTGTGTATGACGTCAAATGAATGTCCGCTATTTAGACTATGGCCCGTTTGAAGTAAATGTTCGGCAAAATGAGACTTTTCTGGCTGGTTGTTTCTAAACACCGCTAAATGTTCTTTGTTTCTCAGCTCAAAACTTCGACCCGTCTGTCCTATGTACTTATTTTGACATTGGTCGCATGTTAAGCAGTAAATACCGGACTTTTTGTTCTTGCAAACTTTATCTTTACCATTGCAAAGAAATTTTAACGTTTTGTAAGGTTTATAGGCTGATCTGAAACCGTTCCTCCTCAGTATACGCGCCATACGGTCAGTTATACTTCCAAAATAGGTAAGAACAGCAGTATTATTTATAGGTTCTTTTATGGAGGGATACAAAAGTGACTTGGCCATTCTAGTTTGTTTTCCTCGAATCATCTTGTCAATTAGGCGTTTACTATACCCGTTGGATTGTGCTATATGATAAATAATATTTAATTCTTTGTTATATGATTCTATATTGAGTGTTACATTTAATAATCTATGTATCATACTATGGAATACTGCCATTTTGTGTTGTGATGGATGACAGAACGATGCTGGTATTGTATGTAGTATCTGTATATGTCGGTTTACGATAAATTTCAAATGAGTGTGAGGTACCCTCCCTTTTGATAGTCAAATCTAAGAAGTTTATTGAGCTGTTTTTGTTCCATCTCTAATTTGAACTTGATTTTGGGGTGTATACTATTAATTCTTCTAAGAAAACAGTGAAGCTGACGTTCGGCGGCCTTCCAAGCTAGCAAAATATCGTCCACGAATCTATAATAATACAAGATGTTCGGTTCTTTCACCAAATGCTTGTGTTCGTAGTTATTCATAAAGATATCTGCTAACAACGGACTAAGCGGTGAACCCATGGCCAAACCTTCCTTCTGTAAGTAGTACTCGTTGTTGAATTGAAAATAGTTTTGTTTACTGCATAACTCGGTTAATTTCAAAATGTTCTTAATCTGTTCTGGGTGTATTCTATTTCTTTCCAGCAGATTTTCAATTATAATTAGGCATTCTTTATAAGGGACGTTTGTAAATAAGCTTTCTACATCCAAAGACATGAGTTTTATGTTTCTAGGTAAACAAATGTTTTTTATTTTGCTAATCAAATCATAACTATTTTTAGGCTGTATTTTGCGGTGAATGACGTCTTCTCTTTAATCAATCCGTTTAAATATTTCGCTAATTTATATGCTGAAGCGTTGACATATGAAACGACTGGACGGATGGGCACCTGATCTTTATGTATTTTGGGCAAACCATACAACAGCGGATACTGAGTGTTCATTGGTATAATACTTTTCGCTAAATAGCAGTCTTGCGGAAAAAGGTAATTACTTGACTTTATACTGAGTTTTAATTCTGCATGAAATCTTTTGGTAGGATCGTAGGGCAGACGCTGGTAATCTTCGCTGTGTATTACATCTTGTGCTTTGCTATTATATTGGGATCTAGACATAATAAGTACGGTGGTGCCTTTATCCGCTTTATTTACCACCAAATCATTTTGTTGAATTTTATCTTGGTTGGATTTGTATATTTTTAATTCGCAGTTAATTAAATTTGTCGATTTGTATGTTTTTAATTGATGGGCAGCTAAACTCTTGACTATATTATCTTTTTTATTTCTGGTAATAGCTAGTTCTGCATCCACCGCCAATGTTTCCAAATATTGCGTAACTTTTTGAGGAATACTATACTTTAATCCCTTCTCCAAAAGTGAATTCTCGTCACGTGTGAAAATGGTGTTCGAAAGATTTTTTATTCTTGGATAGAATTGATGATTACAAGTGGTGTTTCCAGTATATTCTGAAGGTGGTGTTATTCTTCCTATCAATTCTTGTAACTTCCTTCTTTGAATGGTGTATTTCTCGTGAGCTACAGTTGATGCTAATTCCCTTGCTTTTTGTCTAATAAATCGAACTCGACATTGTGTAACTTGAATGAAAGCTCTAAATGCAGTATTTTTAAATGTAGTTTTAAATTATCGCGAACCGTAAACGAACGTCTTGCCTCTTCCCCTAGCCAAATTTTTTGAGCTTTTTGTATCGCTATATTGGCAACCCGACTGCGCGTATTGGAACGTATAGTAATATAATTTGGGATCACGTTGTAATATTTACATTTCTGATTGAACCACACGTTTTGACATGCGACACGGTGTTGCTTTGTAAGTTTGATGTATAATTTCGCCTGTACAGCTATGCTTGCTGATTTGATATAGTTGATTGAATCAGGCGTTACTTGGCGGAACTCCATTGTAACTCCATTGTATTTTGACATTGGTCGCATGTTAAGCAGTAAATACCTGACTTTTTGTTCTTGCATACTTTATCTTTACCATTGCAAAGAAATTTTAACGTTTTGTAAGGTTTATAGGCTGATCTGATACCGTTCCTCCTCAGTATACGCGCCATACACATTTGGTGAAAGAACCGAACATCTTGTATTATTATAGATTCGTGGACGATATTTTGCTAGCTTGGAAGGGCACCGAACGTCAGCTTCACTGTTTTCTTAGAAGAATTAATAGTATACACCCCAAAATCAAGTTCAAATTAGAGATGGAACAAAACAGCTCAATAAACTTCTTAGATTTGACTATCAAAAGGGAGGGTACCTCACACTCATTTGAAATTTATCGTAAACCAACATATACAGATACTACAATACTAGCATCACACTGTTTTTCACTTTATCAATCAGCCTTACTCCGCACATACTCCTTAAAGCTCTCATCTCCACAGCATTGATTCTACTTTCATGCTTCTTCTGCCATACCCATGATTCACTACCATACATTAGTGTTGGCGCCAAAACTCCCTGCAGTATAGCAAGGCGAGCTTGCTTTGGGATAATATCATTGCTGATGATGGACTGTAAGGCGCCATTCACACAATTTCCTGCTTTCACTCTCCTTTCAATATCTCCCTCACATTTTCCATCTCTCGTAAACAAAGACCCTAAATACACAAACTCGTTCACATGCTCCACTTTTTCATCTCCTATCATTACGTCACATTCAGTTACACTATCATCCCTCTCTATGACCATGACTTTGGTTTTGTTAACATTCACTTTCATACCTTTCTTCTTATACGCTTCATTCATCGTGGTGACCATCTGCTGCAAATCCAACGCTGACGATGCAAATAGAACCTGATCGTCAGCGTATAGCAGGGTCTTAAACACTGACCCACCCATTCTTAATCCACATTCCGACTCTTTCAGATCTGTCAAACAACTGTCCATGAACAGATTAAACAGCCAAGGAGACGCTACACATCCCTGTCTAACCCCACGATAAATGTTAAACCAGTCCGTGTAGGCCCCATTTATTCTGACACAGGCACTTGAATCCCTATATAAGGATTCAAGTGCCCGTATCAGACTGCTGCTCACTCCATACACAGAAAGTGTTGACCAAAGTTCATCCCTCACCACTCGATCGTAAGCCTTTTCCAGGTCAATAAAGGCGCTTACTTTAGTTACTTACTTACTTAAGACTTTCTCTGCAATGCACCTTAAGGAAAAGACTTGATCCGTACATCCCATTCCCTTTCTGAATCCCGCTTGCACATCCCAAATTTTACTGTCCGTTTCAGAAATCACTCTTTCAATCAGTATCTTTGCATACAATTTGCCAACAACACTCAGGAGGCTGATACCGCGATAATGTTTGCATTCCTGCTGTGACCCTTTGCCCTTGTACAGTGGCACAATAACGGCTTTGTTCCAGTCACCTGGTACACGACCGGACCGCCAACATTTATTAAACAGTAGATACAGCAGGCTTGCAGTGACGCCTTCGCCTACCTTGAGCATTTCAGCAGATATCCTGTCATATCCCGCAGCTTTACCCACCTTCATACTTTTCAATGCATATCGTATCTCTTCCATACTTATCCAACTTTCATAATTATCTTCCTCATTCGTTACTATATTCCTATTGTCGCTCCCTCCTCGCTCAAACAAATTCTCAAAATATACCTTCCACTGATTCAGAACTTCCCCATGCTCTCTAATAATACTTCCATGTATATCCCTCATCACACCAACTTTCGAAACCTCTGATTTGCCTCGGGCTGTTCTGATCAAGTGCCAGAATAATTTGATATTGGCCCGAAAATGTTGGGTAAATTTTCTATCAAATTTATCCTTGCATTCTTCTTTCTTTCTTCTCACTATCTCTTTTACTTTATATTTCAACCTGTCATACTTTTCTTTTACAATACTTTCATTGTCATTCACACCACCTTGTACTCTTTTGTTGGCTCTTAAGGCCAGCAAGTCCATCCAAGCTTTGCGCTTTTCCGCAACCACACCGCTTACTTCTTGATCCCACCATTCATTACAAATTTTCTTAACGTTCTTCTTCTTGCTTACGCCACATACTTGAGTGGCTGTCTCAATCATTCCATTCTTAAACTCTTTCCAAAATTCTTCTATTTCGCACTCTTCTTTCTCAAACAAATCTTTTAACCTCACTTCCAATATCTCTTTATACTGATCGCGTATATCCTCTTCTGCCAATCTTTCAACTTTCACTCTTTCTATGGCAGGCGAGTGTATGCGAGGCCGATGGCGCCATTTAGTTGTTAGTCCCGCTATACGACTAACTACCAAAAAATGGTCAGTACCCACATTCAAGCCTCGGTACACTCTGGTATCTTTCACTTTTCCTTTTAAACGTTCATCTACCACAACAAAATCTATCATACTTCGTTCTGTCTGCCTTTGCCATGTATACATATGAATTATCTTGTGACTAAACAAAGTGTTAGTCACAACAAGTTTTCTCTCCATACAAATGTCCAGCAAACACTCACCATTTTCATTCACTCTCTCATCACTAAATCGCCCCAGAACCCTTTCACATCCATCACGAGACACACCTACCCAGCCATTAAAGTCGCCTAACATAATTATTCTTTCATTATTCTCACACCTAGCAAGCACATCTCTGACCTTGTCCCAGAATTCCTCTCTGACATTTAATGGTTTGGACATGTCCGGAGCATAAACACATACAACAAAAACTTTCATTAAGCCAATCTTTAATCGCATCCAAAGAAGCCTAGAGTTGACATATTCATATTCTTTCACACACTCATTCATTCTATCTGTCAGAATCATTCCAACTCCTCGGCTAGCCCTTTCAGACTCAACAACTCCAGACCAGTATGCACGATATTGGCCATGAGTAGTTGTTGAGCAACCGTTCTTCTTTGTTTCACTCACCCCCAGTATATCAATTTTCCTTACATCCATCGTATCACACAATTCATCAATCTTACTATCCACTCCTCCACAAACATTCACCGTTGCAAACAGGCATTCCCTAGCCCTCTTTTTGCCTCTGTTGGACGGGGAGACAAAACGTGACGTGTGGCAAAGCGCGTCGCCGTTGAGAATTTTGACCCCCCCCCCTCCCCCCACAGATACGATGGGGCAGTCTGAGCCACAATGCTTAGAGAGGGATTCTCCGGTAGAACCGGTTCCCTCCTGGGGTAGAGTAATATTTAATCCCCTTAAAGCCATTGCGCCATCTTCTTCACCTCTACTACGGATAAGGAAAGGAAGGGAAATACAGGATAGGATAGGGGAATGTTAAAGGAGGTTGGTGTTTGGGAAAGGATGTCAAAGGTAACAAAGGATGCCTCAATCACGGAAGGGATATTGGTAGTGATTGCGACAGCTCGAGCAAGCCGGGAGCGCAAACCCGAATGCCTCTTCTCTACGATCGGACAGATCAGTAGAGCGGAAGCACACCCTGACTGAATTTTAACTTGGCTCGATTTAACATCCAAACACGACAACTATATACATTTTTTATGTAGATATGGGAAATAATCTTGGAGCGATCAGAATTTGTGAATAGACCGAGCTAGGACCAACTCGACAAAGCATAAATAGCCATTGGGAGTGCCAGTTATGCGAGCTTTTTAAGGCGAATATACTTTTGCTTGTTGTCACGAGTTTGAATTTGAACTACTGCTGCAGTTTATGAGGCTCGAGTATAATGAGAAGCTATGATTATAATATTTTGTGCGAATTGGTAATCATAACCGCTTAGGTAGGCTCGGTTACCTGAGTAGCATAAATATAAATCCAGCCACGCTGTTTTAGCTTCATACAGTTAATGAGAATTTCTGTCAGAAAAATCCCAATAAAACTCGACTAGGGCTTCAAAATATCGGAAAACGGGATAGCCGATTACGAGTAATATAATATGGAAAAGGCTTTTCCTGAATTAAGTTTAATTTGGCAATCCAAAATAAAAAGCAGAACAAATTCGACGTTGATTAAAAAAATTCGTCGCGAGAATTGGAAAATTGGTGAGCGTGGAACGCAGTGAAAGGTCTTTATTAACAGATCAAATAATAAATTAAGTTTTATTTCACTTTGCGTCACTGTTCTTGCTAAATACTTGCGTTGATTGGCTGTATACATTTTGTACGAAGTATGTAGGAGTTAGACTGATGTGCGAGGCTTGAATTGCATGATAGGCTTTGTTACAAAAACAAAAACCAAATAAAATATATAAAAGTCAACCACTATTTTACATATCAATCAAATAAGGGCGTGTTTTTAAGATTTAGACATTACCTACATCCAATGAATTTAAGAAACACATATTTGCGAACATTTTGAGTTAGACTACATAATGACTTTTGCCAGGACTAAACTCTAAAATATACAATTATTATATAAAACATTCTCGTTTGTTTTTCTGTTCTGTAACATTCGCGCGAATGCTCATTACAGGTGAATACTCAAATGTATCAGCGCCATAAGAGGTCATAGTGAAATCAAGTAAAAAAGATTTACATGTGACGTCGTTGTAACGTAAAGAAACATTACATTATGTGGTGAAACCGGCGCAGTCCATCTGGTTGAACTATAGGTTAGCAAGTATCTCAAGGTTACTATACTGTGTTAGTCTGCAAATCGGTATCCACTGTAGTGGCAGCACCAAGAAAAATGTTTTCATATTCACCCTTCTGCCAATCCAATCTTTGAACGATGGAATTCTGGAGTTGTCATGAATCCAAGGCAACTCAAACCCAACCCTAGTGTAGTTTTTTGTGATACCTATGTTTGGTCTTATGATATAGGTATATTGATAAAGTCCTAATTTCAACTTAAACCATTCATTTAAATTGTTTATCTAACTCACAGTCTACAAGACGTCATCTCCCTAATAGCTGACTGCGAATGAAATCCCTATTTTGCAACCCAATCGAACGCCACCACTATTACTTATACGCACACTGAACAGTTAATACGAAACAAATGAAAATGTAACCGAGGGATGAAATGCAAATTTATTCAATTAATCCGCACGGCAGTCTGTATTGGGTGTCGCAAAGCCATGATTGGCGTCAAGTCGTTCATCCGTGCGGAAATGGTTTGGTGTTTACAGAATAGGGACGTGGTATGAAATTTGAATATGTTTACTTATTAGTTTTAGAGCGATGTTTATTCAGGCTGTTTGGTGCAGCGGCGACGCTGGTTTTTAGGCTAAGTAAATAGTGTTATTTGTTCTTCAACTTGCTAAGTGTGTCACCAACTTTAAAGTACGTGTACGAGAAAATACAAACTTTCTTAAAATGTAAGTTTATCTGGCTAGGCAACGGGTTCTGCTAACATTTCGACCTAATAAGATTGTTAGTCTTATTCTAGAATAAACAAGAAATTTATTCGTGTGTTTTCTTCCACTTTCTATGAAGTAGTAAAGTTTACTAGGTATAAATGTTACACCACACGCACATTATCATATTATGTATTAGGATATACCTATAAAATAATTAAAATATATACATAATAGCGTGTTAAATTGTTAATTATTATTACTTGCGCCGTGACTCGGCGAGCACGTGAAGCCGTCGGTTGGGCTCGGCGGTCATGGAGATCTCTGAATTAACTAACACTAATCTTAACCATGGAACATTGCTATCCCTTTGAGTTGCAGAGGAGCAGAGATTGCGGTCGTGGAAAAGCTAATAGTAAACGGTACCCTGGCTGTAATTGCGATAACGCTAAGTGGAATGAATCGCACGTTATATCCAAAAACAGTCAATATTTATGTTTATCCATTGTCAAGTACAAGCGCTGCGTAATTTGGGACTAGATGGTGAATGAGATAGAATATTATTATTATTGTATTCCCTTAAATAAATCCACAAAACTATTTTACTCCAATGCAATATACCAGCGGCAGTTAATAAAACTATTTGACGCACAAATATCACAGTACCGTTAGACATAGTTTGTCGCAAGCGAGACACGAGACGGCGTAGAGTCGACAAGTGCTCATATATTCGGGACTATTAAATTACTTTATTCACATCCACAGAGCTGCCGTGGGAGTGATGAGTAAGTTGTAAGCTAAAAGCGATTGTAATTCTGTTATGCTTTTCCTTTTGGTGGTATACCTACCCTTATTTTTGAGCTAGTAGGTACATGACAATAAGGTATATGTTTTCATAAATTAATAGTTAAGGTGAAAGAATGGAATCATTTTCAGTAGGTCGAAACTTTGAAGAAACTCATTAAGTACTTATACTTAAAACCGGCGGACATGTAGGAGAAGAGTAATAAATGTAGAGGAAGCGCGTGGATGAGCGTGAGGTAGAGGAAGAGAGGTTTGTGAGGATAGAAGCTAGTTGTCTCTGACTGGCCGGCGGCAAAAAGGCATGAGTACATGACGAACGTAGGTATGTACTTTATTATACTAAGTTTGCCAATGAAATCTGCTAAATAAACTTGCATAATTTAATAAAATCGTACCTAAATTTTAAATCGTTCGCGGAAAAAGAAATCGCACGTTTTCACCAATATTCCGTAATTTAGTTATATCCTACATTCGTAGGGTGCGGTGAAAGGCTTTCGAGGATTAGGCTCACAAGAAATGCTGTGAGATAAATGTTACGTAAGTATGACCTGGTGCAAAAGCTTTTGGCCTTGGACAATATTATCTATTGAAGGATTTTTGCAGATGCGATCAGGCGATGGTCCATTGCTGATAAAAATTATACTTTAAAGAAAAATTTGTTCCCGTTCTACTTTGTTTATGCTACTGCTCGTTAATAATATCTCTGGCTTTCTTCAAATATACTACTTTCAAAGTGATTGCTATATCACTCTTGAGTAGTGATTTTGAAGAAAGTGACTTCTGTAAGTCTAGCAGACTTTAAGCAGTGACTTTCTTCAAATTATTTTAATAATACTTTATTCATATAATAATATATTCTTCTAAAAATAATGGGTGCATAGGGTTCCCACCAAGAACTTAGGGTCCCAAGCCAACCTCACCTGCAAGTGGTGCACCTGCCGATCAACGGACGAGTCTCTGGCAAACAAAATGTCCCAATAAGCGGCAATAGGCTCGCCACCTATTACGTGGGATCAAAACACTGGCGAAAAGTGGGCGTTTAATATGCCTCTGCCTACCCCTTCGGGGAAACAGGCGTGAGTCTATGTATGTATGTATGTAAAAATAATGGTATAATACAACAACGGTGACGCGGAAGGCCGAGACGACGATGGGATAACGAATTGGACGGGTATAAGAAGCACTGGCCTGTGCTGGGACAAAGTAGTATATGTGGAAATATGTGTGGAAAGAGGATTGGGAACCCTTTCCCCTACAGTGGGACGCTACATGCTAAAAATAAATCATTATTATTATAAACCGTCCTGTTCTGACACAAATCATTAAAAAATTAAGTGTCAAATTACTTTTAAAATAAAAATATGAATGTGCCTTCTATATATAGATGTAGTTTAAGTTGTAGATTGATGAAGTATGAGTGTATAAAGCATATTTTGATTTTATATTATGAATTAAGCAATACTTTTATGCCTTGCACATCATCCGAAACTCAGAATTCTGCGCAATTTATGATGTCTAAGAGTGAAACGGACCTGTCCTTTTGTGGTGCGCACATAAGTCTAGAATGTTCCACTTAATGCATCGTATCTCCCGCCGTCTGACAAACATACCTTTCTGCTAAGAATTTTAAAGAAATCTTTTTATGAATTTGCTGGTATTTAATCTGTTATTGAGTCACGTGCGTTTGTGTAAATCTTGGGTGATAAATCGTGTCTACTATATGCACGCACGATCAGTGGCGAAGCAATTTTCCTGCACTGTATAAGTAGGTTGAAATGAAAAAACAAATTTAAGTAAACAATAAAAAAAGACATGCTAAGTCGATAAAATACGGGGCGCTGACTTTTGAAATTTAGCTTATTTCAGGAACGCCTATTTCAGAGGCCGGACTTTCTAATGCAGTTCATAATTTTAATTATACTTATTATTATAGAAAAACTACACTTTGTCGTTGAATGGCTCTGACGATGCTGTAATTTTTTTTTATTTGTGTTCCTTTTATCAAAAAAGTGTACTGAAAGTATTATCAACGCATTCCAAGTACATATTTATACATACATACGTACATTGTAACATAACAACCAGATCATTGATACCTATGAAAATACGAGCGTATCAATTAAAACCTTCGTGGAATATCAATAAAGTTAATAAAATATGCTGATGAACTTCGCTGACACAATATTCAGTGAGTAGCGCTGCTCAACAGTGTTTCGTAAAACAAGCGTGACAATGAATTCATTAATAATTTTAATATGAAATTTACACAAACTGTTGTGCGAGGGCTTATTAAGCGGAGGACTAACTTTTATTAACATATTCGGTGACGTTCGGGAGGAAAGCTACGTTAGGCTGAGTACAGACATGTCAAATATGTAATTCACATCATGTTGTGTTGATTCATGAAATCAACGCATATCATGTATATTGTATTTGCTAGCAAACACCATGAGATTTGCGTTTGCGGTAGAAACAACAACAAATGGCCTATTATATCTAACCAAAAGTCATGTCCAGCGTTAGAACAAGATGTTCCTTAGAATACTTTTATCTCTTTTAACTTAAAAGTAAGATTATCATGGCGCTGCCTGATGGCAAGCTGTCAATAAATTCTATTAAACTTTACTCATCTGCTGGCCGGTGTTAACACCTGTACTTATAGAGTTCAGTAAAATACTGGCAGATCATCGTAGTATAAACCTTCATTTTGAAGGAATATAGAAGCGGATCCCGGGCGCCAAGGTCAAAGGATCGCAACCGGGACAACGCTAGGATGATGATGACGATCTTTAAGGAAAACAGAAGTGCTCTTTTACATCACGATTAAAAAAAACAGAATAAAAAGAGAAAAAGAGAGAGAGAGCGATGCAAGGGTGGCATTATTACAGTAAGAAAATTAGACAACACATAATTTGCACTACATTACAATGTAATGTAACGTACATTACATTTTTGACAGTGTAAACCCGCGTTAACGTTTGATAGTTTCTGTCGAAGGACGTTTAGAGGTCGCATCGCTCGGATTGATCGCTTATAGTTATTACACAAGATTGTTTTGGTCAAAAGTAATTATAAACTATCTAAGACTGCGTTGCTCCTGATATAACTTCGATGGAGTTAGAGACCGATCATGATGAGATGGATATGTTCCCGAACATTACATTCGGGTTGAAAATTGTCTGTAGATGCAAGGCGTACACGGAATTCGGGGTTTATACCGGGCGATTTCCGTCGGCTTACCTAAACTAGCTAAATCCAGTTCAATAATATCGGAAATTGATTATTTATCTTAATGTATAAAATCCTTGCGTTACTGACTGATTGACAGACACGCTACAGCCGAAACTATAGGGCGCAGGAAGCTGCAATTTGGCATGTATGTTCCTTGGGAATCGTAAGGGTGCACTAAGAAGGGATTTCCCGAAATTCCCAAGGAATCGGCCAAAACGGGTAAATTTAAAAAAAATGCAGGCGTAGCTGCTGGCGTCCTCTAGTTTATTATATTTTTTATTAAAACTTCCCAACATTTTATAATATTTATGTGACGGATCTGTTTGTCGTAATTATATAAAAATATTGGTAAAATATCTTGCGTTTCTCACAGCTCGGCAAGGGTTCCACCAGCCTTGGTCACAAGGTGACTGATGTGCTGCAGCGCCCTCTGCGTGAAGTGCGGGTTTCGGCACCTACCTTTACTTGGTCTTCACAACTATTTTTACTATCGGTTAAGACAAAATCGCAATAACCAAGGATTACAATAAAGACAACGAGTCGACGTTTGCCATACAGGGCTACGTCGCGATCGTGAAGTCGAACATTGGTTCTGGACGAAATAAACAAAGTAGCTATACGATCTAAGATTTCAAAGAAGGCGAGCCTTTCGGCTAAAATTTACCCTATATAAACCCTCCAGATTGGCGAGATATCCTCCACTTTACCTTTACCCTAATAATGACTAGCAATAAATATCCATTCATCATCATCAGACTGAATCAGTTCGCTGTTTGACGTAGACTTCGCCTATGGCACGCCAATAAGCTCGGTCTTCAGCTTTCGTCTGCAAGTACCTGCCCGCTATACTACGAAATATTCGTTCATCGTAGACTAATTGCAAACTTGACGTCAATTTAATAGAAAGATGGAATTCATCCAAGAGGGTATAAACTTCGACATTAGTATGCGTACTGCGTACCCACTTATGTCTCCTGAATTAAATTTCAGCGGAGAATAATATGACAAAAACTATCAATAACAACATAACAACAGGTCTAGACATATAGTTGCTATATCAACAGCTTGCCTCGGAGAGCAGGATGTCCTACCCTTGAAACGACAAAACGATTGTCCCATTCGTCCTTAAACAGATTTGTATAAAATGTCAAAGTATTTATGTACCTGTCGCAGGTATATAACAAAAGCCGTGATATTATAATTTCACTAGTGCAATTATAATTAAACAGATTATAGTCAATGGTTTGTATTACTTACAATTTAGCGGGCTAATTGCTATCTTGGTCTTGCATAGCAGCGCGTACGGCGGAGAATCGTTCGAGTGCACTTGTACTAAATAATCTTCGGTATGTTGTCCTGTGCGACCTGTAATACAGATATTACAAACAATGTTATTGTTATTATTATGTTATAGACTTACGCTTGTATCCCCGAAGGGGTAGACAGAGGTGTAATATTACACCCACATTTCTCCATGAATTTTTTGGTCCCACGTAATAGGGGCAACGCCTATTGCCGTTAAGGGGCACATCACCAGACTCCGTGCTTCTACTGAGAATTTGGAAAAAACCCAGTATCACTTTGCCCGACCCGGGAATCGAACCCGGGACCTCCGATCAGCAGTCGCATACGCTATCCATTACATTACAAACAAAAACTTTGCAAAATGTGTTCGTTGCAACAAAAGCTACCATACGCTGTGCATTAATTTCACGTGTGCAGATACACAAGATCAGGATCTTTTAATTAACTGGATATGCCCTCAATGACTGAGTAAGCAGCCAAAGAATGATACTTCTAATATGCCGGTGCGTCCATCTATGCCTACATCTAGGGCTGACATGACATTCAACGTAACGCATCGTAAGGTCACGCAATTCAGCCCGGAGACCTTGCCACTGTGTACGGGTCAGTCAGCGGAGTCCCTGCGTTCAGACATAAGCGATATCATACGCGAGGAAGTACGTAATGCTTTGCAGGACGTCATAGGTGAGTTCATGGCAACAATATCTGCTAACCTTAAGGGAATCAATGACCAAATATCAGCATTTAAGGATTCTATGAATTTCCCAAGCGATGAATTTGACAAGCTAACGCGTAATAACGCCGTATATCAAAATGCTGGTAACCTGACTTATAATATCCATTTTACAACATCGAATTCTCGACAAACTTATCTTAAGCAGCCAACAAGTCATTTTCAACAAAAGCCTTGTACCACATGAGTAGACATGAGTAGATAAAAGGAACAGAGACACAGCTTCATACAACAGCGCGAATCGGTTGCACTACTACAAGCACGCGGCTTAGGTGTGCGTGACCACTGGCCGCTTGTCGTGTACGCGGCGAGACTGAAAAAAACCGGTTTACGTAGGCACAGGCAGTTGACAATCTTAGGGTTATTACGACGCACGTTGTTTGTTTTGTACGTTGCAAGTTTTAATATTTTAATGTAAAAACGTGGTGTTTTATATTAATAATGGTTGTTTATTGTACTGTGTGTATGAATAATACTTGATGAAATAATTCAGTAATTATAAAAATTTTAACGATGGTAACTTACAATTGGGTTTTTTAATTAGGTATACCTCCTGATAATTTTGTCGCATTTGTTGAATTGCTCGAGCAAAAGTTTCGCGAATATTTCGATCTTGATATAAATATTGTCAATGTTGGCAACGAAATACTTAACATGATTCCATGTTGTCCAACAGGATCTCCTAGCCCGATCCCCCAGAGGATCCTCATGAACTCATTAGTTGTGAAATTTTGTAAAAGCAATTAATGTTTACAAAACCAAAGACTATCAGAAAGTGATCAGCCATCAATAGGGATTACAAAAAACTGGTGCATGCGATTTTCGTCCTTATTGACGTAACTCAGAATTTATAATTTTATTAACGTATCAATGTCAGAAAGCAAGAAAATACCAAAAATAAAGTCTGTCATGAATTGTCAATAAGGTCGAAAATCGCATGCACCTGTTTTTTGTAAGCCCTATCGATGGTTGATCATTTTATAATCATTTGTTTCGTAGACGTTCATTTGTCTTACACAATTTCTTTTTATACTTATTTTAGATACCTATCCCCGTGGTAAAACTAGTGGCACATAATAGCTTAAGGAGATTCCTATGTTTATTAGCAAAATAGATCATATTACCAGAAAATATTCAACACTATTAGTGGTATCGTTGGGAATGTCAAATAAATCACGTCGTCACGTGGTGTCCTTGGTAACAAATGTATATTTTTATTCCGTGCTTTTAAAAGTTTCAGGTGCATGCCTTTTTTGGTTCCACTCGCTATTTTATTTACAACTGTACTTCTGCCGTATAGCGAATCCGTCGAGTCCAAGAACCTGCCCAATCCACGAATCTGTCAAGTTGGGAATCTGCCAAATCACGAATCTGTCCAATCCAGAATCTGTCGTATACCTACCGAACAAGCGATTTGTCATAACACTCATAACCTATTGTGACAACCCTACCAAAATAGGTAACAAATTTACAAGCTCTTAAGAAGCTGTCTCTCTGTTTGGTTTATTTACTCATGTGCTTGTACTTCATCGATTAACAAAAACATCTCCAAAAGTTTTACATCAACTTACAACTCTTCATTAAAATCCCCCGATATTTCAATTAAGACTACAAGACGTAAGTAACAATAAGAAACTCAGCTATTTGTTACTTAAAATTTAAAGTAAATGTATGATTTATTCAAAGATTCATGTTTTGTATACTGTTACGAACATTTTGGAATATGAATCAAAACTTGGTTGATTATAATTTCAAAAGCAGTTCTATGTTTATTTATGTAAATCATTGAGACCGTTTGCATTTATGTAATCAACTGTAGAGATTTTGAATGAGTGTTAGATTATACGATAGATATTAATTTAGTATCTGGCAGATAGCACGTATGTAAAAGGCTAGCATACTACCGGGATAAGATAATATGTGATAATCTCATATACCTAGATCTACAAGATTTTTTTTAAAAGAGGTCTCATAAGTATGAGACTCTATACACGACACTATAGAAGTGTATTCGAGGACATCTTAATAGAACTTTTATTTGTATGTACGAAGCTGGTTTTAAAGTGCGGTGCAATTGATTATATTATTTTAGTTTTGTACGTATACAGTATATAATTTATTATGTCGCTGTTTAAATTACTTCGTGCCTATCCTACAAACAAAACTTTCTGTTCCACTAACACAACCACATATTTACTTGATTTTACTTGTTATAAAAAGAAAATTTGCGTTATCAAATTACTTGAAATACTTTATCAAGTTGCCACAGACCGCTCGTGACGGTGCGTTACTGGCGTTACTGAAACATATGGCGCAATGGTGCGAAAACTTACAACCGCCTACAAAGTCCATAACCAATTTCCATTTCCAATAGTCTTCTGCCCATATTGCATCAGCATTGTGATAATAGCCAGGCGATCGAATGAAGACTGCCAAATGCAGGCAGGGTGTTAAGTGCCTAAACAACTGGACACGATGCCAGCGGGGCGTGCCAAATATCGTGTGTTTCAACGCCGAAACCATCAGAATGTGGCGGTATCGCCGATGCAAGCCCAGATTTGTAGGCGAATAAATCGGAATAGGTAGACGCTTCCATTAACAAACATGCGAGCAAAGCTCGGTCTGTGTTGTAAGGTTGTATTTCGATTTTGGGTTCTGATGTACACATATTCATGGCTGTAGAATGTAGATATCCAAAGGTTTCGCTTTTATGGTATTTCTTCGATTGCTCAATGTTAATCTACCTATACCTACATAAATGAAAATTGCAGTTCACAAAATATTATTACAATATAATAAAATTGTCGTCAGATTGTTTACTGGCTTAATTTTCCAACGGGGCTAATCCATTAACACTATTTCCAAAACCGATAGAATGGCCAAATATTGCATAATCGGTTCAACATTAGATTAACCTTTTATTATCCATATTATTTCCAAAATGATAGATTGGACAAATATTTTGTAATAGGCTCATTGATTAACTCTTTGTATAATTATTAGGTATACCCGGCAATTACGTTTAGCATAGATGATGTAAGCAACAGATTCAAAATACTTAGCCGTTAAAAATATTAATATAGTAATAATTATTTGCAGGTATGATTTCGTGCGATATTCTTTATGTAGCTTCATGCGTTCTTTAAAAATTATAATCCTTTATTACTAGTCTTAATCGGCTAATTAACTTTGTCACTGGGTGAGACATAACTTTACCATTATTTTCAAATAATTACGCGTTTGGACCCATTCCACGAATAAATGTATGTATGCAAATATGAAAGTTTAAAAGTACCTGCAGAATTATTGTTTCAATGTTATATTTCTATGTCTATATCCGAATCACCTTACCAGACTACCAAGGTGTCTTATTTGAGTATCGTTATAACGGCTGAGACATAAGTTACTACACCCGCGGGAGGTGTAGCACAATATGAGCCTGTCTGACATTTTAGATATTTGCACACGTACGGTATTCGCCAAAATTAATTTGTACATCTAGATAGTTTCGTTCGTTCAGCTTCAAGATTTTTTATACAATCATACATACATACATACATACATAGACTCACGCCTGTTTCTCGGAGGGGTAGGCAGACACTACGGAACTTCACTATGCTTGCATTCTAGTCTCTGATCGATGTGTATTGTGAGGATTAAGTTCTTACTCGAACTGCACGAACGGATTTCCAGAAAAACTTTGTTTCTCCGGAAATCATCTGATAGTCTGCTATCAAACTCATCTTTCTTTTCCTCTTTTTTCCTTTTAACCATTTCTTTCACTATTCCTTTTTGACCTAACAAACTCCTTTCTTGCTTCATCTACGTCCTCACTCGTTGCTTTTCCCATTGTTTCATTTGCTCTGGCAACCAACCAATCTAACCAAGCTTTCTTCTTCTCTGACACTGCTGATTGTACATCCTTGTCCCACCATGTATTCTTAACATTTAGTATTTTCCTTCTCTTGATCAAACCACATACTTCAGACGCCACACATACTACCTCTTCTTTAAAAGACTGCATACTTCATCCATATCGTTTATGCCATCACACCTCTAAAATCTTGCTATCAATCTTCGTTTATATTCATCTTTCACATCTTTCTCTTGCAGATTTTCTACTTTTATTATTTTCAAGATTTTTTATACAATCAAGGTATCCAATTTTGTGTCACGCAAGTCAAGTGCCATATGAAAGTAAATAGTTTCTGTCAAACATAATAAGATTAAGAAACCGACATTTTATTTATTTAATTCCTCAAACTTAGATAGGAAGTTATATCGTTTCAAATAAAAAAAATATTCAGAAATTATATGCAATGGTCTTTATTGTCTCCCCGCACCCAACTAGTTAGGTTAGGTTAGGTTTTTGAGATAAGTACTATATTGAAGACAAAGCCAAATATCACCGCAGTTTTCCGTGACCATGATTCCTGCAAAGAAGTCGAAACGTCGAATAGTAATAAGACTTATACTTAAACAATGTATAGATTTGATTGTAATTCCTTTTAAAACAATAAAATCGTGAATATAAAACCAATAGAATTCGTAAACTGGAGACTGATTTTAATGAATCTATTGAAATTAAAATTAAAGTTTCACAAACATATCACCAAAACCAAAATTATTGACAGCAGACACTCAAATAAATTACCTACAAATTCGAAAAAACTGCAGATACATTCACAGTACATGTCGGCAACAGGGCCGAACTTGCCACGCGTATTGTATATCCAATTAAAATTTTTCGTATCGAGCCCGCCGAAGGTGGCATTTTTACAGATCCGATTGAACTTTTCTAATTACAACAGTCACTTCGCACGTCTTTCATTAAAGCCTGGCAAAATGTATTCCCGAACACATGTCGGGGTTGTTTTCGTGTTCAATTTGAGTTAGGGCTTGTGTTGTTTATAGATGCGTCGGTTGTGATAACTTACCGACAAAGTCAAGCAAGGTTTACAGAGGCCAGTGTTTGGATTGGTGACCGCTTGTTGAGGCAATAAGATCAGTATGCTACTGAGCTTTGGCGAGGAAGTAAAGTTAAGAGTCCGAGTTCTATTCTCAAGGAGGGTCAGGACAGTGTGGTGATTTTTTTAACGCATATTATTGTCATCGTATGTGATATCTAAAGTAAATAAATGATCTCGTTCATTTCCTTAGAAAAAATGAAAAGTAACTCATAACATTCAGTTACTTTTATATTGTACATGTAAAAATAGAAGGAAGCGTAACGAGACCAATATTAATCACACACGCACACAACGAAGGGTAAATCATTATTGCAACGCACACACAAAAACAGGTACGTAAGTAAAAGAAATATACTAATTATTCCGCCGGAAAGCATTTTTCAAGTCGCCCTATAAATTTTCATTAAATTTAAAATGTGGCGTAAAACATTTTTATTGCTCAAACAGGTTCACACACGAGCAATTACTCGTTCTACAGAAAATGATGTCGTCAAAGTAGACGAAAATTGCTCAGTGACACAAATAATGCGCGACAAACAACACGGCAATAAAGATTTATTACTGTGATTTTTTACTCACTGCTATAAAAGATTAAGTGATAGAATGTAGCGGTGAGGCCCGCTATATCGGGCTGTACTGCCTTACACATCGATGTCATAAATGTATGTATGCAGGACATAGGTCCCAATGAAGTTTATAGTAAACTGCAGGTGTGCCTAAGGTTTAATTATAGATATTTTAAGTTCCGTCTGGTAAGCTTTTTCGAAGATCTATGCTGTGTATCAACTGGTCACTACCTGGACACACAGGAATATTGAATTTAGTGGTTTACGTATATTTTGATAAAGCAAGGATAACATGTATTTAACAAGTTAAGCATACCAAAGATGTACATATGTACAATCAAACAAGTCGGCGGTGGACCAGTTTGAAAAAAAAATCCCTATGCTCGCTCATAGAGTCGAGGCACACTAGAAACTGGTTTTGTATACGAATGTCAATGTTTGTGTAAAGTAGAACTGGGAGCAACGATGTCTTGCTGAGCGATTGTCAACCTTATATTGGTCTAGCGAGAAGTTATTCGACTGTATATAGCAAGTTTCAGCGAGTTGCTAAATAATTTACAGTGGTCTTCATTTTTTTGTTTATAACTTACTTTTACTCACAAAGTAGCCAAAGCCAGGTATAGAGTCAAGCAAACAGCTAACACAAAATGATGGATTATATTTGTAATTCAATTGAAAAAAAGTACCGGCCAGTCAGTTTAAGATTAATGGATAGTATTTGAAATAGAATTAGTTTTTATTATAAGTCAAATCGATTATATCGATTGAGTAACATTTTGTTTAGTCTATTGAAAATTTCTGACAATGGTCACACTGAACTGTCACTTCCGTTCCCGCCTTGAAAAATTAACAAGCCGGTCTTGTCGTCTCGTACGTAAAATATCGCCTTTTGAATTAACGCGAATTGAATTAACTTGTATAATTGAACTAAATTGAGTAAACCGTCTTGAATGCCGCCTGATCTAGTGCTGGCAACGGTAAATTATGATAAAGAATAAAGTTGTGAATATTGAACAGTTGCGAAAGTTGTTGAAGCCGGTAGCACCGTCCACGTGTCATCGTGTCTTGAAACGTCGCGTTTGCAGCCTGAGCTAAGTATTAGATATAACATTCACTATATTGGCCAATTTAGTCGTGTGCTAGTCTGACTTAGTTGCAGGACCGACCCAATCAAGATATCAGGTGAATTGAACCACTTTATTAGTATTGGTTGTGATTCGCTGTGCAACGCAGTGCATTGTGTTTAGATCATTTGCCTTGGGCTAAGACTGGATGAATTAATCGCTTCCACTGATCTCTGTAAAAAATACCCATTCTTAGCCCGAACTCTAGACATAAATTTTTGATAGCAAGAGCGTGGTTAACGGTGCCTATATTGTAAACTTGTATCTGAGCTAAGCATCTCATTTGTTAACAGGTTAACAGTGTTGTAGTGTTGTTAGGTCAGTTTTGCTTAAATACTTAACAGTTATTTGTATTGGTTGACCTACTTAATTTGAAACACATTGTCATTTAAATAACCTCAATCAGTAATTGTTTGGTTTGAATTGTTGAAGTCTGGCATAGATTTGTTGCTGTTACTATTAATTAGTCACTTTGATTGGATACATATCAGTTATATGTATCAATTGATACATATAACTGATATTAGTTTATTGCATATATTGATTTATTAAGTTTGAACCTTACATTGCTAAACCTTGTTATATATATTATAACAATAGATAATATTGTTAGGTAACACATATTCTGTGCTTACTTACTATTGTATATCTCAAATAACACAGCCAGGCTGTCTGTTGCAAGTAATTAGTTAATTTATTTGAATATTTAACTTTAATTAACTTATTTGAAGTTTCAGCTTTTGATAACTTTGACTTTGTTTTGTGTCAATATATATTGAAACTTTTAATTTTGTTGGACAGTAGATACCTGTCACTTGCTTGTACCAGCGGTAAACAGGCTAATACTGTGTTGGTTTCAAAGAATTAAGAAAAATTAAGTTTTGATTGTTAATATTATTTAACGCTTGTCCGGGCTCTTTTGAATTTTGATTATGTCAGCTATCAAGGACTTGCGTGCGGCTGCTGGTGCTATTGCATCAGATTTGCGCTGGTTTGCCTCGGCCAGTGCCTTAGTGAGCCGGCCTGATCGCCAGCAGGCCTTACTACAAAGGTACGAGCGGATCGATGATCGCCTGGCATGTGTGGAACAGCAATTCCGCACTTTCAGCGCTTGCTGTCTCGAAGTGTCAGTCAATGATTTCACCGCTGACCAGCGAAATAAGGTCAGCGAAGACTACGCCCAGGTCTTAGACCTGTATGATGCTGTCTCCAATAGTGCGAGACAACTAGTTGCCGATAGGGAAGGGCAACCCGGCCTGAAGCAGGAGCTTCCTAGGTCAGCACCGGGGCTGGTGAGTAGGCTCCCTACTTTTGACCTCCCCCATTTTGATGGCTGCCTAGGAAGCTACCTGGGCTTCGTTAATTTGTTCGACAGCCTGGTAAATGACAGGGCTGACCTTCGGCCAGCACAAAAATTGGCATATTTAATGTCGGTTCTGGATGGGGAGGCTAAGGGCCTCATCCAGCATCTGCCCGTGTCTGACGAGGCGTACCAGACGGCTCGGGACCTAATTACCCGTAGGTACCATAATAAGCGTGGCCTCGCCGACACGCACATCGAGCAGATTTTGGGTTTGCCGACGCTCACCCGGGTCTCTGGGTTGCGCACCCAACTGTTGAACCCGCTCTTGGTGGCCATCAACGCACTTAAGTGCCTTGACCTGCCCGTGGACCAATGGTCCTATCTATTGGTGCACATTGTGCTGAAAAAGCTGCCTGCCGACCTGAGGTCGCGATTTGAACAGCGCTTTGGTGGGGATAGTGCGACCCATCTGCCCCCCTTTGCAGACTTGGAGAGGTTTCTCGAGGATGAGTGCCGGGTCTTGGATAACTCCGGTGGTGTCACGCCGGCTAAGTCGCAGCCGCCCAAGGTCAAGGAGCAGGCTCGCGTTCACACCCGAGGCAATGTTGACCGGCGCCCTCCTCGCTTTGCGGTCACGCAGAGCCCAGCGGAGTGCTCCTACTGCAAGGTCACGGGGCACAGAACGGCCAGTTTTAGGGCATTCTTGGACCTACATGTCGCCTCTCGTAGGCGCATCGCGAATGCCCGCCGCCTTTGCTTCTCTTGTTTGGGGTCCCACTACCAGCGAGACTGCCCAAACTCTCGCCCCTGTCCTCACTGTGGAGGACAGCATTTGGACATTCTCTGCATGAATGCCAGAGAGGTAAGCCACCTGTCTAACCAGCCGACGCCGCGCACGGGCGGGTGTTTTGAAGGTGGCAGCCGAGGCTTACCGGCGCGTAGCCGAGAGTCGCCTCGCTCAATTGATCGCCGTTCACCCCGCTTTGAGAACCGTAGCGTGTGCACGCCTCCTCTCTCTCGCGAACCAGAATGTGCGACCGCTCAACGTCACCAGCACCATGACTGCTGCCCCAGGTATTCCCCTCCTTTGGCGAAGCGTCCCCGCCTTGACTCGCGCCCACCTCGTTTTGGGCGGGTTATTTATTGATTTGATACATTACATTATGACCCCCCACAGATGGCGCGCGGATCGAGTCATCGCGCCTTTGAGGACTTCAAGCCGCACCCTCGTTTTGACTTGCCTGGTCAACAATAGGTCATTGACCCCTGCCCTATAACCCCAACCTCCCCCACTGAGACCATTTATGTTATCCTACCAACGGTTGCTGTTAGGGTCTGGGGACCCACGGGGACCTCTGTTGTAGTCCGTGCTATTTTGGACACAGGTTCACAAGGTTGCATTGTTTCCACTTATTTGGTAGGGCAGGTTAAATTAAATATGGGTTCTTTTCCAAATTGTATACGGGGAATAGGTGACAAAGCCTCTTATGTTGAAGGACAAGCTAAGGTTTTGTTTGGCCCTGTTGAATCTTCACACCCGAGGATTAAAACCTCGGCTATTGTGCTGAAGAATATTTTGGGTATGCACCCACAGAAACAGCTACCTGCTGCTGTGGTGAATTTGACATCGGGATTGGAACTGGCGGACCCCAAATTTGACACACCGGGACAAATCGATTTGTTGATTGGCTCTGATGTCCTAGGTGGAATTTTGATTGGTGGGAAACGGGTCTTGGTGCCAAATGGTTTGACTGCCATACCGACCATATTTGGATTTGCTTTGATGGGACCTGTACCTAGGGACCCCCCTCCACCCAAACTTGATAATTTATTGGCTGTAGGCTCCGCTCTCTCTGATGCGGTTCAGAGGTTTTGGGAGGTAGTGGAGCCCCCTCAAGCTGCCCGTTTGAATCCAGAACATGAGGAGTGCGAGCTGTTCTTCCAGAACAACACGGGTCGACTCCGTTCTGGTCGGATCATTACGAGGCTACCTTTTCTGTCTGTTTGGCCTCCGCTTGGTGAGTCACGACCTTTAGCCGAAAAGAGATTGTTGGCTATGGAGCGTCGCATGGGTCGTGATCCGGAGCTCAGACAGAAGTATATTGAGTTCATGAGAGAATATGAACAATTGGGACACATGTCAGTGTCAAATTTGGATTGGCGTTCGGTGGAGCATTACTTTCTCCCGCATCATGCGGTATTGAAGCCATCAACTGGCAAGCTGCGCACGGTGTTTGATGGTTCTGCGCAGACTTCAACCGGCGTAACCTTGAACCAGTGCTTGCATTCTGGTCCCAAGTTGGTCAAGGCCCTTTGTGACGCCATCACCAGCTTCCGACGACATCAGGTTGTCTTTGTGGCCGATATAAAAATGATGTTCAGGCAGACTATTATCCACCCTGATGACCGTCGCTGCCAGCTGATCCTTTGGAGAGAGTCTCCTCGCGATCCCATGGTCGTCTACGAGCTCAATACGAATACGTACGGGTTAAGGTCAAGCCCCTACTTGGCAATACAGAACGTATTTGGGAGCTCGCAGACCGCGAAGGCTTACGTTTCCCACGAGCCTCCGCCATCTTGAAAGACGATATTTACGTCGATGACATTTGCTCGGGCGCCTCCACAGCGGACGAGGCGATCCTCCTGCGGGACGAATTGATAGGTATTTTGGCCTCCGCTGGTTATGAGTTGCGCAAATGGATTTCCAACTCACCAGCGCTTTTGGAAGGCTTGCCAGAGGATCATCAGCAAGATCCACATCTCTTTGAGATTGTTGACAACCCCTCATGATGGCTGTTCTTGGCGTTCAGTACAGACCAGTCTAAGACATCTTTACGTATAACGTAGAATTGAAATTGCCTTGTTCTTGGACTAAACGTCTCGTGTTGTCTACTGTCGCCAGAACCTTTGATCCGAACGGTTGAATTTGTCCTATCATATTTTGGGCAAAATGCTTCTTGCAGAAGCTTTGGACAGCAGGATTGACCTGGGACGAACCTCTACACGGCACTCTTGTTGAGGAATGGACCTCTTTTGTATCCTCACTTCCTGCCGTCAACGAGATCTCCTTGCCTCGTCCCATCCTTCCTCCCGGGAAGTACAAGGCCACCCTTCACGGGTTTTGTGATGCCTCGGAACGTGGTCACGCGGCCGTGGTGTACTTGCGCACAGTCAGTGCCTCAGGTCAGGTGAGAGTTTCCCTGATCATGGCAAAGAGCAAGGTTGCACCCCTTCGGACATCTCTGACCATTCCGAAATTGGAGCTCTCGGGAGCAGCCCTACTTGTACGCTTATTGAACTACGTGTCTAACACTTTGGGTAAAAGCATTTGTATTAATGGGACTTACGCCTGGACAGACAGCCAAATTGTTCTTTGTTGGTTGAAGGCTTCTGTCCACACTTTGGAGGTATTTGTCGCTAATCGCGTTTCCCAAATCCAGAAATCCGAAGGATAACTTGTTTGGAGACACGTGCCAGGTGAGCTCAACCCCGCTGATTGTGCCTCGCGCAGATGCTCCAGAATGGTTGAGTCGACCAGAAATTGATTGGCCTCAAACGCCAGTTTTGAATACTTCTAATTTGCCGGGTCTACGAACACTCGCTCTTGAGAAGGTAGAATGCGCCTTTGACCCCGATTTTTTGTTGAATCGTTACAGCTCCCTCGACAAGTTGTTAGGTGTCACTGCTTGGATAAAGCGTTTTGTTTTTAATTTTAGGCACCCACAACAGAAACAACTGACACCGTTTATCTCACCACAGGAACGACAGGAGTCTCTCACCTTTTGGGTTCGTTCTGTGCAATTGGCGCATTTTGAGAAAGAGATTGCTATCCTTAAATCAGGGAGATCGAAATTTTCGGGAGCTGTCTCTAAATTGAACCCCTTTTTGGACAAAACGGGTCTTTTGCGCGTTGGAGGGCGTCTCAAGAACGCCAACCTCCCTTACGGAGCACGTCACCCCCTGTTGTTACCTAAGGACGGTCATTTGGTGCGTTTGTTGGTAACTGACCGTCACCTTAAGAACTCGCATGCTGGTTGTAATGCTTTGTTGGCTATTTTGCAACGCGAATTTTGGATTTTGTCTGCCCAAAGAATTATTCGGAGTGTAGTCTTTCGCTGCATCCCTTGCTATAAGCTCAAGGCTTCTACCATGCAGCCCTTGATGGGAGACTTACCGGCAGATCGCGTAACTGAGAACAGGACGTTTGACGGTGTTGGCACGGACTTCGCTGGTCCCTTTTTGGTAAAAACGTCGACACTTCGAAACAGCAAGACTGTTAAGGCCTACTTGTGTGTTTTTGTTTGTCTTTCCACAAAGGCCGTACACTTGGAACTGGTCTCCTCGCTTACGATCGAGGCGTTTGTAGCCACATTTGACAGATTTGTATCTCGCAGAGGGCTGCCTTCCTTGATCCGTTCTGACTGCGGCACTAACTTCAAGGGCACTTACAATTATTTGAATGACGTTGTTAATTTCCTTGAAACCACCAAGGCTGATATAGGTGATAGGCTTGCCCGACGTGGGATAAATTGGTTGTTTTCCCCACCAAATTGTCCACACTGGGGTGGTATATTTGAGGCCGCTGTAAAATCGGCCAAAACACACTTGCGCAGGACAATCGGTGAATCTGTCCTTACATTTGAGGAACTCGCAACTGTGTTTTGTAAGATTGAGGCCGTTTTGAACTCTCGGCCATTGTGCCCGATCTCCTCAGATCCGAATGATTTGGAGGCCCTTACGCCGGGCCATTTTTTTATTGGTCGCCCACTTGTCGCCTTGCCTGAGTACCCCTATATTGATAGGAGACCTGGTCGTCTCTCGCGTTTTGAATTAGTACGCCAGATTACTCAGAGCTTTTGGAAACGCTGGAATTTGGAATATTTGCACATACTCCAGCAACGCGTTAAGTGGACCGACAAGACCGATCCACCCAAGATTGGTGACCTCGTTTTGATCAAGGAGGCTAACCTTCCGCCACTCAGATGGCGCAGGGGGCGCATCCTTCGTTTGGTAACTGGGGCTGATGGAGTTCCCCGATTTGCTGCGGTCTTGGTGGACGGTTCGATTCTGAGGAGAGCGGTTGCAACATTGTCACGTCTACCAACTGATTAGCGGACCGGTAGGCCGGTCAGGGGCGGGTGGATGTTTGAAATAGAATTAGTTTTTATTATAAGTCAAATCGATTATATCGATTGAGTTACATTTTGTTTAGTCTATTGAAAATTTCTGAAAATGGTCACACTGAACTGTCACATCCGTTCCCGCCTTGAAAAATTAACACGCCGGTCTTGTTGTCTCGTACGTAAAATATCGCCTTTTGACTTAACGCGAATTGAATTAACTTGTATAATTGAACTAAATTGAGTAAACCGTCTTGAATGCCGCCTGATCTAGTGCCGGCAACGGTAAATTGTGATAAAGAATAAAGTTGTGAATATTGAACATTTGTTGAAGCCGGTAGCAACATCCACGTGTCATCGTGTCTTGAAACGTCGCGTTTGCAGCCTGAGCTAAGTATTAGATATAACATTCACTATATTGGCCAATTTAGTGTATGTTATATCTAATAGTAACCTAAAGCTGCTATAGAATCATACTTCTTTATATTTTAAGTCCTAAAACAACCTCCATTGCAACTAGTCAATCATTCAACTCGCCTTCGCCTTCTACAAATATCATTAGCATTATAACAAATAAAACAGCGAAGTTCAATAATATCTACTTTAATATGCGTCTGTTAACAAATAAAGTATAAGTAACTTTGGATCTTTTCCCAGCGGCCACTGAAGTTTTACCAATAGCGAACAAAGTTCGTCGTAACATATTGAGTTTTACACTCTGTTTCACCACCGCTCGTATAATAAACTCAACGAATAACTAGGATCCTTTCTAACACTATTAACTAGTTAGAGCTCACGTTTTTACCCGAATAGTGTGTTAAAATATGTTGTTATAAAGACCCAATCGAGAATATGACGTTACAGAAATATTATGACCACATTTTATAAACATTAGCATATCGACAGCTCATTTCAAATTAAGTATATTTTGGCTAGACTGAATAGATATTTAAAAACGTAAGATAAGGTATAATTATTTGTTTCATAACAAATGAAAGTATTATGTCTGTGCCAACAAAAACTCAATAAGTGTAGTTACTGGGCAATACTCACTAACTAACGAAAAATAAAGCCATACAACCTTTCTTGATACTAACTTGTTTATCTAAGTATTTGTACCTTCATAACAATGTAAAAACTGAACAAATTTTAATAAAATTAACAGGTATATGAAAAGCCGAAAAAGATTATAGAATACTTTTTATCAGCGTCTATGCAACCAAAGCCGGTGCAATGAACAAAAGGGATAAAATATGTATTTCTTTTGTAGCGTGCTAAGTGCTTTTAATATTAAAACGCGCTAACTTTTTTACATGGACTTGTAAAAAGGTTGACTTTTAGGTGAACTGTATGGACCTTTTGCAATGGAAATGCTGATGGGATGTACGTACAATAATCTCTTGATTGATCGAAAAAGGCATATCTTCAATAAACAAAGTTGTGTTTCACCGATAGTCGTGACTTTTGAAATCCGCTTTGTATTGATACCAAACTGATTGATGGATATTAGCTGTTATGGCACATGGTCTGATCGCCTCAGCGTTGGTACCCAAAAATATAGTCAAATTCGTTTAGACTAGATTCTGGCTCATTCTGAGAGTATATGTGACATTTTGTAAGCGATCACCATCCTTCTAGAAAAAGGGGAAATATTTTGTCAAAGGCTGGACTTGAAAGGAAGCCCGGGTTTGAAGAAAGTCTTAGAAGCACTAGAGACTTATTACGATGGTCACTATTCACTCATAACTTGATGTTTTCTAAAATACTCAAAAATTTAATGTGTTGACGAAAGGTTACTCAACCGTTTCCTTGGTTATTATTAGGGAAGATGCATGGCAAAAATGTTTACCTACCTAAATAACCATTTTATACATTTGGTAATGTATTTTATTTGATTTTATTTACCTTCGTTTCAGGATATACGGTGTAACAAAACTACAGGATGTTTTTATAATACAACCGTTTCTAACAATCGACTTTTTGTGTGATCCATAAATTGTTGTCTCGAGTCTGGGAGTTCTTTGTGACCATTGCTTCAATGTTTGTAAAATTCCCCAACAATTTATTCATAGTGCTGGACGAGTCATTTATAGTCGGAAAATACTAGGAATTTGGAAAAGCTCAGTAACACTTTTGCCCGTCCCGGGAATCGAACCCGGGACCTCGCGATCAACAGACACATACGCTATCCACTAGATCACAGAGGCAGTACTTAAGTTTTAGTTACAGTTTTTAGTTTCAACTTGAAAATAAATATCTCAATAGGCTGAATCAAGCCAGTTGTCTTTATACGCGTAGGTACTTATAAAAATACAGTGGTATATCTCAATATCAGGCAGTACCAAAAAAGTTACTGCAATAACTCTGCAAAATTATCTTTTACAGCCTATCTTTTACAGCATGCTAAATACATGTACATAAGCAGTTTCTTTATACAATTAAATAACGCATGACGTGTTTTATGCGTATAAAATACTCATACTACTATAAAAACTCGAATCAAATTCAAGACGTATTATTTTTGATCTCATAATGCGTCAAGTGCAGTAATTGTGATCTCAGATAAAATTACTCGTAGTATTGTGGAGACATTGGTGTGCCTTTGTGCTATCGACATTTTTGTTTCTAAAGAGTAGTAAGTGGGTTAGTATTACTGCAAGGTGTATACGTATAAACATCTTCGAGAATAGACATTTATGAGGTAAAGTACCTACCTAATATTGTCACAATGCTGTATGAAGTCGAACGACTATCACCAAGTCACCTGGTCTCACATAACGAGAACTAACAGTATTACCTCCAAAACAAGCCACGTGTATGCGTCTACGTGAGGCAATCTGTTAAAATTTCCGCCGAGACATTTTCAGATTTTTCACTACTCCTGTTTTTAGTTCAAAGGAAAACACCTTAATCTTTATGTATTACAGTCATATTATGTATGCACGACTCATGCATATTTATTTCGGATTAAAAGAGTTTGTTATGAAGCAAGGCTCAGAACTAGGTCACTTTATAAAATAAAGAGTGTAGTATGAACCGAGTTTTGACCAGGTAAAACGCTATGATGGCCTAGTGGAGTGTCTAACAGACTGCATCGCAGAAGCTCTCGATCCGAAACCAATGGCGCCATCCCTCGAATTTTCGGAGTTATGTGCATATTCAATTGGTAATTATCACTGGCTTAGCGGTGAATGAAATCTTCGTGAGAAAACGTGCATGTCTAAGAGGTCTTCATAATTTCTGAAAAGATATGCGAAGACTGCCCAGTGAAACTTGACTAGCGTCCATAGTATCATGGTACAACCCTTTTCATATGAGAAGCGACCTCTAACCAGCAGTGAAACAGATTATAATATAAACAAAGACTGATGATAATGATGGTAGTATTAAAAAGCAATAATTGCCACAAATACGGTAGTAGAGCCTTGCTGATTTCAGCATGAATGGGCTGGCTCGACCGGGGAAGTAGGTACTACCCTCTCACAGAAAATCGACGTAAAGTAACAGTACCTAAACTGTTGCGTTTCGTTCGGTGAGTGAGAGTGCCGGAAGCCCTATCCTCTATTCCTTCTCCCTCATCCCACTCCTCATCCTATCCCTTTTCCCAACCCCAAGGGGCGGCAACGCCTTTGTGACTCCTGTGGTGTTGCTTGTGTCCATGGGCGGCGGTAATTGCTTAACATCAGGCGATCCCTCTGCTCGTTTGCTGCCTATCACTATTAAAAAAAAAAACCCCGACTGCAGAAGCGATGAGCTGGTTTACCTAAATGATCAGTTTCAGCGTTTTATGACGCTTTTGTGTCTCTTCATACTCACTCAAATACGCTATATTCACTTTTTAAGCACCAGACCAGTTATCAAGCAGCATTACAAGCATCTCATTCTTGAAAATAGTGGAGAACGACGCATAATAATATCTTGTCGGCATAAAACGTGCACTATGAATCATATCTGGAAATATAGTATTTAGCGATAAAACCGCTCTTGTACCAGTAGTTTTAAGTTATTAATTATTTGATTTTGTTTTCTGGTGTATAATAAAAAATCCTATATAATATATAAATCACTTCACAGAGTTCCTTTACAACTGAATTTTTTGTGTCATATCACCATAATCCCTACTAATATAATAAATTCGAAAGTGTGTTCGTATGTTCCATTTTCACGCTAAAACGGCTGAACCGATTTTGTTGAAATTTAATATAGAGATATATTGGAAAAATTTAACTGGGAGGGATTGTAGGAAGGGTAGAAGTTTGTACGGCACAAATTTACCTCTTGGAAGTAAGAACGCATGCGCGCAATTGAGTGCTGCGCATGTGCTATCGCATATCTGTCAGTACTGTCACACCATACATAATGTCATATTGTGCACGGTGATTAAATTGTTCGCATATATAAACTAATAATGAAATGAAATGAAATACTTCTTTATTTCGTGTAAACTTTGAAAGTACTTACGAAACGTCATTAAAAAGAAATATTTAATAAAAAATTTTTTGTGTGTCGAATTAGAACAGCTCAGTCCCAAGCGTTTTGGTCGTCTTTATAGTCAGATATTTTATAATAGGCTTTTGAACACAATTTTGCTTTTACAATAATTTTGAACTTATTTATAGATAGGTCTCTTATATTATAAGGGAGCTTGTTATAAAAGCGTATACATTGCCCCATAAAACAGCTACTTATTTTGTGGAGACGAGTGCTATGAACTACAAGATTATTCCTGTGTCTTGTATTTACAGAATGTATATCACATTTTTTACAAAATTTGTCAATATTTTTATGTACATATAGCAGATTTTCATAAATATATTGTGATACAACAGTTAGAATGTTTATTTCTTTGAACTTTTCTCTTAGAGAAACTCTTGGACTGAGGTTATAAATTCTCCTAACAGCTCTTTTCTGCAGAACAAATATTGTATTTAGGTCTGCAGCATTCCCCCAGAGAAGAATCCCATACGACATTAAGCTATGAAAGTAAGTGAAATAAACCATTCTAGCTGTTTCTAAATCTGTGAGGCATCTAATTGTCTTAACTGCATAAGCTGCAGAACTGAGTTTGCCCGAAAGCCTTTCTATATGTGGACCCCATTGTAGTTTGGTGTCCAGCATAATACCTAAAAACATGGTTGTCTCGACGGGCTCAATCCTAGATTCATTAAGTTGTACATTGGTTGGCATATGTTTAACATTGGGCATTGAAAATTTTAAAAGTTTAGTTTTCTTATTATTGAGTAATAGATTATTAACATTAAACCAATTGACAACTTTAGAGAGTGCATTGTTTACTTCGTCAAAGTTACTCTGTCGTCGTTTAATATTAAAAATCAAAGAGGTATCATCAGCGAACAATACAATCTCGTGATTATTCTTTACGTAATAAGGTAAATCGTTAATATATATCAAGAATAGCAATGGTCCGAGAATTGAACCCTGCGGGACACCCATTTTCAAAGCAGAACCTGGAGATGTCTTACCATTAACCTCGACCTTCTGGATTCTGTTGCCCAAATAAGAAGTCAGGAGATCGAGAGCTTTATTTTTAATGCCGTAATGATATAGTTTCCTGATAAGAGTATCATGATGAACACAATCAAAGGCTTTAGACAAGTCGCAAAATATACCTAACGCATCTTGCGACTTCTCCCAAGCTGCACAAATACTCTTCAGTAACTCAACTGCTGCGTCAGTAGTTGCACAACCCCTCGTAAATCCGAACTGTTTCTTGTGTAGAAGTTTATGTCTATTGAAATGACTAAGTAGCTGACTAAGAATTAGTTTCTCAAAAATTTTGCTAAGTGTTGGCAATACAGAAATAGGTCGAAAATTTGAGGGGTCTGATGTGTCACCAGATTTTAATAAAGGTATACTTCATTAAATCAGGAAATGTTCCAAAAGTGACACAACCATTGAACACTGTTGCAAGATGTGGAGCAATTAATGTAATAATAGACGAAACAGTCTTTACGGACAATCCCCACAGATCCTTTGTCTTTTTCATATTAATAGTTTTAAATTGTTTAAGAACATCATCTGTAGTAACAGCAACAAATTCAAAGGCCGTAACACATTCCGGCACGCAGTCTTTAAGCAGCATTTCAGCAGACATGGAAGACGATTTAAGTGACGCTGTAGTTACAATGGGTATATCAGCAAAAAACTTTTCAAATTCCGTCGCTACTTCCAAGTCCTCTGCAATACTCACATTATTGATATTTAGTAGGTAGTCGCGACTGCGTGTTTTGGCTCTACCGCTAGTTTCGCTATTGATCACATTCCAAGTTGCTTTTATGGTATTTTCAGCGCTTTTTATTTTTCAAATAAATTGATTTTGCAGCATAACAAGCTTGTCTAAATGTTTTTGAGTATTTTTTTACATAATTAATAAAGGCTGGACTATTATTAAAAGTTTTTTCATTATAAAGTTCATATAACCTAATCCGACTTTTATGAATGCCTTCAGTTGCCCAATCACTAAACATCAGACGGTCAGCTACATTAATTTTTTTTGGTTTAAATACAGTAGAAAATTCATCACTATTCAATTTAAATAATGAATTATATAACTGATCCGGATGGTCATGAATAGGCAACCAACGCATTTTATACATACATACATACATAGACTCACGCCTGTTTCCCGGAGGGGTAGGCAGAGACTACGGAACGCCATTTGCAACGATCCTGTCACTTGCTTCACGCAC
Source organism: Euclidia mi (assembly GCA_944739405.2). Classification (NCBI taxonomy): domain Eukaryota; kingdom Metazoa; phylum Arthropoda; class Insecta; order Lepidoptera; family Erebidae; genus Euclidia; species Euclidia mi. Next base: position 88,251,924 of record OX123189.2, on the reverse strand, counting down.
TCCCATCAAGTTTCTCATGCATGCTCTTCTGTTAAGGGTACTTCTGACTTGTCCTTTTTTCAGGATGTCTCCAATTTGGTCAGAGAACGTCCGCCTAGGTCTTCCCCTTTGTCCTGTTCCATTCACACTTGCCTTATATATCTTCTTTGTCAGTCTATCGTCATCCATCCTCTCTATGTGCCCAAACCATCTTAACATGCCTTTCTCAATGCTTGTCACTACATCTTCTTTTACCCCACACCACTCTCGTATCACACAATTCTTTACTCTGTCGGTCAAAGACACACCACACATACTTCTCAGTGCTCTCATTTCTACAGCATTTATTTTACTTTCATATCTCTTCTGCCATACCCAACTTTCACGACCATACATAAGGGTAGGCACTAACACGCCTCTATGTACAGCCAAATGTGCCTTTTTGGACACGTTTTGACTGTTCATAAACATTTTATTTGATAGATTATTTTTAAAAAGTTCTAATCGGTTTTCATTTATAGGTATAAAATTAATAATTTTACTCTGAATCTTAGGGCTTTTTCTTGGACAACAGACTAACTGCCCACAGTGTGCCCAGACTGTAACATATTAATTAAGAATTTTTGTAAAGGCTTAGTGTTAATAAATTTATTATCAATACAGGCAGCACTTGTGGCAGTCACTCTAGTTGGTTCTAAAAAAGTATGACTTAAATTGTAAGATTTAAATAGATTTAAGAAATCAATTGATAAAGAACATTTTTCTAAAATGTTAATGTTGAAGTCACCACAAATAGCAACCGTTTTATGGCAATTATTAACTTTGCTTAGGGCATCCTCCATAATTACTAGAAAACTTTCAAAATGTGCACATGGAGGCTTGTACACACTCATAACAATGAACTGATCAAATTCGACACAAGATATCTCTATAACTCGCTCAACAGAGAGGCTCACAATATCAGACCTTTCTTTAAATATTAAAAGTTTATTTATTATAATTAACGAGCCTCCTCGAATAATTTTTTCTCTGCTGAATGAGCTTGCAACCTGGTGGTTGTTGAAATTGAAAATGAACTGGTGGCTTTTTAGCCAATGTTCTGTAATACATAAAATATCAATATTGTTACAGTTCATGAACAATTCCAACTCTAACTCCTTACCCATCAACCCTTGTATATTTTGATGCACCAGGTTAATACAATTTTTTAAATTATTTTTTGTACAATGTGTGGTTGATGAAAGTGTGTTTTTATTACTTATATTTAAATTGATCAATGTCTTGTCTATGTTATTGCCAGAGATTGACTCTATTGTCTCATAACTTAATTTAAAGGATTTGGAACAGATTCCAAGCTTATATTCAATGTCAAGTTAGACTGATCAATAAAAGCAGTGTTATTAGCCAAATTTTTGGCTGTGTTATTAATATAATATGCTAGCGATGATGCTATTTGAATATATTTTTGTTATGAATATATTGAGATAGATAGCAAATAGCAACTATCACATGTCAAATAAAAACTTCTAATGAAAGCATTAGAGTCAATAAAGTTAATAAAATCATTGGATAATGTCAATGTATGTAATTTACAATTTAATTTATATCTATAGTCATTTTCGGCCTGTGGCAACAACTTACTGTAGGGAAATGCAAGTAAAATAATTTTTCTAACTTTAAGGTGTAATAATTGGTCGAAATACCTTTTAATAGTATTAAGATTTGCATTACCCCTTCTCCCAATAAATATGATTATTGTTGAATTAGGACAGTATGTTCTACTCAAGATGTTTAGTAAAATATGTGAAAAACTTGCTCCAGGCATACAAAAGTTGGTAACGGTTTGACCTGTCCTTTGTCTCAACAATTGGCTCATGTTCCTACCTATCTCATCACTAAACATTACTAAATTGTTGGTGTTTGTCTTTGTATTGTGATGTGAGAAGGAGGTGCTATCATTAATGAAGCTGTTACTCATCACCGCTGACTGAGAAAACATTGCAGAACTATCATTCAAAATGGTAGGCTGTGAACAACTTTGTGGTTTCAAGCTAGGTTCACTGATCTGATTATTAGTAGTAAGCGATAGGAGTCTTTGCTCATTGTATTTACACAAATCCACTAAGCCATCCATCGCCAAGATATGTTCATTAATTTGACTTTGTGATAATTGATATTTCTTTGTCATGTTAAGTAAAGAATCCTGTAAGCGATCAATCTCTGTCTGCAGGCAATGAATATCAGTATCATATTTTAAAAGATTATTATCTAGTTGAGTAATACAAATAGACATATCTTCCTTTAGAGCTATATACTTGCGGCAATAATTGACATTTGCTTTTGAATTTTTAAATTTTCTTAATAATTTTTCCTTTTTCTTAATTTGTTTATTCAACTTTACATACTTTTTCAGTTTATTGGATGAGTTTATGGTTTTACTTGATTGAATAATTGAATTGTCATTAGTTAAGTCAATTGTAATAACTTTGTTACCTTCATTGTTTGAGTTGGCAGAAACCATAGATGGAGCGCTACCAACCAGCTCATCAAACAGTGATTGTGAAGTGGCTGCTTTGATGGACCGGTCTGCACACTCCAATCTATTAATATGATTATTAGCCTCACTTAGGAGGCCCTCTAACTGGGTGATGCGCTTGAGAGCGGTCTCAAACTCATTACTACAACTGTCAAAATTGTTTACTATTGATTGTAACCTATTGCGTTCATCTAAAGATGTAATCAAATGAGAATGAATTTCTGCCATCTCAGTTCTTAGTTGAGAATTTTTCTCTAAATCCTGTAACATCTCCCTCTCATTATCATCATGCTCGCTTTGTAGTGTCTCACACAAAGCCTTGTATTTCTTAAGTTCTATAAGCGTTAATTGAAATTTTTCCTCCTCTTGACGCGCCCTCCTGGTCATCATCTTGTTAATAGATTAAAAAGATCGCAAGAAACTTATAAACAAAAGACAGACATAATAATTACTTGTTACTATTGTAAGTATGACACTTAGGTTTGTGTAAGGCACCAACCAAGATGAGCCGGCTAATCGAAATAAGTTCACTAGGTGTTTACTACTTATGTAAATAGTTTAAATGTTCGATATTACGTAAACTTACCTCAACTGCTCGAATATTAGAAAAGTAATGCAAAGTATTTTAAATTATATAGTTCGTTTGTTTGGCAGATGACTTTGCAAAACTTTTAATATATGTTATTCACCAACATTCACTTCTAATTATGAAATTATATAGTTAATTATTAATATCACACACTAATAAGAGCTTAAAACACAAATAATACCTAATAAAGTTAATTAAATCAAATAAAATTAAATAAATATTGGGAGAAGCACAGTTTTACGTCTTACTACCAGTGTTGCCAGAGACCAAAAAAACTAAATTACATACTACGCTTAAACGGCTGAAACGATTTTCCCTCCTAATATTATAAATGCGAAGAGGTTTATAGATATATATTGGACATGTATTAGAACATGGCTTTGACATTTGTTTCAATGCAAGGTGATGTTATTATGTACCTTTCGGTAGATAATGTCATGGATATTGACCGAGTTACTTTGTACCCTATAGAGTTTTTGAAGTCTTTAGAATAATCAGGAATGCCTTCACACAGCTTGAGACTGAAAGTAGATTTGTGTTACCCTGAATTTAACGCGCGCGAAGCAGCGGGCAAAAGCTAGTATAATATAAAAATTAGTTGCCTGTAAAGTCGGTATACGGGCGAAAGTTTTACGTGACAACGACTTTGAGTGGTAAAATAATTTTAATGTGAATATTCATTCGTATAGTAGGAAGAAGGATGAAAGACGCGTGCCTTTCACTTTTTATGTCTGTCTCTCTCGCTCTTAGGCGGGACGCGTGCCTCTCACTCGCTCTCATTGTGAGCGCATAACGTGAGCGGAGCGTAACGCAGTTTCTTGAAGTGTCACCCGGCAAACCAATTTATAAGACGTTGTCACGTCAAACAATACATTGCAACATGAGAATATCAGCAAATGACGACACTCAGATACTGAGCTATTACACAGTGAAGGCATGTCTCTTAGGTATATATATATATCAAGAAAATCGATCTAATCTGGTGTCACCACTGATATATTTTATAGGTAGAAGTAAAAATGTAAGATGTAAATTTTCCTTTTAACATTACATAACTTCACGCCCGAAGGGATAGGCAGAGGTGTAATACACACCCACACTTCGCCAGTTATGTTTCGGTCCCAATTACCGGGCACATTACTAAGCAAGCGATAGTTAACATTTGTAATGCACACACATAACTTCGAAAAGTCAGAGGTGTTTGCCCGGAGTACCTGGGGATCGAAACTAAGACAATCGTCTCGGCAGTTCCTTACGAACACCAATCTCCTTTTAAATGCTCTATATCGTCCCTTTATTGGCAAAACCGATTATCTGCACTTTTTTACAAAAATGAGTTATTTACACCAATCTACTCAACTTTTTGAGCTTTATCTACAGGTAAAACCGATTTCTCGATACGATGCATAGTTTCCGAGATAGATACGCTAAAAACCAATTATAATACAAGCTTTTAGGTAACGTCTGCATTCAATAACAGCTAAAGTCTTATACCTATACGATTTTTTTGAAGCCTTGCAATCAAAACCACATTCAGTTTCATATCTTATTTTAGTTGCAGTTTGCTTACACTCTGAACATACTGAAGCATTGTACTAATACAAACTAAACTTCTTTAAATGGTTCTGGTTTTGCTGGATTATTGGTAGGTACTTAGAATCTTACACATTAAAAAGAAAGTAAGTAGTTCTACTTGCTTTTAACAGAACATGATCCTTCGCACTTGTGCAGATTTTAATTCAATTAAAAGAGATTAAGCAGCTTTAATTGTTTTTCCACAACATCAGAGGTCGTATCGTTTAGATTTAAATACAAGTAAAAGCAACTATGCTTAAATAGTTGTTTTTCACCGAAGTGTATGGTGATGTTTCTACATAAATATTTTCAGCTTAAACCAAGACTAATGTTGAGATTATGCTGCAATGTATGAATATGAAAATAAATAAGGGGTATGCGGCTCCGGGAAGCAGCAGTACACAGTTTTAGTGCAGTGAGGGTTGGTAGAAAACAACGCACTGTCATAGGATGGCCGCTCATAGTAATGCTAGAAGGGCTTTTCTGAACTGGCTGGGGGATGGTAAACCTCGCACTGGGTTGATATTTGAAGAAATGAAAGACACGCGAATGATTTTTAAGCAGAGATTAAAATATTGCCAGAACAATGAGGAGCAAATTAAAATTAATATTTTGGCAACTGAGCACAAATAATAAGAATTTTTTAAATTTCTGGAAAGCCACTCACAGATTAAACCCAAGACCTGCACTTCCTATGAATGTCTACGTCGTTACTGAACCTGGAGAAATTGCAGATATGTTCAGAAGTTATTTTACGGTAACGCCGCGTCAAGTTGACATCAGTCAGGAACGTGTCACGCATGATATCATGTCTGGAATTCCATTGAATATATCAGCAAAAGAAAAAAAAAACCTTCTTAAATCTATGACCAGGGGTAAATCTCCAGGACATGATGGCCTCAGCATAGAACATTTACAACGTGCTGGTCCGCATCTGCCGAGGGTTTTATCTATGCTATTTAACTTTACTGTGCGGCATTCCTATTTACCAACAGAACTGATGAGAACAATAGTTGTACCAATAGTCAAGAGTAAAAGTAAGGATGTGGCAGACAAGGATAACTATAGGCCTATATCCATAGCGACCGTAATAGCCAAGGTTCTTGATTGTGTGATTGAGTGTAGAATGACTGAACAGCTTAAACCACATGATTCTCAGTTCGGCTTTAGAGCAGGGTTATCGACCGAAACTGCTATTCTGGCACTCAAACACAGATAGAAACACGCCTGTGTATGCTGCTTTTTTGGACCTCTATGGTCAAAATTGCGGGAGAAATCCATACCTCATGAGCTTATCGGCCTTCTCCAGTACTGGTATGGCCACCAAATAAATCAGGTTAGATGGTCGCGTGCATTTACGGGCTAGTACCTATGGGCAGAGGTGTGGTGTGAGGTAAAAGGTGACGTCCCCAGCGCTTTTCAGTCTATACATCGATCAGCTGATCGAGGAGCTAAGTAGCACTGGTGTCGGATACTCTGTTGATGGTAAGACTATCAACAGTATCAGCTACGCGGATGACATGGCATTGCTGAGCCTCTCTGTTGATACGCTCAGACGTTTGCTTACAGTGTGTGAACAATATGCCACTGCTCATGGCCTACTTTACAAAAAAGCGAGTTAGGAAAAGCGAGGCTATGATTTTTCGAATAAATTCCAGAAAACCTGAGGCTGTCCCGCCAGTTTACATTTACAGGGTGACACTGAAAAGGGTGTCACAGTTTAAATACCTAGGACACCTTTTGAATGAGGACCTAGGTGATGATATTGATGTAGAGAGGGAACGAAGGGCGTTGTCAGTTCGATGCAATATGCTGGTCCGCAGGTTTGCTAGGTGTACTAGGGAAGTTAAAATTACTCTGTTCAAGGCATACTGCTAGAATTTTTACACCTACAGCCTGTGGCTCAGATATACGCAGAGAACCTACAACGCTCTTCGCGTGCAATACAATAACTCATTCCGGGTACTATTGGGGCTTCCGCGGTTTTGTAGCGCGTCAAGCATGTTTGCTGAGGCAAACATAGACAGCTTTAAAGCGATCATACGCAAGAGAACTGCATCTTTGATGAGCAGGTGCAAGACTATTGCTACTTGTATGGAACCTAATTAATCTGGGCTATTGGGATGGATGTTTAATGGATTGGTCTAGGTGGACACTATGGATGGAAAACGGCACCTGCTCTTAATAATATATATATATATATATATATATATATATATATATATAGCATGTCGAAAAGGGGCAGGCGGTAACTCGCCAACTCACTGGATGGGCCCTCTCTATATAACCGCCAAGGCAAACAAACTCTGCCATAAACAACAAGAGGGCAACACCGGTGTGAGCGGCTAGGGGTGTAGAGCGGTGCGGCACCGGTTTCGCCATCGCAGGCCTCGTGACCACGGAGGCCCTGAGCGGGTTTCCCCGTAATTACGCCCTTGACAATGACACTTCCACCCCCGGGCAAATAGCTCTTCAAATCTTCAGCAAATAGCCACAAGCCTCTGGCCGGGCGACCAAGGCAAGCCAGAGTCGAGGGTCCTGCGGGCACTCTTGGTAATCCACTCCAACAAGCCAATAAAGGCAAGCCGGAGATGAGGCCCTGAACGAACCCTCTGAAGCAATCGGGACGGCAGTGTCGCCACACACATTCAGCTCGCCACAAAGCTGCCCTGCGGTTTGTAAGCTGTCTTTCTATCCTGTAATATAATATATTATTATTATTATTAATTATTAGGCAGGCAGTTGATACAACTGATAATTGCCTATATCCTGCTATTGCCCACTAGTTCCTGTTGCAGTACTAAGTAGGTGCTTGTCCAGTTTGTTCTTGAACTGATTAACATTTTGGGCTGAGACTACTTCTGCTGGGAGCTTGTTCCACATTCTGACTACACGGTTACTGATATAGTGTCGATGAGGGTTGTTGTTTGAGAAACTGGTACATAATTTAAGGTGGTGGCCTCTGAGGTGGATATTTTCATTGCGCACAAATAGTTTATCAAACTCCTCAATGTCATAATGTCCGTTTAAGATCTTGTAGGTTTCAATCAGATCACCGCGGTCCCTGCGGTCTTTTAGTGTTGTAAGCTTTAAAAATGCTAATCTTTCTTCATAAGGTCGTGCTTTAAGAATTCGTGGTACTTTGGTGAAACTTCGTTGTACCTTCTCCAAGAGTTCAATGTCTTTGACAAAGTAAGGGTTCCAAATTTGAAACGCATATTCCAGAATTGGTCTAATGAAAGTCTTGTGGATCTTGAGCATCATTTCTGGTGTCAAGACACCAAATGCTTTCCTCACAAGGTATATTAGGCCTTTGGCTTTCTTTGTAATAGTTGAGATATGCTCTTCCCACTTCAAGTCTTCAGTAATCTTTACTTCTAAGTCCGTTTGATTTTTTACCTCCATAAGAGGTGCATCGCCTAATTTGTAAGTAAGACGAGGATTGCGATTACCTATATGCAGCACTGTACATTTTGAGGCATTCAGATTTATGAGCCATTCCTTAGACCAGTTAGCTATTTTGTTCAAATCATCGGTGAGGTGGTCGTAGTCAATTAGTGGGTTTGCAAATAATTTGGTGTCATCGGCGAAAATTCTGACATTACATTGTATGCAGTGGGGAAGATCAAATGTATATATAATGTATTGTACATTATATATACATTTGATCTTCCCCACTGCATACAATGTAATGTCAGTATTTTCGCCGATGACACCATTGGACCTAAAACTGAACCCTGAGGCACCCCGCTAAGTATATCGATTGCGTCTGACCTGGTTTCGCCTATTCTCACTTGTAATGTTCTTTTGTTTAGAAATTTCTCAATCCAAATTAACAACTTTCCGCGTATGCCCACGAATTCCAACTTTTGAAGAAGTCTTCTAATAGGGACTTTATCAAAGGCCTTTTCATAATCCAGATAGATCACGCCGATTGGCTCTCTATTATTGAAGAGTTTGGTCCATGATGATAGGCAAGACAGTAAATTTGAAACTGTTGAACGATGTGGACAGAAGCCATGTTGTTGTTTAGGAATCACCTCGTAGTTGGAGAGAAATTTTCTTATATGCTTGACTATAATCTTTTCCATTATTTTGCAAAATACACTGGTTAAGCTGATAGGTCTGTAGTTGGAAGCATCGAGTTTGCTGCCTTTCTTAAATATAGGGGTAACTATTGCTGTTTTCCATAAATCCGGTAGGGTGCCAGTGTCGTACGACGTTTGCATTATAGTTGCCAGGTGGTCAGAGAGATTGCATTTCTTTAATATAACTACTGGTATATCATCTGGTCCCGGGGAAGACTCAGTATTCATTTCTGCAATAGTTTGTTGAATTTTATCCTGAGTAAATACTATTTCTTCAATGGAGTCTTGTACTCGGAGTGATGGATCTAATAATGGTAGTTGGTCGTGTGGTTCTACTTGAAAAACGCTCGCAAAGTGGTCTGCAAATACTTTGGCAATTTCTCGAGGCTCGGTCACGGTATGGCCTTGCTTGTTGGTTATATTTGTTGGTATGCTCACTTTTGAAGTAATTTGCTGTCTGATGTAAGAGTAAAACTTTTTAGGTCCAGCTTGTAGTATATTTTTTTATGCGTTATTCGAGCTTGTCTGGTTTGATTTATTAATTGATTATTTATTTTTCTGTAGTCTTTATAGTGTTTGGGGAGTCAGCACATATCTGTTCCACAGAGCCATTTTGGAATTTATCAGGGTCTTAGTTTGGTTTGAAATCCAAGGTTTATTTAAAGTTGTTTGTCGGATAGTCGTCTTGGGTACATATAAGTTTAAAGATTCCTTAAGTGCTGTATGAAGAATATCAAATTGTAATTTGGCGCATTTCCTATCCTTCATATTGTCGCACGAGTGATTGATTTCCACGGGGTAGCCGGGATCGATCACTCGCCGAGCAATTAAAGAGAGATAATTAGGTTGTCTTACGGGAAATAAATAAAAAATATCACCAGGAAAGTTTAAACTCGCGTTATATTCCAGTTACACAATGGCTTTAATTACACAAAAAAACTGACACTTGAGATTAGCCGACTAGACAATTATGTTAGGTTGGCACTTCACAGGTCTTCAGATGGGGTACTCAGCTTTGGTCGTGTTGTCCCGAAGCAGAAAAAGCCAAACCACGTGTGTCGCCGGTATATATAAGGCCGGCGAGCGGGAGAGGGCGAGCGGGGCTCCCCACTGCTGTGCGTCACTCGTAGCGAGGCTCGCGAGCGCCGGGGCACGACGTCACACACCCCCCCCGTTAGGCCGGGATTTTCCCTAAGGAAAATTCCCTAGCCCAACGGGCGTAGCAGCCCTGAAGATACTCCCTGAAATTAGAGAAAACAAGGGCATGAGTACCTTGAACAGGTGACAACCCTATACGCTAATTAGGATACCTAAATAATAATGACCCACGCTTGCATTCTTCACGCGTACAACGGCAGTCTGAATTTGAACATAAACATTTATCATTCATAATTCATCACACATACCTACATGTAAATGCCAAGGCCAGTGTAATAGCTTAATATTAAAGATAACAATCTATGGAGAAGCGCTTAGGGTAATTATTAGGTAATAATGATTTGTAGATATAAGAAACTTGATCTAGCCCTATGACTTAAAAATCTTGGGTTCGGCCTTTGCCACTAGATAAGTAAACTTTTTGAATATAGTTAGGTGTAACAACAACTTTTTCGTAACGATGAACAAAAATAATATAAGCCGCAGACACGACCGGACCGCTCAATGTCAAAGGAAAGAATTTAATAAATATTTTGCTCTAATTAATAACTACAACACGACCAGTAAACACCTTTTGAATGTAAACAATGGTGAATCATTAGTTAGGCATTTATTTATCGGCGCGTCGCTGAGTGAACGCGCGTGCGTCATAACGACAACTAGGTAGGTACGATCTAAATGGTAGGTACTATTCGACTGTTCCGAGCTCGCGACGCACGGTTAATTACCCCGAATGTTTATAAAGTACCTATAATATCAACTCGATTACGGAACCTATACAGAATTAAGAATAACAACAGAACTTCAGAACAAGGCACGGCGAAAAACAATACGCCAATCAAGATGCATTTCAACAGTTAGATTTGTGGAAAGAAAATACACATGCGAGAATCGAACCACAGACCGATCCGACAACAACTTTTTAACCACTGAGCCATAACTGATAGTTAGATAAACAACAGATTCTTTGTAACAATATTACATGTAATAAACTTTATTACAATTTATAACTGAAACATTTATTCATTTTATGTTAGCATGTTTACATAAATCATTAACACAACACAATGCATTATCTTGTGAGCTTCGACTCGAAAACAAAAGAACCATTGTTGGCCCTCACAAACAATCATGCGGGCAACTACAACTCCGCACAGATATGCGTCTTACATTGTTGTTTTTATACATTTATTATTCTTTGTAATTAATCAACTTTAAATCCTTGATGTGCCATTCGCCTAAAGGTTTTCCGGCCATGTCGTTAAGTTTGTATACTAGAGGTGACTTTTTTGAGGCAATTTTACATTTAATAAATTTAGGCGCCAATTTCTTGCTAAAGTATTTATCCTTGTCACTAAGTAGAAACGTTCTGCGCCAAACTATATCACCGACATTGAATTCTGCCGGTTTACGGCGAAGATTATAAGATGAACAATTTCGTTGGTGGGCCGACAACAGAACTGAATGTACCTTCTCGAAAATAGAGGATAAGTAGCCTAAAGTTTCGGCATAGCCGTCCCGTGGTTCAAGCACCATATTGGAATTAAATTCCTTGTCAATATACTGAGAACCACATGTTATGACCTCCCTACCAAAAACAAGGAAATTAGGAGAATAACCAGTAACCTCACTAACTGCGCAGTTAAGGGCGAATTGAACCTTAGTGATTAAAGTGTCCCAGATTCGATGATCAGATTCTATGAAAGTTGAAATAGCTGTCATAATGGTTTTGTTGTAACGTTCAACTGAGTTAACGTGGGGAGTATACAACGGTGTAAAATGCAAATTTGGAATTTTATATTTTGACAACATACTTTTAAAGGTTGCGCTAATAAATTGTTTACCGTTATCCAAAACAATAGTAGATGGAATTCCATGCACCAAAAATACATTTTCCTCGAGAATTTTTGTTATCACTTCTGCAGTTGCCCGTTTAATGGGGAAAAGCAAACAATATTTAGAGAAACAACAACTGACCACAAATATAAAAGTGTTTTGTTTTCTGCTGGGAGGCAATGGACCAATCAAATCAATACTAATCGTCTGAAAGGGCTTTTGACATGATTTGGGTTTTCCCATTAGACCTAAATTTGGGTGATTTTGGAGTTTATGGGTGATACAAGGTTCACATGAACTGACGAACTTGACAACATCGGAGTACATACCAGGCCAAAAGTAATTAAGTGCGAGAGGTTTGTATGTCTTAAAAATACCCAGATGTCCAGCAGTGGGCGAAGAATGATTCTCCCTTAGAATGTCAATTCTTTGGTCAGACGGAATAACCTCTTTCCATTGAAATTATCTAGTGAGAGGGTATAATGTTTTTTTAAAACAATACAATTTATTGTTTATTACTTGATAGTTAACAAAGGAAGTCGGAGAACTTAAACAGCCTTTATAGATATTTAAATACCAAGGATCATTAGTAGAAACTGGTAAATTCTGATTAGAATTAAAATCTATATTTATATCATTAGCAATAGCAGAAACGGGTAAAGAGCGAGACAGAAAATCAGATAAAACGTTATCGGAACCCCGACGATGACGTATTTCGAAATTATAGGAAGAAAAGCGAACTCCCCATCTGGCTAACCGGCCAGTAGGGTTATTTAAGGTCAAGAACCATTTCAAAGCAGCGTGATCAGTGAAAACAATAAACTTTTTACCATTTTCAACATAACAACGCCAGTCTTCTATAGCAGATAAAACAGCCAGGGCCTCGCGCTCTGTGGCACTGGAATTTTTTTCTTGCTTAGTGAGTGATTTGCTATAGTACGCTATGACTCTTTCCTCACCATTTAACCTTTGACAGAGGATCGCGCCAAGACCAAAATCGCTAGCATCTGAGTGTATTTCAAACGGTTGCGAGTAGTCAGGACAAGCCAACAGCGAGGAGGAAATCAAACAATTCTTTAGGTTATTAAACGCCTCATTAGCCTCTGTCGTCCAGCAGAATGGAGGTGCGTTTTTACTTTGAGATGTTAACTTATTTAAGGGTGCAGCAATAGAGCTAAAATTCGGTATAAAACGCCTGTACCACGAGGCTGCGCCTAAAAATCGACGTACTTCTTTTCTATTAGAAGGAGTGGGATAATTTTTCATTGAATTTACTTTATCCGGATCGGGATGCAGTCCACTAGAGTCGACAACATAGCCTAAATATTTTAGTTTATCTCTAAAAAATTGACATTTTTCGAGATTAATTGTTAAATTAGCGCTTTTTAGTTTATCCAGAATGCGTAATAAAAGAGTAATATGCTCGTTGAAGCTGGACGTGATACAGATTATGTCATCGATAAAACAGAAAACCTTATTTTCAAATTCTGGACCATAAAATAAAATATCAACTAATCGTTGTTGAGTAGCTGGCGCATTCGTAAGACCGAAAGGCATTCTTTTGAATTGAAATGTGCCACGCGTGGGAATATAAAAGGCTGTTTTGCAGCGGTCCTCGTCTTTAATTAATGTTTGCCAAAAAGATTTAGACAGGTCTAAACTAGACAAGTATTTAGCATCTCTCAGATTATCTAAAATTTCCGAAATATAAGGCAAGCTATAAGCATCTTTTTTTGTAACGGAATTTAATTTACGACTGTCCAAACAGAAACGCAGTTCACCATTATTCTTTGGGGTCAAAATGACCGGGTTTGACCACGGGCTTTCGGATCGTTCAACAACATCCTCTGAGAGCATGTCGTCAAGATGCTTTATTAAAATTCTTTGTTTATCGGGAGACATGCGATAAAATCTTTGCCGAATAGGGGGGCAATCACCTGTATCAATTGAATGAGAAATAATATTTGTGCAACCGAGACCCCGCTTCTCGTATGAAATATCGGTAAATTTAGAAATAATGTTGTCAGCGGTAGCTCTCTGGTCGACTGTAAGATGATCGTAAGAAACAAGATGTGTAGGGGGAACTGCCTGCAACTCCATTACTTGAGCGTCAGACTTGTTCACAATCAAAACAGACTCTAATTTGTTAGGAAATAGGCCGAAGCTTCGCCAAAAATCCATGCCAAGGATAAGGGAATTTTGAATCCCAGGTACAACATGAACTTCTAAGTTAATCAATTTATCCTGAAACTCAAAGGGTAGAAACACCGATCCCAAAGACTCAAATCGTTCGCCGCCTGCTGTTATTAACCTTAAAGGTTTCGATTTATCCAAAACATTGTCTTTCAAAAATAAGTTATGCAAATTATTAACTAAAATTGTAACGCAAGATCCAGAATCTAAAAGACCAGTGGTAGGTATTCCGTTTAATTTTAGAGTAACGTAAGGTAAATATTCTACTTTAGAATTACGGATTGAGGAAATATGATAGCAATTAAAGAATTTTTTTAAAAAGTCCAACCAATTATTCCACTCTGTTTTATTACAATTAGTTGTATAATTTGATTTTCCACAATCCTTATTAACTAGTTTTTTGAAACTGTAGGGGTCGACTTAGATTTACAATTGGGGCAGACTGACACCTTGAAACCCTTTGTGCCGCACTTAAAACAGATTAGGTAGTGTGGCTGACGGCAATTACGTAATGAGTGCGAATTGCATCTACAACGCACGCAAAAAGTTTTATTTATATTAGAAGTACTCGATACGGAGTTGACTTGTGGTACAGACTTATATCTCGATGTATCGGCGACAGAGTTATATTTATTGAAGTGATTATGATTGTAAACTTTTTTGTTTGAAGAAAAATTAGAAAACGGATAATTATACGCTAGATCGGGTGCTACAGTATTCTTTGAAACTTTAGGGGGTTTAGAAAATTGCTTACTGCGACTTTGGTAATTTTCGAAAAGACGACAAACTTCGACCAGACTATCAACATCAACAACCTTTGCAGTGAGCAGACAATTAGTGTAACAAGGTCTAATATTATTTAGTAAAATTTTTAGCTTCTCCGAATCAGCGATAGGAGAACTAAGTCGCGAAAACAGACCGTGCATTTTTGCCACGTAAATAGTTATTGATTCGTTCTCGCCCTGTGAGCGCTGACGAATCTCCGTCATAAGCCGATAATCGTAGTTATGCGGACTAAAATCTCGTTTCAAAAGTTCGCAAAGTTCTAACCAAGTCTTTACATTATTTTTAACAGAACGATACCAAACTAATGCGTCACCCGAAAATATTTCAAAAGCAAAAGACAACATCTTGTCGTGTGGAATAGATCTACAGGACATAAATTCATCAATTTTTTCAATAAAAGATCTTACACATGATTTACCGTTAAATTTGAATTTACCTAATTCCGAAAAAAGCTTACGGTCGTAATTATAGGAAGTGTTTCCCTCTGCCACTGAGCAATCCGACCGCGAACTACGGCTCGTGATTAATTGTAATTTCGCATATAAGTCATTAAATTTATTCCAGACTCAATTTTTTTTTATATCAAGACTGCCGGTATCCACCCTATTCAGTCGATGAAAACAATGGTGTAGCACGGTTTCGACCTTCTGTTGAAGCTCGGAAGTATAGTTTGTTTCCAACATAGATAAGTGTTTATTTGATCTTAATAACGACTTTTCCACTTCAGCCACATCCTCCTCTGGTGGGAAGGGTGAAGATAATATATCCTCCGAGGGAATTTTAACTGAAAGTTTAGCGATTTGTTTGCGGGGATCGTCAGGCTTTGAAACGCCGCGTATTGTGGTCTCATATTCTAATTCCGCTTTAGTTAATAATGAGAAATTTATAATGTAAGCCATTATTACAAAACAATAATAGAAAATCTAAGTATTTACGCCGGTACTAGAAAAAAAAAAATTAAATATCGCCAGAAAATCGAATACCGTGCTAAAAAAAAGCTGAAATACACTAAATTATACAATGGTGTGATGATTGGTAAAGGATTAAAAAAAATTTCTTAAAGGTCACTCAAAGGTTGAATCACAATATTTTTTTCGCGAACACGAGGCACGTTAGTTCAACGGCTAAGCGGTTAGAACCGGTTGGCGGCTGGGCACGCTGCCCGCGGTGAAACGTGATTTTAGACCGACGTTAATTAAATCACCGTTATGTTATTTACACAGTTAAATTGCTTATGGCCAACCAAAATAGATAGAAACTGTACCTGTACGCAATTCACCACACCAGAATATATGCACACACAGGAGAAAAGTATACAAGAGAAAAAGAAATTATTTCACTCACCTGTAAAGTGCCAACTTACGTTTTAAAAATATATTTAAAAATTCTATTGGGCGCCAATGTCGCACGAGTGATTGATTTCCACGGGGTAGCCGGGATCGATCACTCGCCGAGCAATTAAAGAGACATAATTAGGTTGTCTTACGGGAAATAAATAAAAACTATCACCAGGAAAGTTTAAACTCGCGTTATATTCCAGTTACACGATGGCTTTAATTACACAAAAAAACTGACACTTGAGATTAGCCGACTAGACAATTATCCAGGGCGTGGTGGTAGGTTGGCACTTCACAGGTCTTCAGATGGGGTACTCAGCTTTGGTCGTGTTGTCCCGAAGCAGAAAAAGCCCAACCACGTGTGTCGCCGGTATATATAAGGCCGGCGAGCGGGAGAGGGCGAGCGGGGCTCCCCACTGCTGTGCGTCACTCGTAGCGAGGCTCGCGAGCGCCGGGGCACGACGTCACAATATCTAATGGTAACATTTGCCTCAAATTTTCATTGATTTTCTTGTAATCAGCTTTGTAGAAATTAAGTCTGGTTTTGTGTTGCATTTGTTGGATCTGTTCCTGCAATTCTATAGTTGCCAATAAGCAAGTATGGTCGCTTTTTCCAATAGGTGCTTGGTGCTCAATACTGGCTACGAGTGAGTCGTCATTTGTCAATACAAGATCCAAATATGATGGCTGATTTCCTTGTCTGTATCTCGTGCATTTATGTATCATCTGATGAAGGTTACTCATTTTATACCATTCTACAAAGTTGTTTTCCTTCGGCGTAAGGTACCCGCTGTCTTCAAGAGGCCATTTCACTCCGCCATAGTTGAAGTCACCCATTATTAACACAGTATTAGCTTCGGAAACATGGTTCAGTTGGTCTAGCAGGCGATTGTCTTGGTCTATTGAAGAGTCGTGTCCTCTGTAAAGCCCACATATTAGAAATTTACTGTTACCAGCCTTCACATCCAGCCACAGACATTCAGAGCTTTCGAATTTCTTGTTGTAGGTTAAATTGTATTTAATTTTTACGCGAGATATGCCCTTCGAGGCGTAGATTGCGACTCCACCACTACGTCTGCCTATGCGATCGTCTCGATATAAACTATATCCTGGTATTGTAACAATTGAATCGGGTATAATTGGTTTAAGCCATGTTTCGGAGACAATAATCAATGTTGGTTTCAATGCTGTCACTTGAGCAATTAGTAGATCCAGTTTAGATATTACCGACTGTATATTCGTGTAAAGTATTGTTATTCTAGAATATGTTGATGTAGGTTTCTTATTAGGGGTATTATTACTTGATTTAATTGTATGTGTTGGTTTATTGTTGGTATTGGGAGCTAGTTTTTTTGTGTGCTAGTTTTTACGATGGCTGGGTATCCTCGTACATATTTTATAGTGATGTCCGTTTCACCCTCACTTGTACGCTTGTTAAGTTCATCACGTAGATATTTTAGGTATTCTTTTTGCATGGGTGTAAGGTCAGATGTGATATTCGAGGGCTCGCTTAGTTTATTTCTATTACGCAGTATTTCGAGCGCGTCACTCTTGGTGTGAAGGATGGCCTTAAGCGGACGCGGCCTGCCACCTGGGTTTTTCTTGGGAGCACCAAGGCGGAATACCTTGATACCATTGCAGTTAATTTTGTTTGTGACAGTCTTTATGACAGCCACACACTCTTTCACATCATGTTCTTTTCTCTGTTCAGCAATGTCACTTGTTGACTCTGGAACATCATATATTATTACATTATTCGCCCTGTTAGCCCTGTCTCTGATTTCCTGAATTGCTGCTTCGGTTGCCAGCATATTTTGGCGCATTCGTAGTTGTTTAACTTCATCAGTGAGCTCATTCAACCTCTTCATTATAGTTGGTAGTTGGGTCATGGCAGATTTACAATCCCCACAAAGAAAAGTCATGACGCGTGCTACAGTTTTTAATTCAAGCACACGCACTTCTGTAGGCGACAACCCATGACACTCTCCACATAATAGGATTTTACAGGAGTCGCATGTTACTGATGGTTTCTTTTCATTTGATGGTTTATTGCATTTATTGCATATTCCCGAGGGTGAGTTTGAATTCTTTTTAGAACTCATTGTTTGGTCGGATTTATATTTGTTTTACTGGCAACACTATACACTTTTATGTTGACGTTTGTATTAATGTCAATGTCAAGTTGTCAAATGAATGAAAATATATTGAGGGTATGTTGAATATTTCTGCACAATTAAATGTCAGACAATAATTTATTTAAAGTATTTTAGAGTTATTTCACTAGTTTATGCAGAAATAACACGCCACACGGCGGCGATAGCCGAGTGGGTATACCAACAGACTGCCATGCAGAGGGTATCGGGTTCGAATCCACGGCGCGCACCAATGACTTTTCGGAGTTATGTGCGTATTGAATTGTTAATTATCGCTTGTCCCGTGCCTCGGAGAGCACGTTAAGCCGTCGGTCCCGGTTGTCATGAAGATCTTTGACAATCGTTACAGGGCGTCAGTACCTTCTAAATAAAACTGACACTAGTCTAAACCATGGAATATCGCTATCCCTTCGGGTTGCGGAGGTCAGACAGGCAGTCGCTCCGTGGAAAAGCTAATATTCCGTCAAATCCGGTTAGACTAGAAAGCGGACCCCAGATTGAAACTGGGATAACGCTAAGAGAAAGAAGATGCAGAAATAACACGTGCACATCACTCACTAACACCACTTAACACTTTAAGAATAGTTTTATTGAGTTCAATTCACTTTTGAGCACGAAAACTATTTAAATGTTGGAGCGCGGTTGTTACACTTCAAGAGATTTGACAGTATATATCACAAGATAAAGGTGATGTTTGAAAACTGTTACTATACCCTCTGAGATTGCGTTAGTCTCATAATGAGGTTAACGACTGCCCCAGAGGGGTTTTATTATTATCTACACTATAATATTATAAAGAGGAAAGATTTGTATTTTTGTTTCTTTGTTTGTAATGGATTAACTCAAAAACCACTGGACCGATTAAAAAAATTCCTTTACCATTAGAAAGCTACATTATCTGCGAGTAACATATGCTATATTTTATTTTCGAAAAAGTAGGGATCCGTAAAATATTTGGCTTTTTCGGAAATGCGAAGTAGTACCCTCAGGACGCGGGTGAAACCGCGGGAAACGGCTAGTTATTAATAATATATCATTCTTATAATTTTCCTCCTTTATTCAGTTTTTACTGTCATGTAGATAAGTAATGATTATTTGGTATTTTTGTAATTATAAAAATAGACCAGGCTTGCTGTAGTTCGTTGCATGAACATTTTGCAGATAGTCTACCAAAATTCTTAATTTTACTCAAGCAAAACCAATTATCATTTTGAAAATTTCAATTTGTAGAATGTTTCTGAGTGTTATTTTTACAGTTACGGTGAAGCTTTAAGATAAGCTCCAAGTGATTTAATTAAAGATATATATACTTATGTCGTTATTCAGGAAAAAACAACTAAATGACCTCCCTGAAGATAGTGTTTGGCATTTTTTAAGCATTATCAATAAAGTACTTCTATTTTTATGATTTACAAACATACTTTATTAATTTTTCCATTATAATTACATGATTGCAGGTAAGATATAGGTAATTTAGTTACATAATTATTCTGTCACACTTTTAAAACATTATTGCCACAAGTTTAGTTTTCGGTAGATAATCGGTTTTACCAATAAAGGGGCGATATATCATTGGTGACGGATTAAGAATACGGAATGTCACCACCCCATATCATCCCAAGGGTGTCGTAAGAGCCGACAGAGGGAGCATATTATGTAGAGAACAGCACTGTAAGAGAAGGAAAACTTGATACAAACCCTATACCAACCCGTTTGGCCAGCGTGGTATAGTAGGCCAATTCCTCTTTTCAAAGGAGAGGCCAAGTCCAGCAGTGGACTGTTAAAGGCTGATGATGATGATGATAGCATTGAAACTATCTAAATGAAATTTATCACATGTGAACGTATTCAGAGCTTGCCCTAGACAGACTGGGAATTGTTAACAGGCACAGTGGAAGCTTATTTACATATATTCATCCAGTTATTCTAAGGCAATCAATGTCTGACATATAGACCAAGTTTCTTGGCGCTAAGAATCAAACAAATTAATTACCTGGTGATTTTCTCCAAAAAAAAAAACAAAGTCCAAAGCTGAAGAAACAAACACAATGCATTAAAAACTGAAGTCTTAAAAAAATATTTACTCACGAATTCAGATTACTATTCCTCTCACACTCAGGACTCCCAGCAAAATATGAAAAAGAAACACAACTTTTTCATAATTAAAAACCCGACATCGTCCATCATCCGTTTCACAAACGCATTCTTTTCACCAAAAGTGGACACACGTTTTTCAATAGCACCCCATGTCATAGGGCGGGGGTTCGATCATGAGTCGGTTATTAGCACCAATTCAGAGGGGTGAATAATGTGAGCCTAATTTGCTTACGGTATGTTGATGATATGTACATATTTTATTCGTATTATACGTACATATGAGGTAGTGGGATGGATGTGGTTGGTATGGTTGAGTGAATTCTGAAATGGTGTGATGGATTTGGTTTTGTTTGTAATATGTATATTATGATAATAAGATGTTTGACTCAGTCTACCCAAGATGATGGCAGGAGCAAGCCAACTATGATTCTACAATTTTAAATTTTAAATAGTATTCTATAATTTTAAATAGTATAAATTAATGAATTATAAACTTGGCACTTAAGTATCAAAAAGAACCTAGAATCAGCAAGAGGCAATAAAATATATTTTTTTTACGTATCGTACCTAACGATTATAACCAGGCATTTCTAGAATACATACCTATTTAGGAAAACACCATAATATTTACAATACACTGACAGCTACGTAACCGAAATAAGTCAACTGGAAAATAAACGAGTACTTTCAATTTCAATTTCAATTTATTTCAATTTTCAATTTATTTAAATAAGTAAATACACAATACATATATTACATGCATCACCATCTAGTCCCAAACTAAGCAGAGCTTGTGCTATGGGTACTAGACAATGGTTCGACATACATATTTTTTATTTAGATACATACCTTACATACTAACATACATACAATATACAATTTTTGTTAGTAAATAATAGAAATATACTTATATACTATGTTAAAATTGCTTCACTTATCTACGGCCACGATAATGTTGTGCGTTCTGGTGGCACTTGTCCGCGGAAGCGACGGAACACCACACCTTTCGGCCAAAAGTCCTCCTTCATAACAACAGGCAGAAAGCACGTCGGGATCCGCACCACAAACGCCTTGAAGTTGACGTTGCGTCGCGACTCCAGCAGCTGTACTCTCGGCATGTAGTTCGACTTTTGGCGCACGTACTCCGCGATGTCCTCCGCCTTAGTGGTGTAGTGCAGGCGAGAGATGTACACGGGTGTGTTCGGCGCGGCAGCGCGCAGGGTTGCACCAGGCTCCACAGGAGCCGTGCCGCAACAGTTCTTGACGGTCTTCTGATGACGCTTCCTCCTCTGCACCGTCACAAAACCATCATCTACTACGTCAGCCTGTTTTTTCGCCATTTCCGGCTTGGACTTCGCAGCTACGGGGGTGCTCGCAGTTTTCTGCTGAGCCTTTATTGATGTAGGTCGCGCGACGATACACGGAGAAGTCGCGGGGACGGGGGCAGGGCTGCGGGGCGCTTGTGTAGCGCACTCAGCAGTCACAATCTTACGCGGCGACAGAACTGCTGACGCGAAGCTTGCGACCGATGTATTGACGCATGCACCTCGGCGCGTGTTGATGTTACTACGCGCCGGTGACCCACTTAAATCGACAACCTTACGTAAGTCGTCTAACTCCGTGCGCAAGATTGCGACGGTATCTTCAGATGTCTCCAACTTCTTGTGTACATCCGCTAAACTTGCCTTCAGAAAAACTATGTCCTTTAAAAGGCTTGTAACATCGACGTGGTCGAAAGTGACAGGAGTTAACTTGTTTAAGTCCCTCGCCACAAACGTCGGCACGTCGTCAGGATCGGTCTCTTTGAGTAGCGTGATGATGTCTTGTAGGCTTTTCTTTGTCCCGTCACGCCTGCGGGACACCATCTGGTCACATTTATTTAGCGACCTGTATACAAGCAGCTTGGCAGCCGCAATGTCCTCCTCGCTGAAGTTCGTTGCACAGATCTGGATAGCCAACACTTCGTCCACGACATCCAGCTTCTGCTGCATAAACGCCAGCAGCTCGTTCACCACAAGTTTATCACTCATGGCGATAAAAATTGCGAGCGTCGGCTCGCGCCGCGCGAAACAATAATATACAATTTATTTACGCGACACACGTCCGCCTTAGAGTGCAGTCAGACTTAAAACAATAAAACAAGAAGGAGAAACAAAAGTATTTTCGGAGTTATATTTTATTACGGAATTCGATGACTTGACAAATGACAATCGGAACAACTTCCATTAATAACTTTGAGCAATCGAACTCGCGAAGAAATTTCATATAAATCGTTTCCGTTCTTTGCTGTAAGTAACAGACCAAAATACGTTCAAATTGGATAGGTAACAAGTTTGGTGCCCGTGTAATTAACGGAATACCGTACATACCGGAGTGCGAAGACATTGCAGGTAAGATTCGTCTTTTATTGGATTTCTCCACTTCAGCTGTTGGAAGTCTTTTGAAGAGCGTTTTATTGAGTTTTTCGGGGCCCTCGGCGAATAGTTTTGGATACAATTTTTAATTCGTTTTTCTGTGATTTCTACTCTTTGTGTGCAGTCAAAGAAAAGCAATCACGCGTGTAAAATATTTTGTAAGAGTTTGGTTCTGACCTTGCAAATAATTTTTGCTGGCATGTTTTACAGAACCATTGAGCTTCTATTTGTAAATTTCATGTTTGTTTTTCAATATCAGCTATAACCTTGGTATTATGATAATTTCAGATATGATTAGCCGTGTGGTTGACGGCATAGAATACAAGTGTCACCACCCCCTATCTTCCCGTGGGTGTCGTAAGAGGCGACTAAGGGATAACACGATGCAAATACCATCTTTGCGTAGAGACGGAAAACTCGACATCAAACCCTATACGACTGCCTCGGGCAGTGTTATTGGGTTTTCCTGTCACAAAAATCTCAGTAGCAGCACGGAGTCTGGAAATGTGCCCGGTTCGGCAATAGGCTCGCCCCTTATTACGTGGGACTAAAGTGTATCTGGCGAAAAGCGGGTGTAAAAATACACCTCTGCCTACCCCTTCGGGAATAAAAGGCGTGACGATATGTATGTATGTTCAGATATGATTGATATCTCGACAGAAATCTTTAATAAACGTTTGTTTATGAAGTTAAAAAAGAATAAAAAAATATACAATAGCGTAAATAGATCTTCCATGTAGCGGAAAATTATGTACTTATATTGAGTGAGCTTTCTAATAACGACACTCTTTCAAGTTCTAATGAATATGTTACATTTTGTATTTGCGAATGTGTAAATGGACTTTTTTATGTGTTAAATGTGTGCTTGAATTTTAATTATAAATGGCAAATTCAGTAGTTCAATGTACTCTAGCCATTTGCATAAAAACGTTATCTGAGAGAATTGCCAAACAGAGCCAATATTATTTTCTTCGTCGCAGTTTTCTTTTACACTTTTAGTACATTAGGATTCAATTTTAATGCTTTAACACGTCGATGCTGAGTTTGCAATTAGTTGAGCAAACAAACGAGATAGATTCTTTTGCTTTTGTCTCCACATTAAGTGTATTTGTAGTTTTAAGTAGTTATAGGAAAGTTTTTGTGTGTTCTCTAAAGGAATTTGTACAGTAGATTGAAAATTTATTTTGTGGTACCTAGACCGCGTTTTTTTTTTAATAAAAAACCAAACGTTTTATCAAATGAAGCGTGTAAAAGTTTCCATGTGAATGATAATATGATATTATTCTAAGATTGGGTGATATATGTAGATACGTGCTGCCTTTCATTCTTTATGAATCCGTTTTTCACACTGCTTAACGCAGCTGACAAATGTCTGTCAATGTTTGTCGTCTCACGAAATTAATTTTAATCTTTCAGATTTTATTAAGATAGTTCACGCTTCGTCCGAAGGTAAGCCACGATAACCCTAGCCCAAAACAGTGTCAATAAAATAAATTCCAGTATCGAT
The DNA here is from genome assembly GCA_944739405.2 of Euclidia mi. Classification (NCBI taxonomy): domain Eukaryota; kingdom Metazoa; phylum Arthropoda; class Insecta; order Lepidoptera; family Erebidae; genus Euclidia; species Euclidia mi. The sequence continues at coordinate 88,227,676 of OX123189.2, read as the reverse complement.
GTCATCAAAAACCGTTTTGGGGTTACGTTCTCTCATCAGAAATCGTTTTAGCTGACGGGAATTAGGTGCACGTATGATAGTGGTATCGCGACAATTACTTGGTCGCATCTCGACGGTGAGCAACGGAGGGTTATTGAAGTAATGACCGCTTAAAGGATGATCCTTCCGATCGTTATCTTACCGGGAAATGTCAAGCGATGTGTAAGAAACTTTATTTAGGTTATATTTTTAAAATGAAGAGCTTAACGGTTGTATTTACATCTGTGTGAAAGAAGCTCGAAGTGTATTCTTATGCCTACTTACTGAACAAATTTCATACGAGCATACATCCTTCATATGATATTTTGTCTAGACGTAGCGCCATGTAATAAATGTCTTCTCTAGTACGACACTTCACGAAAGAAGCGATTTCTAATGGTCATTGCTGAAACTACGAAGGCAACGATTACAGGTCCAAAATCACGCTATTATTAGTTTCACATACGATTCAAATATGCATTAAGTCGTAGCAACACCCAGCGGCACGCGGTTTATAAGTAGAATCACCTAATTTAGAGAGATCGGATGGTCTCTCTAAATTAGGTGAAACAGAAACAAGGTATTCCTCCAACTCAAGGCAGGAAACATGAGAATGTCAGCAAATTGCGACATTCAGATACTGAGCTATGTTAAACAGTGAAGGCATGTCTCTTAGGTATATATATCAAGAAAAGCGATCTAATCTGGTGTCAGCGCTGATATATAAGTAGAAGTAAAAATATAAGATGTAAATTTTCCTTTTAAAATAACATAACTTCACGCTCGAAGGGGTAGACAGAGGTGTAATACACACCCACACTTCACCAGTTATGTTTCGGTCCCAATGTAATAGGGGGCGAGCCTATTGCCATATATCGGGCACATTACTAAGCAAGCGATAGTTAAAATTTGTAATGCACACACATAACTTCGAAAAGTCAGAGGTGTTTGCCCGGAGTACCTGGGGATCGAACCTAAGACAATCGTCTCGGCAGTTCCTCACGAACACCAATCTCCTTTTAAATGATATATCATTGGTGGCGGATTAAGAATACGGAATGTCACCACCCCATATCATCCCATGGGTGTCGTAAGAGCCGACAGATGGAGCATATTATGTAGAGAACAGCACGGTAAGAGAAGGAAAACTTGATACAAACCCTATACCAACCCGTTTGGCCAGCGTGGTATAGTAGGCCAATTCCTCCTTTCAAAGGAGAGGCCAAGTCCAGCAGTGGACTGTTAAAGGCTGATGATGATGATGATATCATTGAAACTATCTAAGTGAAATTTATTACATATAAACGTATTAAGAGCTTGCCCTAGACAGACTGGGAATTGTTAACAGGCACAGTGGAAGCTTATTTATATTCATCCAGTTATTCTAAGGCAATCAATGTCTGACATATAGACCAAGTTTCTTGGCGCTAAGAATCAAATTAATTAATTACCTGGTGATTTTCTCTAAAAAACAAAAAAAGTCCAAAGCTGAAAAAACAAACACAATACATAAAAAACTGAAGTCTTAAAAAAATATTTACCCACGAATTCAGATTACTATTCCTCTCACACTCAGGACACGCAGCAAAATATGAAAAAGAAACACAACTTTTTTATAATTAAAAATCCGACATCGTCCATCATCCGTTTCACAAACGCATCCTTTTCACGAAAAGTGGGCACACGTTTTTCAATAGCATCCCATGTCATAGGGCGGGGGTTCAATCCCGAGTCGGTTATTAGCACCAATTCAGAGGGGTGAATAATGTGAGCTTAATTTGCTTACGGTATGTTGATGATATGTACATATTTTATTCGTATTATACGTACATATGAGGTAGTGGGATGGATGTGGTTTGTATGGTTGAGTGAATTCGTAAATGGTGTGATGGATTTGGTTGTGTTTGTAATATGTGTAATATGATAATAATATGTTTAACTCGGTCTACCAAAGATGATGGTAGAAGCAAGCCAACTATGATTCTACAGTTATATTAATTTGAAATGGTATAAATTAATAAATTATAAACTTGGCACTTAACCCCTTGTATGCCGAAACGCATATCTACGCGAGATACAATAGCTTTTTAATTGTGTCTGGCATTCCAGCATACAAGAGGTTAAGTATCAAAAAGAACCTAGAATCAGCAAGAGGCAATAAAATATATTTTGTTTACGTATCGTACCTAACGATCATAACCAGGCATTTCCAGAATACATACCTATTTAGGAAAACACCATAATATTTACAATAAACTGACAGCTACACAACCGAAATAAGTCAACTGGAAAATAAACGAGCACTTAAAACAATGAAACAAGAAGGAGAAACAAAAGTATTATCGAAGTTATATTTTATTACGGAATTCGATGACTTGACAAATGACAATTGGAACAACTTCCATTAATAACTTAGAGCAATCAAACTCGCGAAGAAATTTCATATACATCGTTTCCGTTCTTTGCTGTAAGTAACAGACCAAAATATGTACGTTGAAATTGGATAGGTAACAAGTTTGGTGCCCGTGTAATGAACGGAATACCGTACATACCGGAGTGCGAAGACATTGCAGGTAAGATTCGTCTTTTATTGGATTTCTCCACTTCAGCTGTTGGAAGTCTTTTGAAGAGCGTTTTATTGAGTTTTTCGGGGCCCTCGGCGAATAGTTTTGGATACAATTTTTATTAGTTTTTCTGTGATTTCTACTCTTTGTGTGCAGTCAAAGAAAATCAATCACGCGTGTGAAATATTTTGGAAGAGTTTGGTTCTGACCTTGCAAAGAATTTTTGCTGGCATGTTTTATAGAACCATGGAGCTTCTATTTGTAAATTTCATGTTTGTTTTTCAATATCAGCTTTAACCTTGGTATTATGGTAATTTCAGATATGATTGATATCTCGACAGAAATCTATAATAAACGTTCGTTTATGAAGTTGAAAAAGAAATAATGTAGCGGAAAATCATGTACTTATATTGAGTGAGCTTTTTAATAACGAAACTCTTTCAAGTTCTAATGAATATGTTACATTTTGTATTTGCGAATGTGTAAATTGACTTCTTTGTGTTAAATTTGTGGTTGAATTTTAATTATAAATGGCAAATTCAGTAGTTCAATGTACTCTAGCCATTTGCATTAAAACGTTATCAGAGAGAATTTCCAAACAGAGCCAATATTATTTTCTTCATCGCAGTTTTCTTTTTACACTTTTAGTACTTTAGAATTCAATTTTAATGCTTTAACACGTCAATGCTGAGTTTGCAATCACTTGAACAAACAAACGAGTTGGTTTTTTTTCCTTTTGTCTCCACAGTATGTGTAATTGTAGTTTTAAGTAGTATTTTTTATAGTCTCACGCCTCTGTCCCCGAAGGGGTAGGCAGAGGTGTAAATATTACACCCACATTCCGCCATGAAATTTTAAGTCCCACGTAATAGGGGGCGAGCCTGTTGGCGTTACCGGGCACATCACCAGACTCAGAGCTGCTACTGAGTATTCGGAAAAACCCAGTAACACTTTTGCCCGACCCGGGAATCGAACCCGGGACCGATCAGTAGTCGCATACGCATTCCACTGGACCACGGAGGCAGCCTTAAGTAAAATTCAAGTCTTTTTAAGTAGTAATAGGCAAGTTTTTGTGTGTTCTCGAAAAAAATTTTTACAGTAGATTGAAAATCTATTTTGTGGTACATAGCTCGCGTTTATTTAAATAAAATACCAATTGTTTTATCAAATGAAGCAAGTAAAAGTTTACATGTGAATGATAATATGATATTATTCTAAAATTGGATGATATATGTAGATACGTGCTGTCTTTCATTCCTTATGAATTCGTTTTTCACACTGCTAAACGCAGCTGACAAATGTCTGGTAATGTTTGTCGTCTCACGAAATTAACTTTACCTGTACTCAATCCATCTGACACTGAAATTCTTGTCCAAAAATTGCTTGTGAAGCTTGTTACTTGTGCCTACTAATTGAAAGGACCAATCCAAATAAGTGCTGAAATTTACCTAGACATGAAACAAAAATGAAACATGTTTTAAACAAGTCGCTGTTTAACGAAAGTACATTTAGGATTTCGTATGAATAATCTTTCAGATTTTATTAAGATAGTTCACGCTTCGTCCGAAGGTAAACCACGATAACCCTAGCCCAAAACAGTGTCAATAACATAAATTCCAGTATCGATGTCATCAAAAACCGTTTTGGGCTTACGTTCTCTCATCAGAAACTCTTTTAGCTGACGGGAATTAGGTGCACGTATGATAGTGGTATCGCGACAATTACTTGGTCGCATCTCGACGGTGAGCAACGGAGGGTTATCGAAGTAATGACCGCTTAAAGGATGAAGTCCTTCCGATGGTTATCTTACCGGGAAATGTCAAGCGATGTGTAAGGAACTTTATTTAGTTAGGCTATATTTTTAAAATGAAGTGCTTAACGGTTGTATCTACATCTGTGTTTAAGAAGCCCGAAGTGTAACCCTATGCCTACTTACTGAACAAATTTACATACGAGCATACATCCTTCATGTGATATTTGTCTAGACGTAGCGCCACGTAATAAATGTTTTCTTTAGTACGACACTTCACAAAAGTAGCGATTTCTAATGGACATCGCTGAAACTACGAAGGCAACGATTACAGGTCCAAAATCGCGCTATTATTAGTTTCACATATGATTAAAATATACATTAAGTCGTAGCAACACCCAGCGGCACGTGGTTTATAAGTAGAATCACCTAATTTAGAGAGATCGGATGGTCTCTCTAAATTAGGTGGAACAGGAACGAGGTATTCCTCCAACTCAAGGCAGGATTGCTTTGGGTTGGAAGAATGCCTCGTTCCTCTACAGTTCAATAATACTAAATAAAGTATAATTTTAATTGAGTATTTTATTACGAACAAGCACCTAACATATTTTTCAATACTATCTTAGTGTGAACATTCAGGATTTCTACCAACGTCTTTAATTCTCGTAGCTAAACTGTAATAAAATCTTCTATTAAATGTTACTCTCACAGTAAAAGTAACTCTTATTCCATATAAACTAGCGCGCTGTAACTTAAGGAATGTGTTACGTGTGGTTCGCGTCTAATAGGTATTGCCGTCAGCTGTAAAAGCAAAGTTACTTCAACCGCGAGGAACACTATTTAGTTTTATACGAATTTGTTAGCACTGGTAGGTCAAATGAAAAATGCTGACTGCCAGTTCGTAGGAATGTGTAATAGTATCATGTTGTCAAAAGTCAAGCTTCTGCTAGCTGCTTTAAAATCGTGTCTTTTTTTTTAATTTTGCAAATTTTATAAACTAAATTAACCCAGATTAATATCCTAAAATCTGAGAAGATTTCTTACAGCATGGCGATGTTACAAAGAAATGTATGAAATATTTATAAAGTGGTGGAATTACAATCTTACACTTGTAACGAAACAACCTTATCCTATACTGATGTACGGACAAACATCTCAACAATTACAAAAATAGGTTGTACCATTTGAATATTTTTAATATTTAAAAAAAAATTCAGAAACCGATTTCAGAAAGTCTTTAATCGTTTAGTAGAACGGACAAATCTAAAAAAAAATAAGGGGCGAGCCTATTGCCGTTATCGGCCACATTGCTGCTACTGAAAATTTGCTCTAGAACTCAGGAACACTTTTACTGGACCCAGGAGCTCCCAATCAGTAGATGCGTACGCTAACCACTGGAACACGGAGGCATTCTATTTATTATATCTGAAGAAGTAAGTCGCTCTGATTGTACGTAGGAGTGCCGTAAAAATACATCTCAGCTGTTTTATAATTTGCAAACCTTACCGAGTTACGCCTTGTATAGGAGTTCTTACTAGGAAATGTTGTAGGATAAGCTAAATTTTTTAAAGCAGTTTGAGCTATGCTCCAAGGTTAGTTCGACAAATACAAAAGATGCTATGGATATCTTACGCAACACTGCAGACAAAGTAAATATCATTCTTATCTTAGATCATTCAACTCCACGAGAGATACAGAAAATAGTACAAAAGATGCATAGTAAAAAATCAACTGGTTATGATGACGTACCAATAACAATAATAAAGAAAATATAGATATAATAGCAGAACCACTTAGTAATTTATTTAACGAATGTTTTGATGAAGGTATTTTTCCAGAACAATTCAAGGTAGCCAAAATAGTACCTGTTCACAAGAAAGGATCGAGAGTTGATCCGAATATGTATAGGCCTATCTCATTGTTACCTACTACTTCAAAAATTCTGGAAAAGCTAATTAAAGACAGGTTATTGACGCATCTGAATCGAAACAAAGTACTCAGTAGTAGACAATTTGGTTACCAAAAGTTTGTAGGGACACAAGATGCAATTTACACACTCATAACGGATATTGTGGGTAGAATGAACAATAAGAAAAAAGTAGCAGCACTCTTTTTAGACTTAAGTTCAGCATTTGACACAGTTAGCCATGCGTTATTATTAGAAAAACTAGACTACTATGGCGCACAGGGTAAGTCTCTTGAACTTCTAACATCATATCTCAAGAATAGAAAAATGTTTGTAGAAATAAAATCTTGCACTAAAGATCCAGATTCTTCACATAATAATACACTTTGTGAGAAAACACACAAGTCTAATATATCTCAAATAAATGCTGGTGTACCCCAAGGTTCTATATTGGGACCAGTATTTTTTCTAATATTCATTAATGATCTCATACAATATGTAACTAACATAATTAGTGACTCTACTCAGTTGGTCATGTTTGCTGATGACACAAATGCAGTAGTATCCGACGATTACATAAACACTCTGAATATTAAGGTTAATGAGACATTAGACACCTTTTACAAATGGTTTACTGTAAACAGCCTTAAAGTTAATATTAGCAAAACAAACGCAATACTGTTTCGTTCAACTGCCAGAAATAATGAAAGGTTGAATATTAAAATTAACGGTGAACTCGTCACCCAAACCTCGGTAGTTAAGTTTCTAGGAGTATACATAGACGACAGACTAAATTGGAAGTCAGAATTAACACATTTAGAAAATTCAATTAGTTCAGCCTGTTATGTACTCAGAAGTCTCAGAAATGAAATTAGTATAGAACATTTAAAAAACCGGCCAAGTGCGTGTCGGGCCACGCGCAATGTAGGGTTCCGTAGTTGCCCATAATGACTTGCTGCAAAGGGTATTAATGTACAACAAATCCGACTGTTTATTTTGCAGCAAAAATAATTTTAATAACACTGTTATAAGAACCTAAGTTTTGATTAGAAAAATACTAGGTATGTATCCAGTTATGTATTGTAAACATAAAATATGGTTGTCAAGATATACAACTACTATACATACGTAGTGCCGTAGTACATTACATACCAAAGTACGTATATCTTTAAGATTAAGCCAGCGCGCCCAATGTAAACTCACAGAAATAGGTATTTATTATAAGTTAACCGACGATTACTCGTAAACTAGTGATATCTACTTAGCCGTGATAGTTTTCCTTTTAAATTCGTTATATGTACTACATTTGTGATTTTTTTCACCTCTTCCAAATTAATAGTTTAGCCGGCAGAGGGAGGGGGGGACACTTGAGCCTAACAACTTTTTTCACTTCAAAGCTTGATATTTGACAAACCAATCACTTGATCGAAAAATGATTTGAGCAAACTGATAATATTTTTTTAAAACCTATCCAATGATACCCCTCATGATAGGGTACTCAACCAAAAAAAAATTCAACCCCACTATATATATAGGGGAGATACCCTTAAAAAAAATATTTTCCTAAATTTTATTCTAGAGTTTTGTTGCAATATCTTATGTCTATATTCATGTCAAATATCAGCTTTCTAGCACCAGGCGTCTTTGAGCTAGGCTGCGGACGGACAGACGGACGGACATGACGTAACTATAAGGGTTCCTTGTGGACTACGGAACCCTAAAAAGGTATACTTCGCGTTAATCGAGTCCAGATTAAGATATAGCATACTTTTTTGGGGAGGAAGTTATGAGTACAATATTCATAAGGCGTTTGTTGCCCAGAAAAGAGCAATCAGAACGATACTAAGGATTCAGCAACTAGAATCATGCAGACCACATTTTAAAGAGCTTGGAATATTGACAGTCCCATGTTAATACATGCTAGTATTATTCACTCATTTAAAAAAATATGTTCATGAACATGAAAGTCGAGAAGAAAAACAAATAAGAGAGAGTACAAGAAGGAAAGATCTGCAAACTAATTATATACCTAGTCTTGACATTGTGAAACATAGCGCCTTTTATAAATCGGTTAAGCTTTTTAATAAATTGCCTGTTGATATAAAATCATTATTGTACAAAAAGGAATTTCAAACTGAGCTCAAGCGGCACCTGGGGGGCAATCGTGCTAAACGTCAACGTATTTACCAAAACCAAACTTCAACCGAAAACGTCACGTTATGCACATTTCGTATCGTGCTAATTATTTGAACGTAAACGATTTGGTTTTCGTAGGGCAGATACGTTCAGTGACAGCTAGGTGACAGCGTGCGAGCGAACTCTCGTTGTTGCATGGTATCGCGCTATTATTTGACAACGTTTTAAACCAAAACCGTTACGTTCGCGGACGTCTTATACGTTGTCAAACCAAAAGTTCCTATCGACGAACTTTGCAATTATATAATATTTTATATTTGAGAAAATCATTAAGATAATTTTGTATTATTTATCAATTTAGTGACATAAGGTTATAATACGTTTGATTGCAACTTAAATGAGTGAACAACATTGTTTCATAAGGCAATTTTTATAGATATCTCTTTGGTATAGCTTATTGTTGCGGTAGAATTCATAATTGTAAGATTAGCGACAACCTTGCTTGGCCCTATATTTATGACAATGTCTAGGAAGGCATCTCATCAAATAGGCTTCATCTCGACGCGATACCTTCCTAGACATTCGCTTTTGAAAGGCTGAAACAATATTATGGGGATATACGTATACCATACACATAATACTGTCACAGTTATAGGTTCTTTGGGTGGCTTAAGCCAAAAGACTGCCTACTCGGTCAGTGCGCGCTCAGACGCCTGTATACAGCAAGTAGACCACTGATAAATGTTCATTTATAATTATTTTTCATAAGTACTTACCTAGGTAGATATTGTAATTATTTTATTTAACCAAGACACAGACAAAAACGTAGCTCATCATACAAATATTTGTCGTGTTAGAAATCCAACCCACTACCTTGGGTAACAGACCTAAGTCTTAGATTAGGGCTGGGTGGCAGCGAGTTGAATGTGCGTGCGTAGGAAGCGCAATGCGGTGCCGACACAGAATTGTAAATTTCATGTAATCTGTGGGTGCCGAATAGTTCTTTCTCCAACGGCCGTAGTTCAGGCCATGTTGACGGAAGACGTCCGGTGGGACGCTGATGTGGTCTCCTTCTGTGAAGCGGTCAAGCTCCAGAAGGAGACCGCCGAGCGGGATCGCGAGAGAGCTGGTCCCGCTCACAGACGCAGGCGGCGTCGCGCGTCGTGGCGGTGGCAATGGCCGCTAGCCTGACTCTTCCTTGGGGCCGTGGGCAATCAGAGATGGCAATCTGACTGCCCGACCACGAACGACCCCGAGAAGACAGCGGTCTCCGATAGTCGAGGGACCACTGTACTCGCACAGTACGAGGTAGCGAAGGGAAGACACTACCAACCTAGCCCTTTCAGAGACTGAGCCCTACTACGGGACAAGCGTAACGGGACCCAGGAGCAGTACACCCGCGTTCCCTGTGTCCCATTATTTTGAGCGCTGAGGCGGCTATCGTGGCGGTTTTAGTTGGTAAACCCGGGTTCTGTCCCGGGGAGTCCGACATACCCTCTCTGCCCGCCCTGCGGAGAGGCACTTGCAAAAGAATTTTCCGACGTAAAAAAGAAAGAGTGCCAAATAGTTCATCGCGTCGGTCAGAGCCTAGACATGGCCTAGACTCTGGCCAGCCTATTTTGACTAGCTGGTTCAGGGCTCTTAAATTTGGCTTGCTTTGGCCGATCAGCGAAGGGAAGGCCACAGGAGCTATTCGCTTGGTGTCATTTTCAAAGGCATAATCACGGGAAAACCTGCCCCGGATCTTTGTTGCCACGAGACCCGCCATGACAAAACATCTCTGTTGCCCACTTTGCATATATAGTAAAAGTAATAGGCCTTGGAGCCTGTTAAGAGAATATCTATCTAATAAGGTCGCCCATCAAGTACCACCTGCCCATACTAGTATAAGAGTGGTTAGGGTAGGTGCCGCCTTTCGTCCTTAGTGACCATTTAGACCGGGTGAATTTCTAAGTGAATTGTAAGATAATATCCGTGAAGAAGGGAAACATAAGAATAAATTAATAAAATTATCTGTGACAACCCACACCTGGCGTTGTTATCCCAAACTAGACACAACCTAGTGGCATGGTAGTCAGACAATAGATTAATATATATAAATATTGCTTTTATACACATACGAGTATTATAGTTATGGTAATTTGCTCATCGCACAAAGAGTTCTCCTGGGTGGTAATCGAACCCATGGCTTTCGTCTTCAGGTTTAGGTACCACTAGACCAATAGGCCGTTCTACAAGGGAGACTAACCACAAACTCAGCAGGATGTGACACAATTGTGTGAGCTAACATACGCGTAGCGTGTTTCTAATCGGGTACCGAGTCCATCATCTGATGATCCAGTGTTACCCAGACTGCCGCTGGACCACTTCAATGGATATTTAAAAGAATAGAAGTAGGTATGTATATTAAAAGGCAAGCTCCAATTTCACATTTCGATTTTATTTATTCAGTGTATTGAGATGATGAAATCTGATACAAAATATTATTTTAAGTAGAGTTGAAACAATCAACATCTGTTAGGCCATTTGATTGTTACAATTACAATGTGAACTTCACAGTAATAATTATGTATTTGGTTTGGTTTTCATAATTTTAGTAAACTACATACATACATACATAGTCTCACGCCTATAACCCCGAAGAGGTAGGCAGAGGTGTATTTCTACACCCACTTTTCGTCAGATATACTTTAGTCCCACATAATAAGGGGCGAGCCTATTGCCGTACCGGGCACATTTCCAGACTCCGTGCTGCTACTGAGAATTTCGTGACAGAAAAACCCAATAACACTGCCCGACCCAGGAATCGAACCCAGGACCTACCGATCCCACGCGCACACTTATGCCGCGAGACCAATGAGGCAGTCGTATAGGGTTTGATGTCGAGTTTTCCGTCTCTACGCAAAGATGGTATTTGCATCATGTTATCCCTTAGTCGCCTCTTACGACACCCACGGGAAGAGAACTAATTAATAGTATATTCTTGTTTAATGTCCAAGAAGTGACGATGGTCTCGATTTGGCTCATAGCAAATTCCTCATTTTTGTTAACTTGCAATGATGTACTGTCCATGTGGTTGTGCTAACGAGCGGTTTATTATTCTGCTTACTCCTCGGCTACTGTGAACAAAATTAAAACATAAATTATTTAGTAAATATTTACTCAAATGGAAGTCCTACGAAAATAACTAAACACGCTGACATTTAACTTAAGATTAATATTGTTCTCATACGTGCGCTATACCTTGTGTTTGAGTATATACTTACAATATTTTGTTGGGGATTTATGCATATTATAAGACAAGTTCAGAATGAGAGTAAATACTGTAGGATCTTACGTAATGATAATTGAAATGCGTACCTGAAAAGTTAGAAAGTCAGCCAAATACAATTCTCCAGCTTTTCGTCTATCTCTTCTTATATACGAGATGACTATTATGCGGAACGCTGACAATCGGGCTTTGTTTAACATTTTTCTCTGCTCTATATATTATTCCAAATCTGAAAAATAGGTGTTTTTTATTGTAACGATCATATAAAATTCGTATTGGGCTCGACAAATAGCAGAAGAAGCTGCAATTGCAGTAATGTTGTGGTGCATCATCATTTGAATTCACCTTCGTTACTCTAGTGAAATAAAAACCACTTCTACATGACCAAGTGTGATCATTAATTGTTTTTTGCATAAATCACTTATTACAGTAAACAATATTTCGGTACTTACCGTATAATTTGAATAAAATTATTTCATGATTTCATAATTATAAATAAAATATTTGTTGACATTCAATGACATTCACATAATGACGTTTGTCTTTTTAAAATAGTGCTTGCACATGGCGCGATGTCGCTACAGCCTCTTTAGTATAAGAATAGTACTTACTATTTTCAAAAGCCGGTGTCAAGCACTAAACGTTTGACGTTAGCCCAACGTAAGGGTTGCGTCTACGGTTCGAACGCTCAATACAATTAGCACGATACCATGTTTGACATCAGCCAAACTAAAACCAAACGTTCACCAAATACGTTACGTTGTCAACGTTTGAACGTTTGAAAATAGCACGATTAGCCCCCTGTTAAAAGAATGCTATTATTCCTTAAATGACATGTAAACATTATGATTTATTTTTAACTTGACATTACATATACACTAATTCTGACATTCTTCTTTATATTTTCTTTTGACATGGCTATTCATTTATTTTTAATTTGATAAATTTGTAATTTTAATCTCAATTGAATTTGTTATTTAATGTCATGTTGATTTTATTTAATTAATTATATATTGTGTTTAATTAGTATTATAATTATTGTTGTATGTTCACACACGATGTAAAAGTTGTTTTTGACTAAATAAATGAAATGTAATGAAATATGAAACTTTAGTTTGCTATGATATTCTTAATATTTTCTACCAACGACTCTTAGAAAACTGGCCCTTAATTTACCCGGTAGGTCCCTGGGACTCCACTGAAAACTGTCAGCACTAATAAAACCGTTAGTTTTTGGAATAACAAGTTGTGCGTTCCAGTACCTTCCCAGACGCGGGGTAGAGCGAAAGTCGATGTGCACGGCTCCGATCGGTAAGTAGACAGGCTAGGGAGTCCGTGGGACTACACCGGAGTATTAATGTTATAGTTTTGATGTATTTACCGTACTGTCATTGTGCATATTTTTTTGTTTTCAGTTGATATAATGGCATCGGGTAGCACTATAAACATCCTTGGTAAGTGCTGAGTCTATGGTGGACAAAGGCTCGAATAGCTGAGCGATTAGAAACTGATGAGGTAGTGTTGGAATCTGAGGATGACTACAGCTTTCAGACCACAAGTCAGCTTCAGATTGTTCAGCAAAAGACTGCGTATATTTGACCTATTTGTGTTTAGCCTATGGGTCTTAGCTGTAAAAAAAAAAGCAATGACTATGTTACCAACCGTGACTAGAAGACGTCTTTGTTTTTTGGTTTAACCATGTTCTTTTTTTTAATTGATTATGTTATTAGTATGTTCCTTTAAAATATTTTAGAACAATGTTTTGTTTTTGAAATGTAGAGACTAAAAGTCTCGTAATTTTGTGGTCAAAAGTGCCATATCTTAGAAGTTCTTAAAGAAAATACTATGATTCCATAATTTTAAGTGAAATCCATCTAATTGTATAACTAAATAAATAATATACAAATCTAACTAAAGTTTTCTTTTTAAAACATTTTTATTTGATGTTAAAGGAGAATGCCGGTTTTTGTATGGAAGCCTGTACCGTTTGCTTTTTCATGAAATGAACATTTTTAGCCAGCTTATTGTTTAATATTACCGTAGGCATGAAGCGTTTTTGTTTTCGAATCCCCAGTTCTGAGATTTTCACATAACCATATTAAAAAAAAAATCCGCCATAAATATTGCAAAGGAAGGAATTTGTCGTTGATTTCTAATTGTTTATAACAATTTCAATAAGTGAATGATGATACAAGTTAAAAGAAACGTAGTTTCGACCCAGAGGAACAAACCTCAACTCAACGGATAAAAACAAAATAATAACACAAACAAACACGATCGATGCGTAGGCGACGTTGTGTGGGGTTGACATTTGACACTTTTGACAGTTGCTCAAGTTATCTAATATTACCCTGCAAGTGTTGCTATCTCGATTCAATTATATCTAAAATCGCTATCACCTAAAAACAATCGACTAATGAATAAATTGCTGAACCAAAGACTGAAATCAAGTTAAATAGCCAAATATGTATTTCTATTTAATAAAATCACACAGAACACAGTTTTTTTAATTCACTATCATAGTGCCTCCTATTGAATCCAAAATTATTTAATCGTGTAAGCAATCGTTAATGTTGACAATATTACACTCGAATTTTTTGTCGCTCGGAATCGACATTTTTTTGTGCTGGCAATGTATGCATTCGGAAGTCGTTGATCTAAGTTCTACTTTTTTATAATATTTCGTAAACGCGGATTTAATAATGATTCATAATTTAGTAATGGCATTCAAAATGTGTGAAAGTATTTACGGTAAATCATTTTTTTTAAAGCAATTGGTACAGGTTCCGGCATTAGCCGAGAGTCCTGGGGACCCCACCAGGTAAATTGTGTATGTGGAAAGTCACCGGGTAAATCAAGGGCTAGACTGAAACTAAGAACGAATTAAATTAATTCTCCCTGCTATAAAGAGCTGAATGTTTTCAAGAACTAACTTACTACGGATTTTGATGAAACGTTAAAATAGCTTATAATTTACTTTACTATATTTTATTTTTAAACTGTAAATAAGTTCCTTATCCCTTTTGGATATGAATAATTTGTAGCTAACGCCAAGAACCAATATTTAACTAAACTTAGAGTATGCCATACACTAAATTGTTGAAAAAAAAAACCGTTCGGTGTTTTCGGCGTTTATCGCGTTCATACAGACAGATAGGATGAAACAGGACTTAATTTTATTATAAGTTTAGTAAAGTATTGGTCGTTGGCGTTAGCTACAAAATATTCATATTCAAAAGGGATAAGGAACTAATTTACAGTTCGTCCATACGGCAACTTCTTGCCCCAATGACTCCCACTCGCCGAATCCGCGGACAGAAACTATGCATAAATTAAACATCGCCAACAACACATAAATCTACTAACAGCAAGCTTCACATATTTGAGGAAAGCCTGAAGCCATCAAATATTCATTTTTCCACTAAAGTACTAGACCAAAGTTAAAGTCAAAATTGTATACGCTACCACAAAATCTAATATTACAATACTAGTGTAACCGCATTCACGTTCCTACAGGGCACACTTCTAAAATATCAGGAAAAATTAAAAACAACGAAACCTACAGACTGTCTGTCACGTTACACCTGCAGCTTACAGATAAAGGAGCTTGTACACTATTTATTCAAGAATTGAATATACTCATAGTTTAGTTATTTTAGTGACATTGTGAAATTATTGTCAACAACAATAGTAGTGTAGTAAGGAAACGTGGTTCATGATTTGTAGTTTTTTTTTTATTTATAGTCTCACGCCTGTATCCTCGAAGGGGTAGGCAGAGGTGTAATATTACACCCACATTGCGCCATGAATTTTTAGATCCCACGTAAGAGGTGGTGAGCCTATTGCCGTTGCCAGACACATCATCAGACTCCGGGCTGCTACTGAGTATTCAGAAAAACCCAGTAACACTTTTGCCCGACCCGGGAATCGAACCCGGGACCTCCGATCAGCAGTAGCATACGCTATCCACTGGACCACAGAGGCAGTTGTAGTTTTAGATGACTATAATAATAAATAATTAAAGGCAAGATGAATAGTCCATGTTTAACGACATTCATGTACCTAGATATTTTATTCGGACCATGTTTGGTCTATGTTTTAAAGTAAGGCCAACTTTATTAAAAGTAGAAAAGTTGCAAATATCACTTACTGTCAGATGGAGATTTATTGATCAAAATTGGATAATCGCCGTTGAAAACGAAAAAGCAAAAGTCACGCAAATAAAACCAGTTTTATTGTTTACTTCCTCTAAAATATCATTCTTACTTTAGAAATAATATCATTACCATTATTTATAACGAATTTTCGATACTAAAAGCCAAGTGATGGCTGCGATAGTAAAATTTTATTGAATTAATAGGCTCTATTTATTTTCACAAGTAATAAAATAGTGATGTAAATGATGTTTACTGTCGAAAGAATGCTTACGCACGATTGAATAAATAAATCGTACAGAAAAATTGCCTGTTTATTTTTCCTTCCCATATAATAACAGGTTTTCAGGGACCCACTTAAGGAAGCATATTTTGAACGCTAAGAGAGATTAATCTTGTTGTTTTTGTAGGTTTTATCGAAGTTCTGTCAATTGTAATTTCAATGAGTGTTGATGTCTAAACATCAAAATGTACTGTATAATAAATTATTGATTTATTATTAATTTAGGCGCGTTTACGAAGAACTTCATAACATTTAATGAACATTTTGTTATAATATTAACATCAAAACTACCCGCTACAGTACTATTTTAGGCACTTCATTGTTTTGCAGATCACTGTTTCTTAATAAAAATATCACAAGGTATCATACATAATCGCTGAAATGCTGAATCAATAAAAAAATAAACTGTTTAAAAACAGTTTTTAAATAACACTGAAGTTATTCAACCATTGTAGATAAATGTTATGATTAAAGTAAAAAATGTATAATATTCCTCGGGTCATGAGCACACACCTTAGAACCATTTAATCACAGTTTAATCTAGTAGATTGCGGGAAGCCTCGGTTTATTTCACTCGGCACTAATACTGGAAGAAACTACTAATAAAAAATTAAAATGGATCGTTTTGGTGTTCCGTAAGGCATAAGGCTGCACTTATTTGTGGGCAATCGCGATTGGTATATAAGGACATTCTAAGGTCACGCGAAACGTCATAGGAATTTAGTAAGTTGGAACTTACTTTCTTGAGATAAAGTAAAATGTCCGGGACTTGTATGTATGTGCTTTATATATATGCCAGGATTAATGTTTATGAGACCAAGTTGTACATACCATTGCTAAGGATCAATGACACGTCAGCGGCACCTTGTAACTGATGCTTAGCAATGGCAGCCTTGGCCTGCAAATAACCAAAAAGGATTTCTTTATTTTAGTTATACGAAAAATACACTATTGCAAAGCCATTTTATTTTTGGACTATAATTGAAAAGAATGTTGCATCTTAAGCGGAGGAGTTGCAGGAGATGGTAAAAATCATGCATGGTGCGTTAGAGAGGAAAGGAATAAAAGTGAATGTAAGTAAAACGAAAGTTATGGTTTTTGAAAAGGAGGAATGTGTTACGGATTGTAATGTTATGATCGATGGACAAGGAATGGAGCAAGTGAATGAGTTTGTATATTGAGGTACGCTGTTTAAAAGAGATGTTAAGATTGTAGAAGATATTGAAAGAAGAGTTAATGCAGGTAATAGAGTGAATGGAGCACTGAAGGCGTTTATGAACAGCCAAAACGTGTCCAAAAAGGCACGTTTGGCTGTGCATAGAGGGGTGTTAGTACCTACACTCATGTATGGTAGTGAAGGTTGGGTATGGCAGAAGAGTCATACAAGTAGAATAAATGCTGAAGAAATGAGAGCACTGAGAAGTATGTGTGGTGCGTCTTTGAATGATAGAGTAAAGAATTGTGTGATAAGAGAGTGTTGTGGTGTAAAAGAAGATGGGAGGATGAGGGCACATGGAGAGGATGGATGACGAAAGACTGACCAAGCAGATATATAAGGTAAGTGTGAGTGGGACAGCACGAAGGAGAAGACCAAGACGGACGTTCTCTGACCAGATCGGGAACATCCTTAAAACAGGAAAGGTTAAAAGTACCCTAAACATCATGCATGAGGAATTTGATGGGAGTGAACGATACAAGAGAGATATGTCAGGATCGTTGCAAGTGGCGTTCCGTAGTCTCTGCCTACCCCTCCGGGAAACAGGTGTGACTCTATGTATGTATGATAAGAATGTTACCTTATAATATATTTTTAACTAACTGACCCGGCGAACTTCGTGCCGTCTGAAATGTATTATACATATAAACCTTCTCCTTGAATCATTATATCTATTTAAAAAAACGCATTTAAATCCGTTGCGTAGTTTTAAAGATTTAAGCATACATAGGAACAGACAGAAGACAGACTTTGTTTTATGCTATGTAGTGATAGACATTGCTTAAAACATAATAAAATTCGACTAAAATTTGCTCGTCATACGACAACTTATAACTTGACTAGTCACAATTATACTACTCATATTTATTATATTATTAACCTTTTGATGAAATTGGAAAATCACATAAAGATTTCAGCTTTAATTGACAACATTTAACTAGACGTTTTAAATACCGTATACCTTTTAGAAAAAATCCCAATTAGAATGTAGTGTAACTGAAATGATCCGTGGAAAGCAAATGACGTGAAATGTAACCCTCATAACGTGGGACCTTAAGCCGTCACTAGCAAACTTTTGTAGCATAGACGCTCTGCAGTGAAATAAAATTGTAAAGGTAGACGTTTTATTAAAAATACGAATAATTCATGTATCACATTTGCGTTTACATTTGTGGTTAATTTCATTAATTTAAATATATGTTATTTGTAGTTGAATTCGATTGAGTATTTCTTTTTTCGAAAACAAGGGGTCGTTTTGGTCCCGAGTTTCTTATTAAAACTTATTGGAAGTTATAATTGTAATACTGATATAATTTACAACAATTGTGAAACTTACCTTCTACAATATGATAATCTGCACTAACTATCGACTCCAATGAATTTAGTCGCAGCCAAACTAGGCTTTATTGCAATTATTATGTTGAACAAATGTGTTTAGCGTTGATATATAAATAAATGTATATTGATATATAAATATATGTACATACATACATATATACATATGTATATACATATATATATATATATACATATATACATACTCAAGCCTGTTTCCCCGAAGGGGTAGGCAGAGGCATGTTAAACGCCCACTTTTCGCCAGTGTTTTGATCCCACGTAATAGGTGGCGAGCCTATTGCCGCTTATTGGGATATTTTGTTTGCCAGAGCTTCGTCCGTTGATCGGCAGGTGCACCACTTACAGGTGAGGTTGGCTTGGGACCCTAAGTTCTTGGTGGGAACCCTATGCACCCTAAATAAATGTAAATAAATGTATATTATGTGATATAAATTTTGGATGAACAAAAGTATTAGGTACTGAGTTTTATTCGAATTCTCAGTAGCAGCATGGAGTCTGATGGTTTGCCTGGTAACGGCAATAGCAGGGCTCGCTCCCTATTACGTAGGTCCAAGAAATTATAGCGAAATTTGGTAGTAATATTAAAACTCGGCCGATCCCTTCGGGAAAAGCGTGAGTCTATAAAAATATAAAACATATTTTTTATTTTTATGCATTGAAGAACCCCCATTTCTGAATCATTTATACCTACATTTCACAGATAGACAAAATGCACTTCTACTTACCTACCTTGCAACAAGAGCGAGTCTATTCTTAGTAAAATATAAAGCATCTTAAATACAATGTAGTCTGGCGTTCAGTTAGAGCGAACCTTAGCTTCAATGAAACAAAAGACTAAGTTTTCCACCTCAGTTCCACAGCCAACAATCAACGTATAATATATTCAAATTACGGTACCGGTGTCGGGCAGAGAAATCACTTTTTTCTTGATATTTCTGAATAACCTGGTTCGTTAGTTCGGGGATAATTTGACATGCAAAGAAACTGGAAGAAATCGTTTCTAACGCCAAATTGCTCGGGTTTAGGGTTCCATAAATATGTTATTGTTTATTTTTTACAAAACGGGAATATTTTAAAAAAATTTAAAGGATTTATTATAAAATAATTTGCATAATCATGATGCAAGAAATCGTAACAGCCCCTTTTAAAAGAGTTCATTTGCTTTACAAAAGACTAATTTATCCTTATTGGCAGTGTCCTGTTTTCAGTTATATCTCTTTGTTTATATTATTAAAGTATAGTACTTACTTACAATCCATTTATATTGAATCAACTTGTAAATACACTGTACTCGTTTACATATTGATATGCTACATACAATAAATACACCTATAATATCCAAAGACTTTCAGACACCTAAACTTGATCAAGATAAGTTTGACAATATCCCAACCATCAAACTACCCAAAGCCTACCCACACACAGATAAACAAAACACAGACAAAGCCTCGACATAGACGAGCAACGAATCAAAGTACGGCTTGAACAACACAATTTAACAGGAACCAGCACCTATACAACTGTTGCGAAGCTTCGAACAACTCTCCCCTAGTCTGCGCTGTTGACGCGACGATACGCACAATGCACTCGAAAATTTGCATACAGATACCATGCAGCATTCTGTTATTATATGCATAGCGGGCTGCAGGGAGCTGGTTTGCAAGTTGGACTGTAATAAATATAAGTTGGTGGACGCGGTCAGAACTTGAAGTGTTTTTGGTTGGAGGTAGATTTTGTAGTTGGAGAATGATGGCTATGAAAGAATATATTTATTTGAAGCCTGCTGTAACCTGTTCTAATACCATATTTATACATCATTTATTAATATTAGATTTTACCAAATACCTGCACATTTCAGCAGCCGAATCTTGGACTATAAAGAGCGTATAAGATCTATCAACATATTGATTAAAGAGCATTTTTTAAGTGGCTTTTCGCAATAATTTTATCAAAGACGCCCGTTTCAGTAAATGTGTGATGCTTAACTTTAACGGTCTATTATGAACGGTAAGAAAAATAATTGTAGAAATAATTTAATTTGATAACTCATGTTGCGGAGATTATAAAATACACTAGCCGCAGAAACAGTCAAATCCTACGTCTCTTCAAGATATGACGTAATCACATCTACAGAGCATCACCATGAGGCATAGTTTCCACAATTCACGTCAGATGGCTCTGTAATCTCTACGTGCCTCAAGGCAACCGTCCGTCTTGCCTCTTCAAACGCGACCGCGATTAGTCCACGTCCATCATAAGATATTGCCTGAAATATTACAGGAAATGTTATAAGTGGAATCTTATGTGGAATAGTATGAGGTGATATAGGAACAAATGTGAGTGCTAGTAACCCTGTTTGAAATAAAATTTAGGAGAGGCAGACCACACTAATGAAGGAACGAAATAAGTACCACCACACGCCATTTTTTATCAGTCGCGATTCGCATTTTACCCTACAAAGACTTTACAGTTATCTTACTTTGTTATATACCACATAAACATACGTATATACACATGTTATATAGTAGAATATACGAATAAATATAGTGGTTTTTACTTGGCTCTATTTGACATCCAAACACGACAACTATATACATTTTTTTTTATGTAGATCTTAGAGCGATCAGAATTTGTGAATATACCGAGCTAGGATCAACTCGCCAAAGCAAATATAGCCATTGGGAGTGCCAGTTATACGAGCTTTTTTAAGGCAAATAGGCTTTCGCTTGTTGTCACGAGGTTGAACTACTGCTGCAGTTTATGAGGCTCGAGTATAATGAGAAGCTATGATTATTATATTTTGTGCGATGTGGGCATCTATAGAACACGATAACCACTTAGGTAGGCTCGGTTACCTGAGTAACATAACTATAAATCCAGCCGCCCCGTCTTAGCTTCATACAGTTAATGAGAATTTCTGTCAGAAAAATCCCAATATAACTCGACTAGGGCTTCAAAATATCGGAAAACGGGATAGCCGATTACGAGTAATATAATATGGAAAAGGCTTTTCCTGAATTAAGTTTAATTTGGCAGTCCAAAATAAAAAGCAGAACGAATTCGATGTTGATTAAAAAAACTCGTTGCGAGAATTGGAAAATCGGTGAGCGTGGAATGCAGTGAAAGGTCTTTATTAACAGGTCAAATAATAAATTAAGTTATTTCACTTTGCGTCATTGTTCTTGCTAAATACTTGCGTTGATTGGCTGTATACATTTTGTACGAAATATGTAGGAGTTAGACTGATGTGCGGGGCTTGAATTGCATGATAGGCATTGTTACAAAAACAAGCACTAAATAAAATATATAAGAGTCAACCATTATTTTACATGCCAATCAAATAAGGTCGTGTTTTTAAGATTTAGACATTCATCATCATCATCATCACCCTTAAACAGTCCACTGCTGGACTAGGCCTCTCCTTTAAAAGGAGGAATTGGCCTACTATACCACGCTGGCCAAACGGGTTGGTATAGGGTTTGTATCAAGTTTTCCTTCTCTTACAGTGCTGTTCTCTGCATAATATGCTCCCTCTGTCGGCTCTTACGACACCCATGGGATGATATGGGGTGGTGACATTTCGTATTCTTAATCCGTCACCACACGGATTTAGAATACGAAATGTTTTAGACATTACATCCAATGAATTTAAGAAACACATATTTGCGAACATTTTGAGTTAGACTACATAATGACTTTTGCCAGGACTAAACTCTAAAGTCTAAAGTATATATGTAGGTAATTATTATATAAAACATACTCTTTTGTTTTTCTGTTCTGTAACATTCGCGCGAATGCTCATTACAGGTGAATACTCAAGTGTATCAGCGCCATAAGAGGTCATAGTGAATTCAAGTAAACAGGATTTACATAGATCTGTTTTCGTGCACTGACGTCGTTGAAACGTAAAGAAACATTACATTATGTGGTTAAACCGGCGCATTTAGCTGGGTGAACCAGAGGTTGGCAAGTATCTCAAGGCTACTATACTGTGTTGGTGTTAACGGGAGTCACGATAGTAGCAACACCAAGATAAATGTTTTCATATTCACCCATCTGGCAATCCAATCTTCGAACGATGGAATTCTGGAGTTGTCATGAATCAAAGGCAACGCAAACCCAACCCTAGTGTAGTTTATTGTGATATCTATGTTTGGTCTTCTGACATAGGTATATTGATATACTCCTACATAATATCAACTGAAACCATTCATTTAACACGTTCACTGCGTAACTCGATTATGATAACTTTCAGTGGGTGCGTCACGGGGTCGTTTAGAACCGGTGCATGACTTTTTTCTGGTGCGTTTAAGGGTCGAGAAGATCCGATCTACCTGTGTTCGTTTAACTGCTCTTATCTTTGAAAGTATGGCGATTTATGAGTATTTATTTAGGGCAATATATTGTGACGTAATCAGCCAAGTTACATTTTAAATCGCAGGTAGATTCACTGGTTACTTTGTTTGTAAATAGAAAAATAATATATCGGATCTTCTCGACCCGTTATCCGCACTGATTCGTAAAATTATTGATATGGTAGTAGTGTTGTACCTAGGTTGTAATAAAAAATCGATATCGAAAATAAGTAGATAATATTTTTTATTTAAATTGTGGGACTACATACTATTGCATTTGTGAGATCTATTATAACATTCACGACAATATAGTTGATTGAATCAGGCATTTCTTGGCGGAACTCCATCGTAACCTAATGGAAGGAAAGAGAAACCCACCACGCACCCTCGGATTGACCACCCCAACCATTACAATAGAAAAAGGTTGTACAATACCGACCACCTCTAAAGACAAAGGATAAGGCATATGTGGAATAATGCGGAAATGGGTTCCAGGAAAATACCTAACGTATCTTCAGTCTAACTTCAATGGGTCTCCTCTGCTGAATTTGTTCGCATACCGGCATAACGACGCACATCAGTCGAGCGACGTAGTCAGTACTTCTGAATAAATCTGACAACTAGTCTAGACCTTCAAATATAGCTATCGCTCTGGGTTGCGGAGGTCGACGGCAGTCGCTCCGTGGAAACGCCAATATTCAGTCAAATCTGGTTAGACTAGTAAGCGGACCCCAGGGTGAAACTGGGATAACGCTAGGAGGATGATAATGGTTTAAATGTAATACCTACTAGTGAAACCAATATATCGCGATAAAATCTGTAACCTGTAGTTTAATTAAAATGTGTTACTTTCGCATAAACTCAAGAAAATATTATAATAACAGTCGACTACTTATCACGTGGGTTTATAATTGTAGATAATATCAATATTCACCTAAACACATGCGCGGCACTAGATCAAATGGCAAGCAATCTAGTGCGGCTATCGGGTCATCGGGCCTCGGGTCGTTGAGACCCGATAAACGCAATAGATGAAAAAAATATTTCTCTGGTCGGTAGCGGGTTGATTAGACCCGATACGTTTTTATTACATATATAGTCAACATTCAAAAAGGTCGTTCGAAAACACTAGCTGTCTCTGTTTTATTCATATATTAACTCCAAAGATATCTGTCCCGCACCAGCGTAAACTACAGCAATTTTGATGCCGCACCGCAGGAAAGAACACCATCGGTTCTATTCAACCCGATGCCGCAGCGAACGTGTTAAATTGTTTATCTAACTCACAGTCTACAAGTACCTAATAGCTGTCTGTGAATGAAACCCCTATTCTGCAACCCAATCGAACGCCACCACTATTACTTATACGCACACCAAACAGTTAATACGAAACAAATGGAAAGGTAACCGGGGGATGAAATGCAAATTTATTCAATTAATCCGCACGGCAGTCTGTATTGGGTGTCGCAAAGCCATGATTGGCGTCAAGTCGTTCATCCGTGCGAAAGTGGTTTGGCGTTTACAGAATAGGGACGTGGTATGAAATTTGATTATGTTTACTTATTACTTTTAGAGCGATGTTTATTCAGGCTGCTTGGTTCGCTTTCGTATAGAGGTCTTGGTTTTAATTATCCTAGATATTATAGTTTGGCTGTATTTTTGAGCTTGATATTCGACTTGGTATGAAGCAGCAACGCTGGTTTTTAGGCTAAGTAAATAGTGTAATTTGTTGTTCAACTTGCTAAGTGTGTCACCAACCTTAAAGTACGTGTACGAGAAAATACAAACTTTCTTAAGATGTAAGTTTGTCTGGCCAGGCAACGGGTTCTGGCATAGATTTATATGTACTAACGGTTCTTGTAACATTTCCACGTAATAATATTTTGTTAGTCTTTTTCTAGAACATACAAGTAATAAAATTTTAATTCGTGTGTTTTCTTCTACTTTCTATAAAGTAGTAAAGTTAACTATAACTGTTACACCACGCGCACATTATCATATTATGTATTGGGATATTTAAAATAATTAATAATTAAAATATATGCATAATCGGGTGTTAAAATTTTGATTAGTATCGCTTACGCCGTGACCCGGAGAGCACGTTAAACCGTCGGTTTCGGCTGTCATGGAGATTTTAACAGTCGTAATGGGGAGTTAGTATCCCTGAATCAACTGACACTAGTCTTAGCTATAGAACATTGCTATCTCTTTGAGTTGCAGAGGTGCAGACCATAACGCTGAGTGGAATGAATCGCACGTTATATCCAAAAAAGGTATATATTTATGTTGTTCATTGTCAAGTACCCATACTTCAAGCTCTGCTTAGTTTGGGACTAAATGTTGCTGTGTGAATATTATTATTATTGTATTCCCCAAAATAAATCCACAATAATGTTTTACTCAAATTTAATATACCAGCGGTAGTTAATAAAACTATATGTCAATCAAATAACACAGTAACGCTAGACATAGCTCGTCGAGAGCGAGACACGAGACGGCGTGGAGTCGACAAGTGCTCATATTTTCGGGACTATTAAATTATTTTATTCACATCCACAGAGCTGCCGTGGGAGGGATGAGTAAGTTGTAAACTAAAAGCGATTATACTTCTGTCATGCTTTTTCTTTTGATGGTGAAAATAAGAATTTTCAATTTGTTGTATGACCAATTAAATAGAGTGATATGCAGAGGCTATCGGGTTCGAATCCGCGGCACACACCACTGACTTTTCGAAGTTATTTGCGTATGAATGGTTAATTTCCGCTTACCCTGTGCGCTGTGTCAGTGAGCAAAAAGAGCCTCGTTAAGCCGCCCCGGGTATCATGAAGACCTTTGACTGTCGTTACGGGGAGTCAGTAACCCAAAATAAACTGACACTAGTCTAACCCATAGAATATCACTATGCCTTTGGGTTGCTGAGGCCAGACGGGCAGTCGCTCTGGGGCAAAGCTAATATTCAGTCAGAACCGATTAAACTAGTAAGCGGACCCTGAACTCCGAAATAGTAACGGGTTGCAAATATGATAATAATAACAGGATGATGAAATGAGTAAAAGGCATATTATGTCCCCAGAAATAATTAAAATGAACGTCAGGAACCTTTGTTAGCAGCTCGAAACTACGGAGAAATACATTATTATGTAATTATACTGTAAATAAGTTAGTTGCGATTAAAATATGTTAAATAAACTTGCATGATATATAAAAATGGTACTTCAATTAAATTCGTTAAAATCGTTCACGGAGACAGAAATGTTCCGTTTTCCCCAATATTCCTTAATTTAGTCATATATCTGCTACGCTCGAAAGCCTTTCACACTTTTCAGTGTTGAAAGGCTTTCGAGGATTAGGCTCACAAGAAATGTGGTGAGCTGCACGTTACGTAAACTTGACCTTGGAGCAAAAGCTTTTGACCTTGGATAGCATTACCTATCTAAGGAGTTTTGCAGATGCGATCAGGCGATGGTTCATTGCTGATAAAAATTGTGCTATACAGAAATTACTGTTACCGGTCTACTTTGTTTCCACTTATTTCTGTTTATACAAACCCTAGTTTTCTCAAAATATGGACGCGTAGGTATAGGAAGAAGTAGTATGTGCTAGCACAAAGCAGAGATGCGAGGAAGGCTTTAAAGGCTGAAACAAATACAACTGTCCACAAATCATTAAAAAATTAAGGGTCTTTTACTTTAGTTATTTTCACAGCGTAATGTCTTACGGAATAATGTTATGGGGTACAGCTGCTGATATACAGACTATTTTTATCATTCAAAAGAGGGCCATACGTGCAATTTATAAGTTAGGTGCTAGAAATTCTTTACGTGATAAATTTAAAGAAGTAGATATATTGACAGTTGCATCGCAATATATATATGCTAACTTAATGTACATTAAGAAAAACTTAATTCTATACCGCAAAAATAGTGATTTGCACAAAGTGAACACAAGGAATTAGCATAAACTGGTGGGAGCTAACTACCGTCTTCATAAAGTTCAGAACTCATTTGCGGGGATTGGTATACGATTTTTCAACAAATTGCCTCTTGAAATAATGAATTTACCCATGCACAAATACAAACGGACAATTAGGAACTTTCTTTTACAAAGGGGTTATTACACTATTAAGGAATTTTTAAATGATAAGACACCGTGGGTATAGGCTTAGGCTTGTTTAACTCACGATTATTTTATTTACATGTTAAGTGGAGGTGCCTCGTGAACACATGATTTTTGCAGGATTTGGATATTTTTATGATTTGTTGAATGTAGTTTAACATTATTTATCCCTGATCATATCATTGTTCACTTGTCACCTTCACAAAATTCTTTCTACATTTGCATTCCTTCACGCGTTCCACTAACTTATGTTAAGAATAACGATCTGGAAAATGGAGGTAATTGGCGGTCATGGTCAGTATACCAATAGATTGTTTCTTACTGCTGGTTCGTATACCGTTGTCATCATGCTCACTAAAATGTCATTTCTTGTGGTGGCATCGTGTGTCGGATCATCCCTGTCCCTCTAATATGGCGAGAGGGATGATGACTGGCACATGCGTCATACTCGTGAACGGGTGCTACTTGCGATGACTGGTCGATGACGGTCTTGCGGGCTGGTATTAGTATTTAATATTTAACTGCATCATTTCCATCATGGTTCTGATCACTTTCGCGGATTGCCTGCATTATTAGGTATATATCATGTAAGTGGATGCTCCTGTTTCACCATGTCTATTCTGAGGAGGCTAACCAAAAGTATTATGCTTGAGTATTATTATGTATAGTAAATATATACAAGTGATATAGAAGGTGTAACAGTTGCAGCACCTTACAAAATGTAAATTGTGTATTATGCAAAACCTGGCGATGAAAAAGAGTGACCGTGAGTTTTAGTGCCCGTTCTTTCTCATGGTTCTACCTATTGCTTTGCGAACGTGGCAGTAAATGTAAATGTAGAAGCATACAGTAATAATGTTTTAAATTGGAGTATAAGTAATTATTTTATAAATTTACTAGAGGACGCTAGCAGCTACGCCTGCATTTTTTTTAATTTACCCGTTTGGGCGATCCCGTGGGAATTTCGGGAAATCCCTTCTTAGTGCACCCCTACGGTCCCCAAGGAACATACATGCCAAATTTCAGCTTCCTGCGCCCAATAGTTTCGGCTGTAGCGTGTCTGTCAGTCAGTCAGTAACGCAAGGATTATATATATTAAGATTATTTTTGCACTGTATAAGTAGGTTGAAATGAAAAAACAAATTTAAAGTAAACAACAAAAAAAAAATGCAAAGTCGATAAAATGCGGGGCGGTGACTTTTGAAATTTAGCCTATTTCAGGAACGGCTATTTCAGAGACCGGACTTTCTATTGCAGTTCATAATTTTAATTATTATACTTATTATTATAGAAAAACTACAGTTTGTCGTCGAATGGCTCTGACGATGCTGTAATTTTTTTTTTTATTTGTGTTCCTTTTGTCAAAAAAGTGTACTGAAAGTATTATCAACGCATGTCAACTATTTATACAAAATATTATTGTAACATAACAACCAGTTCAATGCCTACGTATGAAAATACGAGCGTATCAATTAAAACCTTCCTGGAATATCAATAAAGTTAATAAAATATGCTGATGAACTTTGATCACACAATATTCACTGAGTAGCGCTGCTCAACAGTGTTTCGTAAAACAAGCGTGACAATGAATTCATTAATAGTTTTAATATGAAATTTACACAAACTGTTGTGCGAAGGCTTATTAAGCGGAGGACTAACTTTTATTAACATATTCGGTGACGTTCGGGAGGAAAGCTACGTTAGGCTGAGTACAGACATGTCAAATATGTAATGTAACTTATGTTGTGATGATTCATAAAATCAACGCATAGCATGTATATTGTATTCGCTAGCAAACACCATTTGCGGTAGAAACAACAACAAATGGCATATTATATTTAATCTAAATTCGTGTCCAGCGTTAGAACAAGATGTTCCTTAGAATGCTTTTATCTCCTTTAACTTAAAAGTAAGATTATCATGGGGCTGCCTGATGGCAAGCTGTCAGTAAATTCTATTAAACTTTTCTCATCAGCTGGCCTTGTCAATATGGTATTAAAACCTGTACTTATACAGTTCAGTATAATACTGGCTGATCAATGATCATGTATGATAAACCCTCATCTTAAAGGAATATAGAAGCGAATCTCAGGCTCCAAGGTCAAAGGATCGCAACCGGGACAACGCCAGGATGATGATGACGATCTTTAAAGAAAACAGAACTGCTCTTTGACATCACGATTAAAAAAACAGAATAAAAAGAGAAAAAGAGAGAGTGCAGCAAGGGTGACATTTTTACAGTAAGAAGAGCCGTCAATACATAATTTGCACTACATTACAATGTAATGTAACGTACATTACATTTTTGATAGTGTAGACCCTCGTTGACGTTTGAAAGTTTCTGTCGAAGGGCGTTTAGAGGTCGCATCGCTCGGATTGATCGCTTATAGTTATTAGTCAAGATTGTTTTGGTCTAAAGTAATTATAAACTATCTAAGACTGCGTTGCTCCTGATATAACTTCGATTAAGTTAGAGACCGATCATGATGGGGTGGATATGTTCTCCCGAACGTGACATTTGGTTAGGAAATTGTCTGTAGATGCAAGGCATACACGGAATTCGGGGTTTATACCGGACAATTGCCGTCAGTTTACCTTTTTTTCTTTTTTTGACTCATGATGGAAACCAAACAATGGGGCCTAGCCTAGGGAGAGTGTGGTGACTTTCCGACTTCACACTAAAACCACCATGGTATTCCTCTATCCGATCCCATTGAATGGCGGGGTCACGGGATCTACGTTAACATTACTACCGCGACTCTCCGTCAGCTTACCTAATCTAGCTAAATCTAGTTCAATTATTGAACTAGATTTACCTAGATTAGGTAGGATCAATTGCCGAGCTAAATCTTGTTCAATTATTGAACTAGATTTAGCTCGGCAATTGATTATTTATTTACTTATTTTATTTTTTATTAAAACTTCCTAAAGGTACAATTCCGAGTTGAGCTGCAGACTGCAACCGCAGGCGACACTGCGGCTAGTGGATGCGGTCGACTGCAGTGCTGCCTGCGGTCGCAGTTGCTTCTATTCCAAGCGCGGCGGCATGCAGTTATAGAACCATAACTTTTCACCAAATTATTCCGATATTTTGGATTCGATGTGTTATAAATTACTGGATGACCAGCAACAAAGTGAATTAATTTTTCTTCATCATCCTCTGAAAAAGTGAAAATTTTTTGTAAGTGTGAACTGTCTGCAGTCCGCGACTTCACTGGACCTGTAGCGCGCGGTCGCTGCGTGCCGCGGCCGCCGCGACTGCAGGCCACAGTGTAGCTGCGCTCGGAATAAATTTCATGGAGATTCATAGGAACTAGTGGTGCTGGTGTCGCTTGCAGTCTGCGGTAGCAGTTTGAGGTCTGCAGCCCATCTCGGTCTTGCACCTTTACATTTTATAATATTTATGTAACGGGTGTCTAAAATACCTATCTTTACTTGGTCTTCACAACTATTTTTATTATCGGTTAAGACAAAATCGCAATAACCAAGGGTTACAATAAAGACAAGAGGTCGACGTTTGCCATACAGGGCTACGTCGCGATCGCGCAGTCGAACATTTGTTCTGAACGAAATAAACAAAGTAGCTATACGATCTAAGATTTCAAAGAAGGCGAGCTGTTCGGCTAAAATTGAACCTTTATAAATCGTTCAGATTGGCGAGATATCCTCCACTTTACCTTTACCCTAATAATGACTAGCAATATATATCCGTTTCATTTGTTTCATTTATTGATTCAATAACAATTACATAAATTGTATCTGAATATCTAAAAACTAACACAATTTGCAATACATACATACATACATATCGTCACGCCTTTTATCCCCGGAGGGGTAGGCAGAGGTGTATTTCTACACCCACTTTTCGCCAGATATACTTTAGTCCTACGTAATAAGGGGCGAGCGTATTGCCGTACCGGGCACATTTCCAGACTCCGTGCTGCTACTGAGAATTTCGTGACCGAAAAACCCAATAACACTGCCCGACCCAGGAATCGAACCCGGTACCTCCCGATCCCTCGCGCACATTTATGCCGCGAGACCAACGAGAGGCAGTCGTATAGGGTTTGATGTCGAGTTTTCCGTCTCTACGCAAAGATGGTATTTGCATCGTGTTATCCCTTAGTCGCCTCTTACGACACCCACGGGAAGATAGGGGGTGGTGACACTTGTATTCTATGCCGTCAACCACACGGCACAATTTGCAATATAGCTATCATTACTAATTAATTGATATTTCTAAAACAGCTACATTTAATTTACTGTTTTTACATTTTACGTTTAAGTTTCTCTTTAATAAATTAAGTAATTAATCATTATTATACCTATTATTTAAGAATAATTATATCAAGCAATTGAAATAAAGAATATGCCAAAGAATTTTAATTAAAATACATAATGTCAAAAGAAAAATTTTGACATTATGTATTTTAATTGTGGTGTGATGTCACAAGACCCTTTTTTTTTGTTTTACGAGGTGGAAAATTCCTTCGGATCTCCGACTCTTGGGGGAAATAAGAGCCAGAGTATGTGGTGTTTCCACTAAAATCCACCTCAACTTTCTCCATGTACCCGTGTGTCGGAGGATAGGGCATCGCCGAAGCACTCGTCGCCACCCTCCGACGGGTATTGGCCCGCCAGATGGTCAGGCGGGCCCCGAACAAAACACCCTTGGCGGCGGATTAAGGTGTGTGTGTCACAAGACCCATCACCAAGCCGAAGTCTACTCGTTGTAGACGTCATGCCAAGTCATAACAACCAAAAATAATACCTGGGATATGATTTCTTTTTAAGTTATCACATTTTTTAAACCGCAATTAAAAGCGCGCGCGTGCAATGCTCGAAATACCCTACTTATCCATGGCGTCAAAGGGCATGTAAAGAACATGTTGGCGGGGTAAATGCATCAATTTTGTACCTAATTAGGAAAATTCTATACTAACTTTGAGCCTCAATATCTCCTGAACCAGTAATTTCCCAGGTATAGTGCCGAAGTAAAAAATGTTCGTAGTGATTGGTACAACATGGGATGTCAGTTCTCGTTAAGGGTCTTTTTACATCCTGTATATAACAAAATACTATGTCAAAAAAAAAGAATGTCAAACAGAAAAAAATATAAATAATACATGAGATGTCAAACTATGAATTAATCGTATCATGTCATAGAGAATGCGGCAGAAAATTATAATTAAAAGACAACATTAATAATATTATGGCTGGTATCACCTTATACTAATTTACATTGTCTCCTTTAACTGTAGTAACATTTGTCATCATCAGACTATATCAGTTCACTGTTTGAAGTAGACTTACCCTATGGCGCGTCAATAAGCTCGGTCTTCAGCTTTCCTCCGAAAGTATCTACCCGCTGTACTACGAAATATTCGTTCAAAGTAGTGTAATTGCAAACTTGACGTCAATTTAATAGAAAGATGGAATTCATCCAAGAGTGAATAATCTGACAGTTCATCTCGATATTAGTATCTACTACTACGTAGTAGATACTAATATCGAATAACTGATAACGTCTCCTGAATTAGATTTCAGCGGAAAATAATGCGACAAGAACATCATAATATTGGTTGCTATGTCAACAGCTTACCTCAGAGAGCAGAACGTTCTACCCTTGAAACGAAAAAACGATTGTCCCGTTCGTCCTTAAACAGATTTGTACAAAAGATCAAAGTATTTATGTCACAGGTATTTAACAAAAGTCGTGATATTATAATTTTAATAGTGACATTATAATTACACAGATTTTAGTCAGTGGTTTCTAGGTATTACTTATTATAATAATGTCCTCCCGACCGATTTCGGCCACGGTGGCTTGTCTATATATGAGACTTGCCATCTGCGCGGGACATATTATAGTGCACAAGTGTGTGCGCGTACACAAGTGCACTCTTATAGTCGGATGGGACGCCACATGTGACACGACCGGAGATAGATTGGGCGCAGGACCAACAGCTTAACGTGCTTTCCGAGGCACGGGGGTGTGACACCGCCAACTTCCTGTCTCCGAACTTTTATTGGATAATTCCTAACAGAAAAACCCCAATATCACGTTTTGTTCGACCCGGGAATCGAACCTGAGACCTCATGATCACAAAAAGTTCCTTTTTAAGCTTTTTATTCAGACGGTCCGAGATAGAGGTTATTTGATTCGTCCGCAGTTTTTGTTAAAGAACTTTTTAGGGTTTTTGCACTTATTGTACTCTTGGTTTCGTTATTTGCTTAGACTACTAAGTCTTTCTGTAAGAAAATTCTTATCATTCGTCTTTTGAAATCTTTTGACATGGCACACACAAGACACTACTTGTGCGATCCACAAATTATTCATTGGAATCTGTGATTTTTTTGTATCCATTAATGGAATGTTTGTGGAGTTCGTTGCGGGGCAGGATACTGTGGTGATGATATCAGATTCTGCTAAGTAGAATTATAACCGAAAGCCGGAAAAGTGCCCTAGAACTGCTTTTGAATAAGGACAAAAAAATAATAGGTGACATGTCAAAGACATCGTTGTTAACCTGACTTATAATAATATTTTACAACATTCAATTCTCCACGAACTCATCCTAATCAACCAACAAGCCAGCTTAACAGAAGCCTTAAAACGTACTTCATCGATTAACAAAAACATCTCCAAAAGTTTTACATCAACTTACACCTCTTCATTAAAATCCCCCGATATTTCAATTAAGACAACAAGACGTAAGTAACAATAAGAAACTCAGCTATTTGTTATTTAACATTTAAAATAAATGTATGATTTATTCAAAGATTCGTGTTTTGTATACTGTTACGAACATTTTGGAATATGAATCAAAACTTGGCTGATTATAATTTCAAAAGCAGCTCTATGTTCATTTATGTAAATCATTGTGACCGTTTGCGTTTATGTAATCAACTGTAGAGATTTTGAATGAGTGTTAGATTATACGATAGATATTAATTTAGTACCTGTTTCCCCGAAGGGGTAGGCAGAAGAATATGAAACGCCCACTTTTCGCCAGTGTTTTGACCCCACGTAATAGATGGCGAGCCTATTGCCGCTTATCGGGATATTTTGTTTGCCAGAGCCTCGTCCGTAGATTGGCAGGTGCACCGCTTGCACGTGAGGTTGGCTTGGGACCCTAAGTTCTTGGTGGGAACCCTATGCACCCCATCCAAGTATCTGGCAGATAAGCCGTATGTAAAAGGCTAGCATACTACCGGGATGAGATACTGTGTGACAATCTCATATAGATCTAATTTTTTTTTTCAAAGAGGTCTCATACTTGTATTCGAGGACATCTTAATGGAACTTTTATTTGTATGTACGAAGCTGATTTTAAAGTGCGGTGCAATTGATTATAATATTTTAGTTTTGTACGTATACAGTATATCATTTAATATGTCGCTGTTTAAAATTACTTCTACCAAAACTTTCTGCTCCACTTTTAACCACATATTTACTTGATTTTATTTGTTACATAAATAAAATTTGCGTTATCAAATAACATGAAATAGTTTATCAAGTTGCCACAGACCGCTCGTGACGGTGCGTTACTGGCGTTACTGAAACATACAGCGCAATGGTGCGAAAACTTACAACCGACTACAAAGTCAATAACCAATTTCCATTTCCAATAGTCTTCTGCCCATATTGCATCAGCATTGTGATAATAGCCAAGCGATCGAATGAAGACTGCCAAATCCAGGCAGGGTGTTAAGTGCCAAAACAACTGGACACGATGCCAGCGGGGCGTGCCAAATGTCGTGTGTTTCAACGCCGAAACCATCAGAAGCGCAATGTGGCGGTATCGCCGATGCAAGCCCAGATTTGTTGGCGAATAAATCGGAATAGGTAGACGCTTCCATGAACAAACATGCTAGCAAAGTTCGGTTTGTATTGTAAGGTTGTATTTCGATTTTGGGTTCTGATGTACACATATTCATAGCTGTAGAATGTAGATATCCAAAGGTTTCGCTTTTTTGATATTTCTTCGATTGCTTTATATTTATCTATCTATACCTACATAAATGAAAATTGCAGTTTACAAAATAATTATTACAATAATTATAATAAAATTGTCTTCAGATTGTTTACTGGTTTAAATTTCCAACGGGGCTAATCCATTAAGGCGAGGTTGCAGTACAGTGCGTAGCTCGACCTCACCCCCCGCAAAAACAAAAACACGGCGGTGGCGTCAGCGAGTGAGCGGGGGGAGGGGAAGGGGGGTTTCGTGTGTGCGTGTGCCACAGCGCAGCGTAAAAAAACCGTAGATGAGTTATGCGAACTTCAAAAGTGGCACATTAAAAACTGACAAATTCATGACAAACTTTTTTTTCTAAATGTCTCATTTGGCTTTAGTCGCTCACGCGCTGCGGTCGGAAGCGCTCGCTCTTTTACTCGCGTGTGTGTACGTTACATTTGAAAATGCCGTCGTGTGTAATGAGATTTTGCTAAAGTAGTTAAACTATAGTAGGAAAATGACTAAAAGTTATGGAATCACTTCTCATTCATGA
Organism: Euclidia mi; assembly: GCA_944739405.2. NCBI lineage: Eukaryota > Metazoa > Arthropoda > Insecta > Lepidoptera > Erebidae > Euclidia > Euclidia mi. The sequence continues at coordinate 88,192,040 of OX123189.2, read as the reverse complement.
GTATTACAATATTACGTTTTATTTTCAATTTATAATAAATTCAGTATCACAAATAATAGAGTGAATAAAAAATTGGCATTTAGCGAGTGTAAAAGAGAAGCAGTATTGTGCGTGTTCAAAGACTAAAAAACAAAGTATCCAGATGGAACATTCGTAACAATAAAATACTGATGTGTGTTTTTGTCAAGTAATAAAAGTGATTTGAGGCTGAATCAACACAATATATTATTATTATAGAAATACAAAATCATACGTAAGTTACAAACATTGACGGATGATCAAAGTCCATACACTTGTTCTTGTTTTTCTCCTTTTAGTATTAAACAACTAAGTAGATTGTACTGCACAGTTTTCGCCGACACACCGTACCCCTGGCAGTACCCCTGGGGGTATGGTGGGTCTTTCAAAGCTTAACCGTACTCCCAGATAATATTGTTGTGTAATTAGTTTATTAATTTCAGTTCGTTAATTTCAAGTTCTACTATTTTGTGGGATCATTCCCAGTATAGTAGTAGTATTGAACTAATTCTATTAACACAACTTGATGAGGAGAACAGAACTAATGGGATAAGTAATAGGAAATGTCCCAGTCTAGTTCTATGTATGTTTTTACAAGGGTATTCAATAGAACTACTGAGAATGATCCGTATTGTCACGGCATCGCGCTCATATATCCGAATAAATATGTTTTGTAGAGGTTCATTTGTTTAATGTGTAGAACAAATGAACGTCTACAAAACAAATGAACGCCTACAAAACAAATGACTTACAGAAAGTGATCAGCTATTGATAGTGATTGCAGAAAACAGGTGCATGCGATTTTCAACCTAATTGACATTAGTCAGAATTTATAATTTTATTACCCTAATATTGCCAGAAAGCGAGAAAAAACAAAAAAAAAAGTTTGTCATGAATTGTCAATAAGGTCGAAAATCGCATGCACCTGTTTTTTGCAATCACTATCGATAGCTGATCACTTTCTGGTAGTCATTTGTTTTGTAGACGTTCATTTGTTTTGTAGACGTTCATTTGTTTTGTAGACGTTCAATTGTTTTGTAGACGTTCATTCGTTTAACACATTTTTATAAATACATATTTATTCGGATTTGTGAGCACGATGTTGTGACACTACCCTTGTAAAACATACATAGAACTAGTGGTAAATTTCCTATAACTGTTTCCCATTAGTTCTATTCTTCTCATCAAGTTGTGCTAATAGAACTAGTGGGAAAAAAAGTATCACTAGTTCTATCATAGTACTGTTCAATAGAACTAGTGGGAATGATTCGACAGCCCAAGGATGATGATGATGATGGGTCTTCAACAGTACCACAGATTATACCTATAATATACAAAGCATTATAACCATTAGCAGTAATACCTAAACGTTTTATTCTCTAATTTATCTCCTTTTTGCACTATATCATCGTACTAGCGCTTGTCTTCGCTTGTCTAAAAATACAAAAACGTAAGTAGTAAGTCATTATCATACGAGAGATAACACTGTTCAGTTTAATGTCCACGTAGCACGTTGGTATAACACTACGAGCATTTCAGCCAGGAGTACGGTTAAGCTTTAAAAGACCCACCATACCCCCAGGGGTATTGCCAGGGCTACGGTGGGTCCGCAGCGCACAGTTTTTATATTAACGTACTGTTTTAGGTTTCCATTGAATGAAATGTACTTTTTTAATAAATGTTATAAATAAATCACATCGACTTTTTATTTCCCTACCTTAAATGAATTAATCAAATTTACTTTGAGGCGAATTGAATTTACTCAAGACAGACAAAGTGATCATGTCGCATCTGAGTCAAATTATTGTTTGTGAAACGGTCAGCATGATGTCACAATGCGCTTCGGTCCAGAGAGTATATATTTATCTCTATTTCGCGCTAGCGATTAGATGTGCTATCTCACTTACACTTCTTATCTAATTCTTAGTGTGTCGTTTTGAAATATTTATATCAGTGTTCGTACGCTTTTCACGATGCGTGCCACTCGTAAGCTCCGTCATGTTACCTTGTCAGTAACCTGTCTACGGTTTCTTACTAGTATGTCTATGGTTTGAACGATTGAGTTTGGAATACGAATTACTTTATACTTTTGCGAAAACGTACATGCGGGGGTGGAGGGGGATTTTGCGGAGCAACGACGTACGTCCGCCCTCAATCACGCCTAGACAGGCACTGATGAACGGCCGGCGAGCGATATAATGCCAACATTTTGACTATTTTTTTTCTTGGAGAAAAATGATAACGAAGTTACGAAATCTGTTTTTACCATTTATTTTAAAATAAAGAGCTGTTTCTATTGATAATACTTTCATATAAATTCATTATGGAATCTCTAAGTAGTACACGTTTAAAATTGTGATTTAGTGCCATGTTTGACATTTTTTTTTTATCGAACCAATCATTCCAAATCGTGTTTCTATCTTTACGATTTACTAGAAGATATGTTCAACTTTTATACTTTAATTTTTATTCATTAAAAATATCATAGTTCATGGGACTTTCAGACGTTCAAAAATCTTAAAAAGTACTGCAACCTCGCCTTAAGGCGAGGTTGCAGTACAGTGCGTAGCTCGACCTCACCCCCCGCAAAAACAAAAACATGGCGGTGGCGTCAGCGAGTGAGCGGGGGGAGGGGAGGGGTTTCGTGTGTGCATGTGCCACAGCGCAGCGTAAAAAAAACCGTAGATGAGTTATGCGAACTTCAAAAGTGGCACATTAAGAACAGGCTAAATGTCTCATTTGGCTTTAGTCGCGTACGCGCTGCGGCCGGAAGCGCTCGCTCTTTTACTCGCGTGTGTGTACGTTACATTTGAAAATGCCGTCGTGTGTAATGAGATTTTGCACAAACTATAGTAGGAAAATGACTAAAAGTTATGGAATCACTTCTCATTCATGAGTATTACAATATTACAACGTTTTATTAACAATTTATAATAAATTCAGTATCACAAATAATATAGTGAATACAAAAATTGGCATTTAGCGAGTGTAAAAAAGAAGCAGTATTGTGCGTGTTCAAAGACTAAAAAACAAAGTATTTAGATGGGACATTCGTAATAATAAAATACTGATGTGTGTTTTTGTCAAGTAATAAAAGTGATTTGAGGCTGAATCAACACAATATATTATTATTATAGAAATACAAAATCATACGTAAGTTACAAACATTGACGGATGATCAAAGTCCATTCACTTGTTCTTGTTTTTCTCCTTTTAGTATTAAACAACTAAGTAGATTGTACTGCACAGTTTTCGCTGCCGGCCCACCGTAACCCTGGCAGTACCCCTGGGGGTGTGGTGGGTCTTTCAAAGCTTAACCGTACTCCCAGATAATATTGTTGTGTAATTAGTTTATTAATTTCAGTTCGTTAACTTCAAGTTCTACTATTTTGTGGGATCATTCCCAGTAGCCCTATTGAACAGTTCTATGATAGAACTGTCCTAATTCTATTAGCACAACTTGATGAGGAGAATAGAACTAATGGGATAAGTAATAGGAAATGTCCCAGTCTAGTTCTATGTATGTTTTTACAAGGGTATTCAATAGAACTACTGGGAATGATCCGTAGTGTCACGACATCGCGTTCATATATCCGAATGAATATGTTTTGTAGACGTTCATTTGTTTAAGGTATAAAACAAATGAACGTCTACAAAACAAATGAACGCCTACAAAACAAATTAACGTCTACAAAACAAATGACTTACAGAAAGTGATCAACTATCGATAGTGATTGCAGAAAACAGGTGCGTGCGATTTTCAACCTAATTGACATTAGTCAGAATTTATAATTTTATTACCGTAATAATGCCAGAAAGCGAGAAAAACAAAAAGAAAGTTTGTCATGAATTGTCAATAAGGTCGAAAATCGCATGCACCTGTTTTTTGCAATCACTATAGATAGCTGATCACTTTCTGGTAGTCATTTGTTTTGTAGACGTTCATTTGTTTTGTATACGTTCATTTGTTTTGAAGACGTTCAATTGTTTTGTAGACGTTCATTCGTTTATTTCGTCATATTTATTCGGATATGTGAGCGCGATGTTGTGACACTACCCTTGTAAAACATACATAGAACTAGTGGTAAATTTCCTATAACTGTTTCCCATTAGTTTTATTCTTCTCATCGACACGCCTAGACAGGCACTGATGAACGGCCGGCGAGCGATATAATGCCAACATTTTGACTATTTTTTTTCTTGGAGAAAAATGATAACGAAATTACGAAATCTGTTTTTACCATTTATTTTAAAATAAAGAGCTGTTTCTATTGATAATACTTTCATATAAATTCATTATGGAATCTCTAAGCAGTACACGTTTAAAATTGTGATTTAGTGCCATGTTTGACAATTCTTTTTATCGAACCAATCATTCCAAATCGTGTTTCTATCTTTACGATTTACTAGAAGATATGTTCAACTTTTATACTTTAATTTTTATTCATTAAAAATATCATAGTTCATGGGACTTTCAGACGTTCAGAAATCTTAAAAAGTACTGCAACCTCGCCTTAACACTTTTTCCAAAACCGGTAGAATGGCCAAATATTGCGTAACCGGATCAACATTAGATTAACCTTTCATTATCCATGTATATTATTTCCAAAATGATAGAATGGACAAATATTTTGTAAAAGGCTCATTGATTAACCCTTTGTTTAGTGTATTATACCCGGCAATTATGTTTAGCATAGACGATTTAAGCAACAAATTCAAAATACTTAGCGATTAAAAATATTAATATAGTAATAATTATTTGCAGGTATGGTTTCGTGCGATATTCTTTATGTAGATTCATGCGTTCTTTAAAGATTATAATTACTAGTCTTAATCAGCTAATTAACTTTGTCACTAGATGAGACATCACCTAACCTTTCATTATCATCAGCCTTTAACAGTCCACTGCTGGACTAGGCCTCTCCTTTGAAAGGAGGAATTGGTCTACTATACCACGCTGGCCAAACGGGTTGGTATAGGGTTTGTATCAAGTTTTCCTTCTCTTGCAGTGCTGTTCTCTGCATACTATGCTCCCTCTGTCGGCTCTTACGACACCCATGGGATGATATGGGGTGGTGACATTCCGTATTCTTAATCCGCCACCACACGGACACACTAACCTTTATTTTCAAATAATTACGCGTTTGGACCCATTCCACGAATATAAGTATGTGTGCAATTATGAAAGTTTGAAAGTAACTGCAGTACCTGCGGAATTATTGTTTCAATGTTGGATTTCTATGTCTATATCCGAATCACCTTACCGGTCTGCAAAGGTGTCTTATTTGAGTATCGCTCTAACGTCTGAGACATAAGTTATTACACCCGCGGGAGGTGTACCTAGCACAATATGAACCTGTCTGACATTTTAGATATTTGCACACGTACGCTATTCTCCAAAATTAATTTGTACATATAGATAGTTTCGTTCGTTCAGTTTCAAGATTTTTTATACAATCAAGGCGTCCAATTTTGTGTCACGCAAGTCAAAGGCCATATGAAAGTAAATAGTTTCTGCACTTTGTCAAACATAACAAGATAAAGAAACCGACATTTAATTTATTTAATTCATCAAACTTAGAAAGGAAGTTATATCGTTTCAAATAAAAAATATCCAGAAATTATATGCAATGCTCTTTATTGTCTCCCCGCATCCAACTAGTTAGGTAAGGTAAACAATGTTCTGGTTTTTGAGTATATTTTGAGACTATATTGAAGACAAGCCAAATATCACCGCAGTTTTCCGTGATTACGATTCCTGCAAAGAAGTCGAAACGTCGCATAGTAATAAAACTTATACTTAAACAATGTATAGATTTAATTGTTATTCCTTTTGAACGAATAAAATCGCGAATATAAAACCAATAGAATTCGTAAACCGGAGACTGATTTTAATGAATCTATTGAAATTAAAATAAAAGTTTCACAAACATATCACCAAAACCAAAATTATTGACAGCAGGCACTCGAATAAATTACCAACGAATTCGAAAAAATTACAGATACATTCACAAAACATGTCGGCAACAGAGCCGAACTTGCCACGCGTATTGTATATCCAATTAAAATTTTTCGTATCGAGCCCGCCCGAGGTGGCATTTTTACAGACCCGATTGAACTTTTCTAATTACAACAGTCACTTCGCACGGCTTTCATTAAAGCCTGGCAAAATGTATTCCAGAACACATGTCGATGTTGTTTTCGTGTTCAATTTGAGTTAGGGCTTGTCTTGTTTATAGAGGCGTCGGTTGTGATAACTTACAAACAAAGTCAAGCAGTGTTTACAGAGGCCAATATTTGGATTGGTGACCGCTTTTTGAGGCAATTAGATCAGTATGCTACTGAGCTTTGGCGAGGAAGTAAATTTAAGATTCCGAATTCTATTCGCAAGGAAATAATTGTTAAGTCATGACGTAAGCGGTCGGCTTATTAATTCTGGCACCAAATTTGCCAACACACTCTTTCAAAAATAAGAAAAAAAATGTATAAAGTGTACTGAAGCGCTACTGCTTTCCTAGATAGAGTGTCAGGGCAGTGTGGTGATAATTTTAACGCATGTTATTGTAATCGTATCTGGTATACAGCATCCGTCTACACCACATAAAGTTACTTAAACCTAAAGTAAATAAACGATATCGTTCATTTCCTTAGAAAAATTGAGGTAGTTCGTCAAACAAGTAACTCATAACATTCAGTTACTTTTATATTGTACATGTAAAAATAGACGAAAGCATAACGAGACCAATATTAATCACACACGCACACAACGCAGGGTAAATCATTTTGGCAACGCACACACACAGAAACAGTACGCAAGTAAAAGAAATAATTTCGCCGGAAAGCATTTTTCAAGTCGCCCTGTCAATTTTCATTACCTGGCTCGTTTTATTGTTACATACGCAAGAAAATGTGGCGTAAAACATTTTTATTGCTCAAATAGAGTCACACACGAGCAATTACTCGTTCTACAGAAAATGATGTCGTCAAAGTAGACGAAAATTGCTCAGTGGCACAAACAATGCGGGACAAACAACACGGCAATAAAGATTTATTACTGTGATTTTTTACTCACTGCTATAAAAGATTAAGTGATAGAATGTAGCGTTGAGGCCCGCGACATCGGGCAGTACTGCTATACACATCGATGTCATAGATGTATGTATGCAGGACATAGGTCTCATTGAAGTTTATAGTAAAGTGCAGGTGTGCATAAGGTTTAATGATAGATATTTTAAGTTCCGTCTGGTAACGATGTAGTTGCTTTTTGGAAGATCTATGCTGTGTATCAACTGTTCACTACCTGGAAACACAGGAATATTGAATTTAGTGGTTTACGTATATTTTGATAAAGCAAGGATAACATGTATTTAACAAGCTAAGCATACCAAAGATGTATGTACATAGCAAGTTTCGGCGAGTCGCTAAATAATTTATAGCGGCCTTAATTTTTTTGTTTATAACTTAATTTTACTCACAAAGTAGCCAAAGCCAGGTATGGAGTCAAGCAGACAGCTAACACTAAAACTATAGATTATATTTGTACTCCAATTCGTTGAACTAGTAACTCTGTCACAATGTTTGAAAGAAATAGAACCAGCCAATCAGTTTAAGATAAATGGATAGTAACCTAAAGTTGCTATAGAATCATACTTCTTTATTTTAAGTCCTAAACCTACCTCCATTGCAACTAGTCAATCATTCAACTCGCCTTCGCCTTCTACAAATATTATTACCATTATAGCAAATAAAACAGCAAAGTTCAATAATATCTTCATTTAATATGCGTCTGTTAACAAATAAAGTAAAAGTAACTTTGGAACTTGTCCCAGCGGCCTGTGAAGTTTGACCTCCCGGGCTGATAGCGTACAAAGCTCGTCGTAACATATTGAGTTTTACACTCTGTTTCACCAACGCTCGAATAATAAACTCAACTAACAACTAGGATCCTTTCTAATACTATTAACTAGTTAGAGCTCACGTTTTTGCCCGGATAGTATGTTAAAATATGTTGTTATAAAGGTCTAATCGAGAATATGACGTTACAGAAATATTATGACCACATTTTATAAACATGAGCATATCGACAGCTCATTTCAAATCATTTCTACTTGGGCCAAACTGAATAGAAATTTTAATACGTGTAATAATTTGGTTTATAAGAAAAGAAATGATTATGTCTGTATCCGTTGCCAACAAAGAAGTCAATTAGCGTATGTAATATGAACGTGAAGTGCTTATGAAATATTTAAATTAAATTACCATCTCATTATTGCCACTAACGAACGAAAAAGATAGCTATACAACCTTTTTCGCAACTTTGTTGCTTCATAATAATGTAAAACCTGAACAAATTTTAATAAAATTCTTCAAACAGGTATATGAAAAGCCGAAGAAGATTATAGAATACCTTTTAATCAGCGTCTATGCAACCAAAGCCGGTGCAACGAACAAAAGGGATAAAATATGTATTTCTTTTGTAGCGTGCTAAGTGCTTTTATGATTAAAATGCGCTAACTTTTTTACAGCAGGCTTGTAAAAAGGTTGACTTTTAGGTGAACAGTATGGACCTTTTGCAATGGAATTGCTGAATGGGATGTACAATAATCTCGTCTCTAAATCTTTAATAAACAAAGTTTTGTTTCACCGATAGTCGTGACTTTTGAAATCCGCTTTGTATTGATACCAAACTGATTGATAGATATTAGCTGTTATGGCACATGGTCTGACCGCCACAGCGTTGTTACCCAAAAATATAGTCAAATTCGTTTGGACTATATGTCATTTTGTAAGCGATCATCCTTTAGAAAAAGGGTAATATTTTGTCAAAGGCTGGACTTGAAAGGAAGCCTCTAGAAAAAGGGTAATATTTTGTCAAAGGCTGGACTTGAAAGGAAGCCCGGGTTTGAAGAAAGTTTAGAAGCACTAAAGACATATTACGATGATCGCTTTTCACTCATAACTTGATGCTTTCTAAAATACTCAAAAATTAATGCGTTGACGAAAGGTTACTCAACCGTTTCCTTAGTTATTATTTGGGAAGATGCATGGCAAAAATGTTTATCTGCCTAAATAACCATTTAATACATTTGGTAATGTATTTTATTTGATTTTATTTACCTTCGTTTCAGGATATACGGTATAACAAAACTACAGGATGTTTTTTATAATACAACGTGTGATTCATAAATTGTTGTCTCGAGTCTGGGAGCTCTTAGTGACCATTGCTTCAATGTTTGTAAAATTTCCCAACAATTTATTCATAGTGCTGGACGAGTCATTTATAGACGGAAAATACTCTTTATTTTTTTCATCTATGGCGCCACGTAATAGGAGGCACGCTTAATGCTGTTACCAGGCACATTGTCAGACTCTATGCTGCTACCAGGAATTTGGAAAACTCAGTAACACTTTTGCTCGTCCCGAGAATCAAACCTGTGACCTCACGTCAACAGACATACGCTATCCGCTAGATCACAGAGGCAGTACTTAAGTTTAAGTGACAGTTTTTAGTTTCAACTTAAAATTATATATCCCAATAGGCTGACTCGAGCCAGTAGTCTTTATTTGCGCAGGTACTTACAAAAATACAGTGGTATATCTCAATATCAGGCAGTACCAAAAAAAGTTACTGCAATAACTCTGCAAAATTATCTTTTACAGCCTATCTTTTACGGAATACTTGTTATACATGTAAATAAGCAGTTTCTTTATATAACGCATGACGTGTTTTATGCGTACAAAATCATACTACTATAAAAACTCGACTCAAATTCAAGGCGTATTATTTTTGATCTCATAATGCGTCAAGTGCAGTAATTGTGATCTCAGATAAAATTCACTCGAAGTATTGTGGAGATATTGGTGTACGTTTGTGTTATCGACATTTATGTTTCTAAAGAGTAGTACGTAGGTTAATATTACTGCAAGGTGTATACGTATAAACATCTTCGAGAATAGACATTTATGAAGTAAAGTACCTACCTAATATTGTCACAATGCTGTATGAAGTCGAACGATTATCACCAACTCACCTGGTCTGACATAACGAGAACTAACAGTATTACCTCCAAAACAAACCACGTGTATGCGTCTACGTGAGGCAATCTGTTAGAATTTCAGCCGAGACATTTTCAGATTTTTCACTACTCCTGTTTTTAGTTCAAAGGAAAACACCTTAATCTTTATGTATTACATATTATGTATGCACGATTCATGCATATTTATTTCGGATTAAAAGAGTTTGTTATGAAGCAAGGCTCAGAACTAGGTCGCTTTATAAATAAGGAGTATAGTATTAAATGTGTTCTGACGAAGAAAAGCATAATGGCGTACTGAAAAGTCTAAACAGACAGCTAGGCAGCGAGTTACGAGTTGAAATCAATGGGGCGTAATCCACATTTTCGATGTTAAGTGCCTATTCAAGTGGTAATTGTCACGGTGAATGAAATAATCGTAAGAAAACCTGCATGTCTAAATGTTCTCCATAATGTTCTGCAAAGATATGTAAACCAGGTCGGCCGATGCAAAGAAAACATGTTCAGACGGGGGCTCTCGGACGGTACCGATTTGGCTTGTTCGTGCGGAGCAAGACAAATGATGTCCCACCTAACATCGTGCCCTGCGTGCCCGGGCACGCTAACTTGCACGCAGGAGGAACTTATGACTGCCTCCGACCATGCAGTCAGCGTGGCTACCTTCTGGGCCTCAAAAATATAAGTGTTTGCCAGCGATACGCTAAGAAGAAGATATGTAAAGAATCACTTGACTAGCGTGGGGGCCTATACACCTTATACGGTATAATCCTTATCATATGAACAGATTATAAACAAAGGGTGATGCTAATGATGACAGTATTAATAGTGGCTAATTAAAAGTTATTATTTTTGACTGTCCAAAAACTTGACTGTAGGAACGACATTATTACACTGCCCAAAGCATAAAGTCTAATTTTATCATAGAGATCTTCTACGTCGAAAGTGGATTCTTCGAGCGTCACGAAATTCTTGAAACCCGCGAATATTTGGGCGTATGGTTGATTAACGTAAAATGTAATTTTATAATCCAAAGCTCTAACGTTCTATCGTGTAATAGAATTGCAAAACGCAGTGAAGGCATTTGTCTTAGGTTTTTATAAGGAAAACAATATAATCACTTGTTACCGCAGTTAACTCAGTTAGTAACTTGAAATTTTCCATATACATACCTATCATGGAAACTATCCAAGCTTACTGACGACCAAAGTTTTTAAACTTTCGTGATTTGGCTGAAATTATTTATCGGATCTAAAACACCATTAAGACCCGCTAAATATTTTTTTATGATTACCGACGTAACGTACACGGATATTCTTAAGCTCAAGAAACAAACACAGCGCATAAAATACTGTAGTTTAAACAGTTTATTTGCTCACAAACTCAGATTTCTGCAGTTAAAACATTTTATACACACACTCTCACATTCAGGACTCGCAGCAAAATATGAAAAAGAAACACAACTTGTTTTTAATTAAAAACCCGACATCGTCCATCATCCGTTTCACAAACGTATCCTTTTCACGAAAAGTGGGCACACGTTTTTCAATAGCACCCCATGTCATAGGGCGGGGGTTCGATCCCGAGTCGGTTATTAGCACCAATTCAGGGGTGTGAATAATGTGAGCTTAATTTGCTTACAGTATGTTGATGATATGTACCTATTTTATTCGTATTATACGTACATTTGAGGTGGTGGGATGGATGTGGTTGGTATGGTTGCGTGAATTCGTAAATGGTGTGATGCAATCCATCAGGTTGTGTTTGTAATAATATGATAATAATATGTTTAACTAGGTCTACCCAAGATGATGGCAGAAGCAAGCCAACTATGATTCTACATTTATATTAATTTTAAATAGTATAAATTAATGAATTATAAACCTGGCACTTAAGTATCAAAAAGAACGTAAAATCAGCAAGAAGCAATAAAATATATTTAGTTTACGTATCGTAACTAATGATCATAACCAGGCATTTCCAGACTACATACCTATTTAGGAAAACTCTATATATTTAGAATAAACTGACAGCTACGCAACTGAAATAAGTCAACTGGAAAATAAACGAGTACTTAAAACAATAAAACAAGAAGGAGAAACAAAAGTATTTTCGGAGTTATATTTTATTACGGAATTCAATGACTTGACAAATGAGAATCGGAACAACTTCCATTAATAACTTAGAGCAATCGAACTCGCGAAGAAATTTCATATAAATCGTTTCCGTGCTTTGCTGTAAGTAACAGACCAAAATTCGTTCAAATTGGATAGGTAACAAGTTTGGTACCCGTGTAATGAACGGAATACCGTACTTACCGGAGTGCGAAGACATTGCAGGTAAGATTCGTCTTTTATTGGATTTCTCCACTTCAGCTGTTGGAAGTCTTTTGAAGCGCGTTATATTGAGTTTTTCGGAGCCCTCGCCAAATAGTTTTAGTTGCAATTTTTATTCGTTTTTCTGTGATTTCTACTTTTTGTGTGCAGTCAAAGAAAAGCAATCACGCGTGTGAAATATTTTGGAAGAGTTGTTTCTGACCTTGCAAAGATTTTTGCTGCCATATTTTATTTATATAAGTACAATTATATATACTTAGAAGATTCTATAATATTTGTGAATTTTCATGTTTGTTTTCCAGTCTCTATAATCTTGGTATTGCGTTAATTTCACGTATGTATATATAAGAATATG